>OY365757.1:6809652-7339652 GCA_959347395.1 Mechanitis mazaeus
AGGGATATTACTTTTAATAGGTCTCAAGAATTGGCTTACTTTTCTATGAGGTTTGTAAATAGTTTTAATAGAAACCTTTTTTAAGATATTACCAATTTTGTCAATAACTTCCTTAACATATAGAAGTAGGACCAGTTGTCTTTCGACTGTGAGTGACTTGATGTGGCTTCTGCGACGCTGGCGAGGGACAGTGAAGTGGTTGTTAAATAAGGCATGCTTGACATGCTGGAGCTCCCCCTCTAGGTGTTCATCATCGCAGATGTGATGGGCTCTCTGAAACAAAGATTTGTCAACGGTAGCTAACTGGCTAGGGTGGTGGTGGGATTTATCATTGAGATATCTATCTGTGTGGGTTTCGTATAAACATTGTGTCCTGATGTATTGTCAGGGTTCTTGATGATAAGAATATCAAGGAAAGCTAATGAATTATTTGATTCTAATTCCATCGTAAATTGTATTTTATTATTAATGGAATTAAGGTGTTTTAAGAAATTAAATGTTTGATCAATAGGCAGAACTGTGAAGGTGTCATCTACATACCATTTAAAGATCTTAGGAATAGCTGGTGCAGAAGAAAGGGCTCTCGCCTCGAAGTGCTCCATATAGATGTATGCAACAACGGGGGAGACCGGGAAACCAATTGCAACTCCATCAACTTGTATATAGAATTCATCCTTCCACATTAAGTAGCCAGATTTTAGGCAATGCTTTAGTCATTCTACATATTCTACAGGTAAGTTGTAATTCTTCAGCTTTTCCTTGATAATTTCAATGCAGTCAGCAACAGGTAAACTTGTTACGTACGTGACAACCCTACATCACGATATTGCGACACTACGTTCGTCGAGACCACCTACTGCGGCCCGTTCCGGCAACCCTTGCGCAACATCGTTTTCAAAAACTCTGTGTGTCTTATTGTTTAAGTTTAGATTTAACATTATTTTATAATTTGTAATAAATCATTCACTCTGTGTTACCACTTCAACACATAAAGTCGTATTTTTTTTTTTTTTATGATATAGGAGGGCAAACTTGCGTGCGGGTCACAGGTCAAATGTGATCACCGCCGCCCATGAACTCTTGCAACATCCGAAGACGCACAAGAGCGTTGCCGGCCTTGGAGATAAGAGTAAACGCCTTTTTTGAAGGTACCCATGTCGTATCGATCTGGAAACACCGCCGAAGGAAGTTCATTCCACATCTTAGTGGTACGTGGAAGAAAAGTCCTTGAAAACCGCACAGTAGAAGATCGCCATGCATCCAGGTGGTGTGGATGGAAATGCAGGCGGTGACGTGCTGTGCGGTGATGGAATTCGGCGGCAGGCATCAGATCAAATAGCTCTTCGGAACACTCCCCGTTGTAAATGCGATAGAAGACGCACAAAGAAGCCACGTCTCTACGCAATGCCAAAGAGTCCAGCCGTTCACAGAGCACCGGGTCACCGACAATCCGTACGGCTCTCCGTTGTACGCGGTCAAAAGGTAGAAGCTGATATTGGGGTGATCCGGACCAGAGATGAGAGCAGTACTCCATATGTGGCCGAACCTGCGCCTTATAAAGCGCAAGTCTTTGGCCAGGATTGAAATACTGTCTCGCTCTATTGATCACACCCAATTTCATCGAGGCCAACTTGGCCTTGCTCTCCAAGTGACCACGAAACTGACAGTCGCTCGAAATGCCGAGTCCCAGTACTCTGATACTTGGCGAGGCATCGAGGGGTGTGCTATCGAAGAGCGGCGATACGACAAATGGGGTTTTCTTAGTGGTAAACGCGCAAACCTGTGTCTTTCGGGGATTAAACTGAACGAGGTTCAGTTTACCCCATTCTGACCGTCCTCAGGGAGGTCTCTATAGAAGAGACAAGTTTCTTTCGGCACTCGTCGACGTTTTCCCGAGAGAGACCTGCACGGCCGGAATATACCGTATCCCCAGTGCTGTCATCCGCATAACAATGTATGTTGGAAATGTCCAACATATCATTGATGTGCAAGAGGAACAGGGTTGGGGATAGCACGCAGCCTTGGGGTACACCAGCATTCACGGGCTTGGGGTCCGAGCAAAAACCGACGAGAACGACCTGTATGCTCCGCCCAGTGAGGAAGCTGGTGATCCACTTGCATAAACTCTCGGGAAGCCCATAGGAAGGAAGCTTCGAAAGAAGCCCCTTGTGCCATACACGATCGAAGGCTTTCGCTATATCCAGACTAACTGCCAGACCTTCTCCCTTGCTTTCAATAACCGCAGCCCAACGGTGTGTAAGATATAACAGGAGGTCACCAGCCGATCGACCATGGCGAAAGCCATATTGTCGGTCATTGATCAACTGGTGATCCTCAAGGTACGCGAGGAGCTGTCGTTTGATGATGTTCTCCATTATTTTGGAGAGAAGAGAGGTGATGGCGATAGGTCTGTAGTTAGCTGGGTCCGAGCTATCACCTTTTTTAGGGATCGGATGGACAAAAGCACACTTCCATGAGACCGGGACTACGCCTTTGAAATAGGAGTACCGAAATAGACGCGTTAGCACTGGAGTCAACTCAGGGGCACATGTTCGTAGCACGATTGGGGAAATACCATCCGGCCCACTCGACTTATGAACATCCAAGGAAATTAGAGACCGTCGAATGGTTTTTTGCCGGAAAATTATTTCCGGCATTGAACTCTGACACCGCTGGATGGTAGGCGGTGTTTTCCCTTGGTCGTTCAAGGTCGAGTTTGAGGCAAAAAGAGTGCCCAAGAGATCGGCTTTCTCTTTTGCCGTATGGGCCAGAGAATCATTCCCCGAGTGCAGTGGCGGTAGGGATGGCTGGCAAAAGTGACCCAAAGTGGCTTTAGAAAGCGCCCAGAACTTGCGCGTGCCTGGTGGGTACCTTGTCAACTGATCCCCAATTTTGACGACATGCCTAAACCTTGCTCTAGCAATTTGCCGTTTGAAGAATCTGGAGGCACGATTGTATTTCCTCTTCAGAACTCTAGAGTTCGGATCCTTGATGACTAACGCATTAACCCAAGCCTGATACGCCTGACGTTTTCCGGCTGCTGCAGCCCTGACAGACGCATCAAACCAAGGCCGCGATCTGCCACCAAGTGGTACCACAGAGCTAGGTACAAATAGTTCCATGCCCTGTAGTATCACATCAGCTACAGCCGCAGCGCAGTCACTGGGATCATCGGAAGAGAAACAAATCGGCCCCCATGGGTAGGATGCAAAGAAAGACCGCATTCCATCCCAATCCGCTGACTTGTAGTGCCAAACGCGTCGGGTCGCAGGTCTTGTGCGAGCCGGACGTTGAATGGGCACTACACTCCGTACCAAGCAATGATCGGAGGACCCAAGAGGAGCCTCGACAATGACCTGGTACTTTCCGGGATGTGTAGTCAGCAGAAGATCCAACAAAGAGGGCATGTGGCTGTCCACGTCCGGTAGACGAGTGTGCGTCTGAACCAACTGGGACAGACCATTTGCCAGAACAAAGTCAAACACAGATCTCCCCGCGAAGTCAGTGGAACGCGACCCTAGCCACTCGGCATTGTGCGCGTTAAAGTCCCCGAGGACTATGACCTCAGCAGAGGGAATCTGTGAAAGCAGGTCGTCAATCTTCGCCTGTACGTGGCCCAAGAGTTGCTCCGTTTCTGCATTACCACTACGGGATCTGTAGAGGCACGCGTAGACTCTGACATGATCGTCCATGTCCACGCGCAGCCAGAGTAGAGACAGATCCCGACCTTCAAAAATCTCGAGGCGACGGTAGCAGATATCCTCCCCTACGAACACAGATACCCCGGCGTGGGGTATAAAATGATCTTCTAATTTATACCCGGGGTATGAGAGGTACGCTGTGTCGCTAGGTTTAGATATCTGCGTCTCCGTCAAAAACAACAAGGCCGGCTGCGCCGTTTCTAGGTGGTAGTGGACGGCGTTTAAGTTTGAGTGAAGTCCCCGGATGTTGCAAAAGTCCACACTTAGGGTGGAACGGGGTGCCGCTGTTTTACCTCGTCGTTTGCCCTCAGAAAACACGAAATGTGATTCTTTGCCCGCCCCAGATACGACGGGCAGCCCGAGCAAAATCGGAGACCCGTTTCCCCGATTTTGCTCGGGGAGGGATTCTCCGGCTTCACTAAAGCCGGTACCCTCCTGGGGTATATTTATTTGAGCAATCACATCCATGTTTGGCAGGGAGGAGGAGGGGGAGGGGGTGTTGGGCTTCCGGAAACTCTCACTCACCGACGGAACATAACCAAATGAATTTGGTTACTGCACGTCGATCTTCTGTGAGAGGGGTGGTCCTTCCCCGGTCGAGCCAGCCCAATACGAGCTGCAGTCAAATGACTACAGCTAGGCTCTACCACCTATCAAAATAATCGTATTTAGTTTAATTATAATAAGTAAATTTGTGAGTTAAAATAAATTCACTTTTATATAAAATTCGGTTTTTTTGAGTCCTTCTGCTGCGAACAACGTAATTGGCGCAATCGGTAGGATGCTCAGAGCATAGTTCCGCGATAAAGGTACTCTTACATTGATACCACTACGCGTTGCAAGCTATCGAAGTGAATATCCAGTCCCACTGCTGAGCATCGTGAATCTACGAGCGTTTGTGGCCAAGGACGTACTCAAAAATCAGTACTAAAGAAAACCAAATGTAAGTACTTTGAAACTTTACATAAGTGTTGCTTCCTTCCTTTTCTTTATTATCCTATCTAAAATTTTCCACCCAAGAAAAATCGTCAAAAAATCTGCCACGTATAGGCAGACTTCACGAAATAATAATTTAGATTAAAAAAAAAATGTAGAGCATAGGGAATTAGAAATAGCGAATAATATAGTTAAAATGTCTTTAGATATCGATGTTATTTATAAGGCTCTCCGCCCGGTCCCCGAATTCGACGGGAACCCCAATATTCTTAAAAGATTCATTAAAATATGTGACCAAATAGTGATACAGTATTTAAAAAACGAACCAGGTTATGAGTTTAGTAATTTATGTGTAACTAACGGGATTTTAAATAAGATTACTGGCCCTGATGCGAGAACAAATGACTCGAATGGGATTCCTGATAGTTGGGCAGGAATAAGAAACGCACCTATTAATAATTTTGCTGATCATAGGGATGAAACAGCCCTATATAACGACCTTTCGTTACTCTCTTAAGGTAGCGATACTCCTCAGGAATTTTACGATAAATGTACACTTTTTAGTACAATAATAACATATCTCACTACATGAAAATATACCTACTACCATAGAAGCAAAACGTGATCCTTACCATAAACTCACCCTAAAATCTTTTAGTAGAGGTTTGAATGAACCTATTGGCTCACACATTAGGGGTATGAGGCCTGAATCCACTGAAAAGGCTTTGGAGTTTGTGCAAGAAGAGATTAACGTAATGTACCTACAGCGTCGCAGTAGTAATAGTGATAGGAAAAACTTAAATTTGTATGCCAATAGTTCTCCTAAAGTACCTATGCCCGTACCATTTAGTATGAATAAATCCAATATGCTAGCCTTACCAAATACTAGCCAGCAGAAAGTTTTGCCCTTCCAACCACCGCCGCAGCCATGGAGACCTAATTTCCAGTACGTTGTACCTCAACGACCTGCTTACCAGTTAGGCTATTCCCAACAGCGCTTACCTTACAATTTGCAGTCTCGAACGCAGCAGACGTTCCGCGCACCACCATCTAATTATAACGCGCAGAATAGTGGATTTAGAATACAAGCTAGGCCTCCCCAATCTCAACAAAACTTGGGACCTAAACCTGTGAGCGGCGTTAGCCATAGCTAAGCCTTTTCCACCTCCGATTAGCGGACATGATTGATCGAAGTTTGGCAATCCACCCCCTTCTAACTACTTCAAATCTAGGGAAATGAACTATAACGAGACATATGACTATAACGACTCAAATCCTGACTTAGACTATTACTATGATCATAATGAGTACACCAAATGACTATAAAAATTACTATTATTATGACACAAACATTCCTGACTACATTTACGAACCTAGTTCATCGCACATTAAGCAATTTCCTGTAACAGAAATCGAGCCGCAACCCTCATCTTCAGAAGAGCAGGATTTTCACTTTTCACAAGGAACGTTTCAATACTGGACAAAAATAGAATTGAACTTGCAATCTAAAAAAGAATTAAGATATATACAAATTTCGGACCCCCCCTCTTAAATAACTCTCGTATTACCTCTCATCATGACCACTCTATCGCAATTCTTCAATTTGTAGAATTTAATGAACAAAGGAACGTAAAATACTTTATTTTTAAATTCCATACACATTTTGACGCACAAATCTAGGCCTACAAGCCTAGATTTGCTAGAAAACTGTAAAATAGATCTTAAACATAATATCCTAATGACAGAATATGCGAAAATTCCATTATTGAAATACAAATGTCGCACTGTCAATTTCCACGAAATCATTCCCGCGCATTCTCAGAAAATAGTTAACGTGCCTATCATCTATCCTCCTGGTGACATATATCTGAACAATTAATATGTGACTGTATTATTCACAAGTGTATCACGACCGTTACGGACAATTCAGGTTTCGTAGAAATAGAGAACCCCACTGACTATGACGTCACACTGACTTTTGAAAAACCTTTACTAATAGAATGTTACGATATTGATTGCACTCTGCCAGAACCGCCAGTTACACGCATTAAGGACGTACTTAACCGACTTATCACTTAAATTACGAAGACTATTGGCATACAAATTTACAGACTCTTTGTTCAAAATTTGCTGACGTGTTTTACTTAGAGGGTGAAGCACTCACTTTCACTAATAAAATTAAACACAATATTAAGACTACAGATGAAATTCCTACTTATACCAAAAGTTATAGATACCCATTTATTCATAGAAAAGAAGGTAAGGATCAAATTGAAAAAATGCTCGAACAAGGTATAATACGACCATCTGACTCCGCGTGGAACTCTCCTATCGGGGTGGTATCTAAAAAGACAGATGCTTCTGGTAAACAAAAATGGAGGCTAGTAATAGACTTTAGAAAATTTAACGACAGGACCATAGATGACAAATACCCTATACCCAACATAGCTGACGTCCTAGACAAGTTAGGGAGATGCCAATACATTCCGACATTTGTCTAGTCTATCCAGACGATATAATAGTATTCAGCACGTCTTCAAGAACATATGGTAAACTTAGAAAAGGTCTTCTCCAGATTGCGTGAATCCAATTTCAAGATCCAGATGGATAATCCTGAATTTTTGAAGCTGGCAACCGCGTATCTCGGTCATATAATTACCAGAGATGGAATAAAACCTAATCTAGACAAAATATGTGCAATCCAAAAATACCCCATCCCAAAGACTAATAAAGAAGTCAAACAATTCCTTGAACGGATAGGATATTACAGAAAATTCATCCCTGACTTCGCAAAAAATACTAAACCAATGACTAAATGTCGGAAAAAAGACTGTAAAATTACCCTAAACAATGACTATGTAGACTGTTTCGAAAATTGTAAGACCTTGTTAACTAACGACCCAGTATTACAATACCCCGACTTCGAGAAAGAATTTAATTTGACAACAGACGCATCCAATCTAGCAATAGGTGCTATACTATCACAAGGACCTATAGGTACGGACAAACCCATTTGTTACGCCTCTCGAACTCTCAATGACATAAACTATGCCCCAATACAGAAAGAACTCCTAGCTATAGTTTGGGCTATGAAATATTTTAGATCTTACCTGTATTTTATTTTTATTTTATTGTGTATAGGGAAACAAACAGCAGTTATATTACATCTATAAAAGTACAGGTAATAATAATACTGTTAGAATAATTTAGTTTTCTTAGTTGAATTGTGCAAACGTCACACTCCACAGACTATAAAAGCGACCGAGCTTGTATGTGCGGGACGTTTTTTTATTGGACACGGTAGTGAGACGTTGTGGTTTGTGAGTGTTGTAATCTGCGGTAAGCGTAATTGTTTTTGTGTGCTGATTATTTTTTTATATATTTGTAAAATGGAGTCTTGATAATTCGATTAGATTATAGGTAAATTGTTGTAATTTAAAGTAAATTTAGCTTCATCCTGACATTTGTCTTTTTTTTAAATAAAATTCCACTTCTGACGCTAAAATCAGAAGTGGAATTCGCCGGTGCTCACAAATAAATTTATTAGTTTTGTTTTATTCGGTTTTGTTTTTGTATTCTACCTCCATTTTACAAACTCATTTGTTTTTCAATATTTTATTTGTTGTTTAAAATGCCACGACTATCACGGTCCCGTGAGAAATCTTTTGATTCGCCTCGTCGGAAGGCGAAGCGTAGCAGATTGCAGCAGCATAACCACAGGTCTCGTTCGCGATCTCGTGAGGATAGTTATCGCTTGCGATCTCGTTTAGATGGGCGTCGTTCACTTTCTCGTAGCTATCGGACTCGTTCACGTTCGTATAGTCAATCGCAATCTGGAGGTCTATTCCGTATCTTTGACATACAAGGTGTACATCGAGTTTCTGATGCGAACCAAACTAGGATGGCCACTGAAGTGACCATCGAATTGGTATTCCGTATGACATTAAGTGTTCATCCATTTACGGTTTTCATCGACGCACCCCTTCCTATTATTAGTTTTTATTGACTTTATGCTATCAAGTAAAAATGTCTTTGAAACAGTACTCTCTGTCAAGGTTTAACATGACATTTTAATTTCGAAGGTTTTTCTGTGGCCCGAAGACTCGATTATTGCCATATTCATTATATTTAGGGTGTAGTGTTGCCGCATTAGAATATATGTAGCTAAAAATATTAAATTATTACACGAGTCTTAACGAGAAAAAATTGTTTGAGGATAAGAAAACAATAAAGAAATTTTATTTAGGAATTTTAAAGTTTAAGCTAAAACGGTTTGATATAACTTTTGTTATTATGAATAATATAATATAATTTAGAAGAAATTGCTAAATAAATCTAAACTCATTATACTATATAATGCTTGATTGTTTGTTTTCTTGAATATGCCCCTACCATATAGAAACCTATTTAAATAAGAATAGTTATAAAATTTAAATTACGCAAAACCGATAATAAATATATCTCTCAGAGTTTCGAATAGAAAATGATAAAGTCTTTATATATTTGATGTTAAATATATTATCCATTGTTAATAAGATTCTTTTTTTTTATCATAGTATCTATTTTAATTTATTCTAAAACAGATAAATTTGTGTATATGTCATTATTTTACAATTTAGTCACTGTTTTATATATTATATACATACTGTCTATTAAATTTGTGCCTATTTTTAGTTTTTACTAATATATTTTTATTTATATAATCGTTTGTCTTATGGGTACAGAAAACTGTTAGTAACATAATTTAAAGGAATATTAAGAACTTGGTATTTTCACGAGCACATCGAATTTAAATTATTAGAGTTTAAATATTCAACTAGAAAACTTTTTGTTAAATATAAAATTCAGTGAAATTCATCGAAGGCGTTCGGGTAATTTATGATATTAAACTTACTTGAATTAATTTAATTTGGCAACATTCATATTTGCAATATATGGAAATTGTAAATGTTAATTGAAGTTTTACAGTGAAAACAACAATAAAGTAAATTGTTATTATTTATCGAATTATGAGTAAGACAAATAGATGTCTAAAAAGTATTTAGGTAATCAAAAATTCCAAAATAGTTACACATTTTATTCTTTGTTTGAAAAATTAATTAAAATAGCAGTAGTTCGAAATAGAAAAAATAATCTTTTATTAACGAATAATATAGACATTTGAAAAACAAAGTTTCATTCATAGTTATAAAAAATATTATGATTCTTAAATAATTATAGTTTCGCACTAAATTAAATTTTATTAAATGTGCACCTCTTTCTAGGTGCGAAACAAATTCTTTACCTAGCTTTCTGATGTTTTCAAAGGCCACAAGGGAGTCTGGCTGCACATAAGCTTGTAAATCATTAGCCACCTAAGAAAAATTTTGTGACCCAGTATGCAATAATTTGAAAAAGAGGCCAATAGAGCAGAGTGACATATTTGAAGTTTTATTCTTATTTTTATCTTTTATATAGAAACGAAAACTTACTGATCTAGACATAAGTGTTAAAGATTTTCTTGCTAGCTTGTTACTTATCCTTCTCTTATATACTAATATTATATTGTTAGACGGATGTGTTATTACTAAAACTTAACAGAATGTTCTTTGAAATGAAAGAGGCTGTAGCCTATGTGTTATAATTAATTAAAATAAATATGCTGAAATTATTTGTATTGGATTTTAGAATTATATTTTAAATTAATATACTGAGAAGAAAAAAAACAAGATTTAAATAAAAGGTTTATAAAGATGTCACTAATAATTAATTTTATTTAGATTGTTAATAAAATAATAAAACAAAATTTAAAATAAAATTATATGAAATTAGTTTGAGAATGTTGTTTATTTTACTATTGGACTATTTTTCTATTAACTTATTTATTTAAAAGGACTAGGAAAATAAAGTAGGAAAGGTAAACAAAAATGATAATTATTGCTGTCAGGTTTAATTACTATGTGTATTTGATTTGCAATGGTTACATAAACATATACCCAAAATATTATAGCTATTAGAAATTTCTACATGTGTGATCTTAAATTTCTATTGGAGTATAAAAATTTCCATTAAGTATAGCCTCCAAATTTTGCAACTTCGCTGGTTCTACTAACAATCACATTAAAATTAGAGTTTGCTAAGTATAAGTTATGTTATAGAACTCATACCTACTACATATTTAATTAAATCACAGTCGAGTAAGGGCTCTGTAAGCACAAAAGCAACAAAGTGTGTCTTCAAGTGTGCCCTAGTCATCTCTTCCCACAATCTCAGATTGTTGATATAATCCGATTGTTTATTTTAAATAAAAAAAGAACAATCTGCAATAGATAGAAAAATCATCATTATATTATCGTATTAAATGTATTTTGATAATGGCTATAATATGTATTATTTTAAGATAGTGTTTCTATAGAGATAGCATACAGTACTTACTTTTAATCATATCGTTCTGCGGTTTTTAACTTCTAGAAAGTTATAACTAGAGATAAAGTATTTCGATAATATACTGATATCCAGTCTTGTCACTCAAAGATTGGGAATCAATTCTCGGTTCCACAGCTGTAATGTTTACTAGTATTGTGAAGGTGACGACGCCTCATAAGTTGTAATTTTTTCATGCCTTCTTTAGTGCAGGCAAATAAAAATGAATATGTTAAAATTTATAAAAGTTAATTAAGGTAACAAACTTAATAAATAATCTTCGATAAATTCTATATTTCTCAGTATCACTATACTGCGTCATATTTTGTTTATTTCTTTCTAGAACTAAATTAACCTTCTAAAATTAGTAAACACACCTTACTGAAGCTTAATGTTTAGTTTGAATACTTTTTATTACTGCCAGGTTATAATGGACATCAATAGTAATTTACAAAACACTGCTATTTAGTAGTGTACATCAAAAATGTCTTGACGAATTAGGTGCGTATTCATTGGATGTCCACTAGCGGTACAGAATACCAATTTAGAAATATCGATAGGAGATTATCTGTCAAAATTATTTACGGTGCACATCATAGCCACTCGTTGGGTGTAACGTCATCCGATTGTGCCACTGCAGTTACGGAATACGAAATCTGACGTTCGATACGCATTTTTGAAACGATGACATCGTTTAACTTGTCAAAAAAGATACGGAATAGCCCTGCTGGATGTAGACAAAACGCACTAACTGTATCTTGAGATCCAACATTGCGGTCACAGACGTGAGACTTTACAGTATTTATGAATGGGTCCCAGGTGTTAGAAAGGCTCCAACCATCTTTTCTACTGAAGTTAGGATATTTTTTAATTTCAATAGCCACGAGAATCATTCTTGGTATGCAGCGGGGTTCCCTAGCGAGGATTTGTCGTTTATCAAATCTAATATAATGTGTCGGTTAATGGTTGGTTAACAATCACAGTCAAGTTTATATACCCTGGCACATTGGAAAGGAATATTACATTTAATAGGTCTCAAGAATTGGCTCACTTTTCTATGAGGTTTGTAAATAGTTTTAATAGAAACCTTTTTCAGATATTATCAATTCTGTCAGTATATGGAAGTAGGACCTGTTGTCTGTCAACTATGAGCGGCTTGATGGGATGCTGAGTCTCGGAGGATCCGCGTTTGTATGACCGCGCGTCGTTGACGCCAGCGTCTTATAAAGCGTCTTCGCCATATTGCTTCCATATTTGTAATTTCAAAATAAATCGAAGCTAACAATTAATAATAATCTTTACTTGGATATCGAAACTACGAAAGTACTTGACATTGACTAAATCAAAATATTGACAGCAGTAGAAATTAAATTTACTCGTTGTAGAACGTTTAAATAGGAAATTATTTACTGTTACTAAAGTTTTCGGCGTTTTAAATAGTTACTTTTATATGAAATTTAATGAAATTAATGGTGGTTGGTTTTCCTAACCTTGTATTTTTAAATTAATATTAATATTAATAACAAAATACATACCAAAATTAAAAATCGTAACTCCGATGAAACCTGAAGAAAGATTTATGAACAAATACGTGAAAACGAAAACTAGCCATAGATGAACCATCGTATGGCGTACAGAATTCCATTTTTTAAAGGAGGAGGTTCGCTGCGTCGTGTGG
Source organism: Mechanitis mazaeus (assembly GCA_959347395.1). Classification (NCBI taxonomy): domain Eukaryota; kingdom Metazoa; phylum Arthropoda; class Insecta; order Lepidoptera; family Nymphalidae; genus Mechanitis; species Mechanitis mazaeus. Next base: position 6,822,370 of record OY365757.1, read on the forward strand.
AACATGGAGATCACCCTGGGAGTCCAATCGAACGGGGTGCCGGAAAATGCTTATCGGCTCCTGGAACGTTACTTCTACACCTGGTGGTTTAAATCCTACTCACAATTTCCTAGTGGTTCGGTACAAAGAGCTGTTCTAGAGAGCGTGCAGACTCGTTTCTTGAATGTAGTAGCTAGGTGCATCAGTTCTCGGCTAAGTTGAGCACTGCGGACACTTGTGTCAACCCCACAGTAGTCCGAGTAGTCTTAACCTGTAAAGGCGTCTGATGTACTGACAAGGATATCGTCCAAACTGAAGCTGAAGTATATGGGGTATTAGGATACCGGATACCACTGTTGACGAGCGTGGACATTGGCGCCCGGCTACAGGTTTCGTTCTTGACTGGTTTGTGTGGGTTTACCTTTTGCTTGTAATAGACTTACACGGGTGTTGGCTATTGTTTTAGTATTACTATAGTAGTATTTAAGTGTAAGTTTGTAAAATATAATAGCTTGATTTGTAGGTTTTAGACTATAATAAATTTCTATTGTTACTATTATTTTATTATTTTTTTACTTTTACAACTTTGTTTTTACAATTGTGTATCTTAGCGTAGGTTACAAGTCAGCCATTTTTTTTGTTTAAATATATTTTTTTTTATTGTAATAAAATATATATATTTTTTTTATATTTTATTATTGTTCTTTTTCATTAATATTTTATACTTTACACGTAAAAACACTCATTTGACATGGAGTATAGTATAACATTTTTATCCTCGCAAAAAACGGAACTACTTTATGAAGTGGAACTTCGCGGTGGTTCAGGTGACTCGGTGATCGAACTTAGAAAACAAATCGTTAAATAAGTCGACCTTCAGAGGATATTCACGAACCACATCGCGATCTCAGTGAAGCGTTGAAAGGCGTTCCTGAAACTTTGGTGAAATCATTGACAATTGTTAAGAATCTTCGATAAAAATTTGATCAAAAAATATTTTAACGCACAGAGACAATTCTGAATCACAGGTTTAATCGCAATAATTGCAGACCAAAGGTCAGAGCAACAGTATTGGGAGCTAATAAATCTACGTCCACAAGTGCCAAAAGCCAACTGAACTTAAAGAAACGGTAGAACAGTATAGAACAATTCCACAGATGCACGACCGTCCTCAACAGACATGGGATCTTTCCAATGAAATACAAACATTACTTTGTGGTGAATATTACGTTATCATAGAAAAACAAGTTAAAAATATAGTGTAATTAGAAAACAATGTCGGGACGAAAACATGTCTACATGTCTATGTCATTAAAAATATTGTAATAAATTTATTCGTTCAACTTATTACTTACTCGTATATGAGTGACCATTTTTAAGATTTGTACTTTAGCATTGTTGATTATAATCAGATTAGTGACCATTTTTAAGATTTCTACTTTGGCATTGTTATCTCGTGCCGCAGTGTTATCTCGTCGTTTGCTCTCAGAAAACACGAAGTGTGATTCTTTTCTCGCCCCAGATATGACGGGCAGCCCGAGCAAAATCGGAGAACCGTTTCCCCGATTTTGCTCGGGGAGGGATTCGCCGGCTTCATCAAAGCCGGTACCCTCCTGGGGTATATTTATTTGAGCACTCGCATTCATGATTGGCAGGGAGGAGGGGGGAAGGGGGTGTTGGGCTTCCGGAAACTCACTCACCGACGGAACATAACCAAATGAATTTGGTTACTGCAGGTCGATCTTCTGTGAGAGGGTGGTCATTCCCCGGTCGAGCCAGCCTACGAGCTGCAGTCAGATGACTACACCTAGGCTCTACCACCTAAAAAAGCTATAAGTTTGTTTCATTAAATACATATCTCAAAGTGGATAAATAAATACCTTTAACTTAAAATGTAAACTATAACTTATATTATTAATTATTCAACGGTTTTTGTAATGCAGTAAATAATTCCTAATTTCTGATATGAGAATCAGATTCAAGTACATATACATTTCACACTGTAGTTAACGATAGTAAATAAAAGCTCTCAAAATGAAGCCGTGTTGTGTTTTGAAACTCGAAGCGATTGCTCTGTATACACTAGCGGGTGTCGCAATATTCAGACTAATTTATAAGGTGTGTGGACATAAATAAAGTAACACATCTGGCTTTAAAAATTCTTAACGTATTTTAATTCTTTGGAAAAACTTGTGTTTTTGATTCATTAAAACAGGATATTAAGATATGATACGTGATATGATCTTTGATATGATCTTTATAGAGCAATATCCCTTTAAATTTATAAAATCATATTAAGCTTATTTAAACATTAAATATATAAATAATGAAGCGATTGGCAGTTTTAAATAATTTCAAACATTGTTGTCGGCTATAGCATCGTTTTAGTGATTAAATACGGCATAGTTAAACTAGATCCACGCAAGCGCTAGCCTAGATGGATGCGAGGGTGTATCACCGGCACCGCTCCATCCGTCAGGAGGATAGAGGCGGGTCAGAAAAGGCGCTCGAAGGTCTACGACGGCAGGAACGACAGGCCCACTCTCGCAACGTGGCGCGCTCGGCTCTCAGAAGAGCACGTAGAGCGCAGACGCGTCGTGGGAGCATTCTTGCCGAACCTTGAAGCCTGGATGCAGCGACGGGGTGGAAGGCTCATCTACAGATAATCACCAGGCACGGATGCTTTGGTGATTATCTGTGTAAGATCGGACGCGAAGCGACGGCGGACTGCTTCCATTGCGGTAGGAAGGACCAGGACAGCACCCAGCACACGTTCGCCGTGTGCCCTGCGTGGAGTGCAGAGCGGCAAGTCCTGGTTACCTGGATCGGCCAAAATCTCTCCCTGCCAGCAGTTGGGTCGGCGTTGCTCGGCGGGGATACGGCGTGGAGGACCGTGGCCTCCTTTTGCGAGACAGTGATGTCCCAGAGCGAGGCCACAGCGCGATCGCGAGAGGACCTCGGATCCCGCTCGACGAGGACGCCACCGGGGCGCTGGTAAGTCTCGTCAAGGCCCTCCTGGTGCTCTCCCACCCTAAGCGGGGCCCCTGGGATCGCAAGCACGTCGGGTGGGGGGTCGGCAGGTCTTTCCACCATCCTCGCGACCTCGGGAAGGACGGCTGACGGCCCATGGTACCGTTTTGTCGTAGCTAGCACCGGCGAGGGTGCTGGGGGGAGCGCGTGCCAAGCTCCCCCGGTACGGGGCTAGTAATAGCCGGCGGGTGGCGGCCCTATGATGTTCCGCAAAGAGTTCCGCGGGCCCTCCTACTTCCCGCTGAAAGTGAACCACTGTCAAAATAAAAAAAAAGTCCACGCAAGTGGGGTTAGCCTCGCGACGCAGTCGATCCCATCAACGTCTAGAGTTAAATATTGATATTTATTTATGGATAAAAATTATGATTTGATGTCAATACTTGGTTTGAGTAAATTTATAATTGCAAATAATATTAATCGAAAAGTATAGAGAGAAATGGGAGATAAGCGAAAAAAATAGTTTAAAAAATCGGTCAATAAAAAATCGAGCGAAGTCGTTTACTGGTTGACGTCCCACACACAACTAGGATGAAAGCACGTAAGATGCCTCTGAAGTAGTAGTAGGAATGGTCGCGCGTGCGAAACAAAAACTGTCTATTTGTTAACTGGGACACATTTTATCAATTATCTCGAAAACTACAATTACAATTCAGCTGATTTTCAATCCAGAACGAGTTTTGATAATTATGCGCATGTGTGCAATATTTCGCGCGTTTAGCTCGTAAATTGAAGGAGGAGTAGGGTAACAAAGAGTTGAAAATTTGAGTAGTAAAGAGCTTCGCTTCGCTCAGCTCAAAAAGTTTCGGTAGTAAAGAGCTTCGCTTCGCTCAGCTAAATAACTTGTTGCGAATTTCTATAAGAAATTTAATTGAATTTTATTTATTGATTGAATAATTCAATGTAAAATATTCTATAAACTACATTCGATTGTTAAAGAGTTCATTTATATGTGGCATTCATAAATGAATGTCAAAAATTGTTTACTATTCATTTAAATTAATTCCTTACAATTACTACATTTTATTACTTAATAAATTGACTTTTTTATGAATCCATTTCTTATTAACACTGATATTTGATAAGTATTTATTATTTTTCTTTAACTACAACCTATGACCTATAATTCTGGGATGAAATTTAGGTAAATAATCAATAACTTTGTATTACCATTATGAGGTGAATGAGGAAAATTTATTGATATTGAAATCGTCTAACTATAATGTTTATTGAAACATACTAACAACTACTGTTTAAAATATGTTTTTTAAAAGAACAGAAAATCGAGAACGAATCGAATAATAGATATTAAATATAATTTTGATATCAGTGTCAAATAAAATAATTTGAATAAAAATGTGATAGTTTGTTTTGGAAAAAATCGAGCTTCGAGTTCACGTATTGGCCAAAGGTATACTGAGCCAGGAAATACAGTGAATAAAACCAAACTTCCGGAACGTATGGAGAATTTATTAATGATAATAATTTAATACATGTAATATTTTTATGTGAACTCGCTACCGTGATTTAAGAATTTACTAACGCCATCTTTTTTTTTTTTTTATGGAAAAGGAGGGCAAACGAGCATGCGAGTCACTGATAAAATGTAATCACCGCCGCCGATTAACTCTTGCAACATCCGAAGACTCACAAGAGCGTTGCCGGCCTTGGAGATAGGAATAAACGCCTTTTTTGATGGTACCCATGTCGTATCGATCTGGAAACACCGCCGAAGGAAGCTCATTCCACATCTTTGTGACAGGTGGAATAAAGGTTCTTGCAAACCGCACAGTAGAAGAACGCCATACATCCAGGTGGTGAGGATGGTAATGAACGCGGTGACGTGCTGTGCGGTGATGAAATTCGGCGGCAGGCATCAGATTAAATCGTTCTTCGGAACACTCCCTGTTGTAAATGCGATATGGGGTATATCAGTTAAATTACTAAGCAATATTATAAATGAAATTGCCCCACAACTTTGCTTAATTTTCAACAAATGTATTGAAACCGGTATTTTTCCAGATTTGATGAAAAGTAGTAAAGTAATTCCTTTGTTTAAAAATGGCGATAGAAAAGAACCGGGAAACTATAGGCCTATCTCTGTTTTACCGACCTTAAGTAAGATCTTTGAAAAGATTATTTTAAATCAAATGTCAGAATTTGTTTCTAGCAATAAAATCATGCATAGTTAACAATATGGTTTCACCAAAGGTAAATCAACACGCAACGGGTGCCACGCTTCTTAAGCACATTTACGACGCATGGGAAAAATCGCAGAATGCAATCGGGGTGTTTTGCGATTTATCCAAGGCCTTTGATTGCGTTGACCATCAAACGTTACTATGCAAACTTAACCACTATGGTGTGCGTAGTGTTGCGCTTGATCTTATTGCCTCTTACCTAGATCAAAGAGTCCAGACGGTTGACGTAAATAATTCTAAATCGGCTGGTTCTTACCTAAAGATGGGTGTTCCACAAGGATCTATTCTTGGCCCCTTTTTATTTTTACTTTATATTAATGATTTGCCCTTTTTCGTAAAGGGCTTATGTGACATTGTGCTTTTTGCTGACGATACCTCGCTTATTTTTAAAGTCGGGCGTAATAGAACTAATTATGACGAAGTAAACAGCGCTCTGTCACGTGTTCTTCATTAGTTCGAAATAAATAATTTGGTCTTAAATACAAGGAAAACCAAATGCATGGAGTTTACACTTCCATTGGTTTACATTACATTGGTAAAAAATCAGAATTGTAGCCTGCTCCTTAACAATGAAGTTTTGGAAATGACTGACTCAACGGTTTTCCTAGGTATAACTTTAGATAAAAGCTCCAGTGGAACCCCCATCTCTCAACACTCGCAGGCAAACTCAGCTCCGCCGTCTATGCAATTAAAAACATAAGACAATTAACAGATGTCAATACAACTCGACTTGTTTATTTTAGTTACTTTCATTGCATTTTGTCTTACGGTATTTTGTTATGGGGCAGTGCTGCCGAAGTTAATTCTCTATTTATTTTACAAAAAAGAGCTGTGCGGCCTATTTATAACTTAAAAGCTAGAGATTCCATTAGAGAAGTCTTTAAAGAAATTGGTATTCTTACGGTCGTTTCTCAAGACATATTTAATAACATTTTATTTGTACGTCACAATTTGGATACACATGTAAAAAACAGTGACAGACACGCTATAAAAATACTAGAAATAAAAATAAACGTTCAACACAGATATTTCGTCTGCAAAAAGTTAAAAAATCCTTCATGGGCATGAGTGTTCGCATATATAATAAGCTTCCACAAGATATCTTAGATCTTCCTTTACTTGGTTTTTAATCTAAAATTAAAAGTATACTGTTAAATAAAGCTTATTATAGCATACAAGAATGCTTAGTTGATCGTATTTCGATCAAGTAAAAGGTTAGGTCCACGACCTAAGCTTTGGTTGTTGACTCATTTGCAGGATATTCTAATCTGTACATCAAACATTGTTCATATATTTTAAAAAGAGCAACTGTTGAGTTTCTGGCCAGCTCTTCTCAACAGAACAGCATTCCGAGTTGGTGGTAGCTTAAGGACGGACTGACTATTGACATTTTTATAATGTAATAATTGACGATTCAAAAGTGCGTGTAAATGCCTATTTGAATAAAGATATTTTGAATTTAAAATTTGAATTTGATAGAAGACGCACAAGGAAGCCACGTCTCTACGCAATGCCAAAGAGTCTAGCTGTTCACAGAGCACCGGGTCCCCGACAATCCGTACGGCTCTCCGTTGTACGCGGTCAAAAAGTAGAAGCTGATATTGGGGTTATCCGGACCAGAGATGAGAACAGTACTCCATATGTGGCCGGACCTGCGCCTTATAGAGCGCAAGTCTTTGGCCAGCATTGAAATACTGCCTCGCTCTATTAATCACACCCAATTTCATCGAGGCCAACTTGGCCTTGCTCTCCAAATGACCACGAAACCGACAGTCGCTCAAAATATCGAGTCTCAGTATTCTGATACTTGGCGAGGCGGTGAGGAGTGTGCTCTCGAAGAGTGGCGATACGACAAATGGGGTTTTCTTGGTGGTAAACGCACAAACCTGTGTCTTTTGGGGATTAAACTGAACGAGATTCAGTTCACCCCATTCTGAGACCATCCCCAGGGAGGTCTCTATAGAAGACACAAGTTTCTTTCGACACTCGTCGACGTTTTCCCGAGAAAGACCTGCACGGCCGGAATATACCGTATCCCCAGTGCTGTCATCCGCATAACAATGTATGTTGGAAATATCCAACATATCATTGATGTGCAGGAGAAACAGGGTTGGGGATAGCACACAGCCTTGGGGTACACCAGCGTTCACGGGCTTGGGGTCCGAGCAAAAACCGACGAGAACGACCTGTATGCTCCGCCCAGTGAGGAAGCTGGTGATCCACTTGCATAAACTCTCGGGAAGCCCATAGGAAGGAAGCTTCGAAAGAAGCCCCTTGTGCCATACACGATCGAAGGCTTTCGCCATATCCAGACCAACTGTCAGACCCTCTCCCTTGCTTTCAATAACCGCAGCCCAACAATGTGTGAGATATAACAAAAGATCACCAGCCGATCGACCATGGCGAAAGTCATATTGCCGGTCATTGATCAACTGGTGATCCTCAAGGTACGCGAGGAGCTGACGGTTTATGATATTCTCCATTATTTTGGAGAGAAGAGAGGTGATGGCGATAGGTCTGTAGTTAGCCGGATCCGACCTGTCACCTTTTTTAGGGATCGGATGGACAAAGGCACACTTCCACGAGGCCGGGACTACGCTTTTGAAATAGGAGTACCGAAATAAACGCGTTAGCACTGGAGTCAACTCAGGGGCACACGTTCGTAACACCAATGGGGAAATACCATCCGGCCCGCTCAACTTATGAACGTCCAAGGAAAGTAGCCCAAGCCTGGTACGCCTGCCGTTTGCCGACTGCTGCAGCCCTGACAGACGCATCAAACCAAGGCCGTGATCTGCCACCAAGTGGTACCACAGAGCTAGGAACGAATAGTTCCATGCCCTGTAGTATCACATCAGCTACAGCCGCAGCGCAGTCACTGGGATCATTGGAAGGGAAGCAAATCAGTCCCCATGGGTAGGATGCAAAGAAAGACCGCATTCCATCCCAATCTGCTGACTTGTAGTGCCAAACGCCACGGGTCGCAAAGATTAAATCTTCTGATTAAACTAATAAACATATAGACTTATACGTAACATGTAATACAAAACAAAGTAAATGTGTGTTATGACAAGTGTTAATTTAATCTTTAATGTATTCCGGTTTTATTATTGTAACCATGTAAATACAGCTTATTTATTAGACATATCGCCCCCCAAAGACCAATAGTCCTTCACAATACCTAACATCAATGTATTTTTCTAAAAATCATTTACAGGCAAGGGACACAGCTTAGAAGCGGGACGCTGAATTTCGGAGTTTTTATAACGTAATGTAACGACTTTAGTAATTTTATCCTTTCCCGGATGAATTGCGACTACATGTCCGTAGAGCCATTTAGCGGGAGGTAAGTTGTCCTCTTTTACGATGACAATATCACCTGGTTTTAGGTCGGAGACTTTGGTCTTCCATTTGTACCGTTGGAAAAAATGTGTCAGATATTCCTGGGACCATCGTCTCCAGAAATGTTGTACCATTATTTGGGTAAGCTGCCAATGTCGTATGCCAGTAAGGGTCGTGAATCATAATTTTGATCCGGAACATTCATTAGAGCTTCACCCACCACAAAGTGACCGGGTGTCAAGGGCATTTGATCATCAGGATCAGAACTAATCTGTAATTGTAAGTGAGGGTTGAATCACCAACCACTCATCTGAGATGGTATTTTGCGCTTTTTATGCCTGCTTCCCACAGTCCGCCAAAGTTGGGAGCATGAGGAGGAATAAAGTACCAAACAGTACCATTAGTAGCTAATGAGGCTGAAACATCAGTCTGAAATGAGGATTTCTCTTTAGAAAACAACACTTTCAGTTCCTTTGTTTAGTTTCCTTTCAGCACCAATAAATTTGTTCCATTGTCGCTCCAAAGATGAGCACAGTAACCCCGTCTAGCTACAAAACGTTTGAAAGCCGATAAAAAGCCTTCTGACGATAGATCTGACACGGCTTCAATATAAACAGCTCGTGTCGCCATACAAATGAAAAGGCAGATATACCCTTTATACGACTTATGTCCTGGTCCCTTAGAGACCCTTATGTTAACTGATCCTGCATAATCGACACCAGACTATAAAAACACTTTATTTGGAGTCACACGACATGTCGGCAATTGTCCCATTAGCTGAGTTCTTGTTTTTCCTGCGTTACGGATGCAATGCACACAGCTGTGAATGTAGGATTTAACTACATTTTTCAATTTAGTGATCCAGTACTTAGTAGTGCGGATGTAATTGCACGTAAGCTGTTGTCCTTCATGCATTATTTTCTCATGAGCATCTGCTACAATGAGTCTATCTATGTGCGATTCTCCACAGATGATAATCGGGTGCTTCTTACCATAAGGTAAGCCAGATTTTTCAATCCGACCTCCAACTCTTAACATGCCGTTTTTGTCAATAAACGGATTAAGGGTGGACAATTTACTTCTTGTACTAATTATTTTATCCTTCAGAAGTGAGGCGAAATCATCACGAAATGAATAAGCTTGATTCTGACGTACACAACATGAAATGGAATCCTGAAGCTCCGAAGCGGTAAGGTAAGTAACGGAACTCCGTTTAATTTTAGGGTTCTTGAACTTCAAAAACCTTCTACAAAAGGCAACAACACGCACCAATTTGCTAAGTGACGAAAATTTTGAAAAAAGATCAACATCCGAACAAGCTTGTACAGACGTTGTGTGTACTTGTATCCCCTTTGCCTCGAGTTCAATTTTAGTGTAAATGGATTGTGGCTTTCCATAAGGTAAGATGTGATCCTGTAGCCAAGGTGGACCTTTCTTCCATAAACTATTTTCGAGCAGCTCAGACGGTAAAATCCCAAGTGACGCACAGTCAGCGGGGTTCTGTTTGGATTGTACATATGACCATTGAGATGAATCTATAAGTTGTAAAATTTGGGAAGTACGGTCAGCCACAAACGTTTTTCATCTGCTCGGATGATCTTGTAACCATGCCAAGACGATGGTTGAATCTGTCCAACCGTGTATATTTTCCTTATCAACGTTTAGTACTTCAACCACTTCCAACAATAACTTGGCAGCCAAGACAGCTCCACATAATTCTAGTCGAGGAATGGACACTTGTTTGATTGGAGCTACTTTAGTTTTAACTAGGTGTGTATTTATTACACCGTCTACCGAGATGCAACGTATGATGATGATGCAACGACACCACCGCAGAACAAGCAGCAGAACTTGCGTCACTGCAGCCATGCAACTGTACCTTTTTATCATACGTGGTCGTCTGCATCCACCGGGGAATATGAAAGTTTAATAGTTGTGATAATTCTGCACGATTATTCTCCCACTCACTCAAAAGTTCATCGGGCAAATTATCATCCCAGTCTAGCCCCGTTTTCCAAAGTTTTTGAATGAAAATTTTTGCTTTTATCATGCACGGCGATATCCAGCCAAGTGGATCATATAATCGGCATATTTCACTTATGATTGCGCGTTTGGTAAGAGGCATTGGTAAATCAGATGATAGTTTGACACTATAGCTGAACTCATCCCTCCGACGATTCCAAGCAAGACCAACAACCTTAGTTATTGCTTCCTTACCAAATTCTTTGTCCATTCCTGAATTTCCTTTCAACTCTTCTATTAACTCTATCCTGTTGCTAGCCCACTTTTGTAATTTAAATCCCCCTTTCTCTAACAGTTTGTTCATTTCATTATAAATTAGAATTGCCTCTACATTTGATTGACAACCAGTTAAAAGATCATCCATATAGAAGTCTGATTTCACTCTACTCGCTGCTATCGGAAACTTTTCACCTTCATCTATAGCGAGTTGTTGAAGAACCCGAACTGCTAAATATGGAGCACATGACGTGCCAAAAGTAACAGTGAGAAGCCTAAAGTCCTGAACCTTGTCCTTAGGATCTTCCCTCCACACAATCCGTTGATAGTCCGTAGTGGTGAATTCGGCGGGTAGGTGTTAAAAAGTTTACAAGTTTTTATTGTGCTCCTAAATTAATATTTAATTTAATTAATATTAAGTGCATTATATGTAAGTAACAAATGAACAAAATTTTATCTATACCTGCCAGCAATCACTCCTACAATAATATTCAAAAGAACACTAATAAATACAACTATCACTAATTGACCTTCACTTCATTAAGAAGAATACGTTTTACGAAACCAAGGCCAATTCTTATTAAATTCAAAAATCTACTACTTAAAAATAAAGTATGGTTCTCGAAGACAAATTTAAAAAATACTGGAATCACTCTATCTGAATTCTTGACAAAACCCAGGCATGAGACTTTTGTTGAAGCAAGGGAGCGATTTGCTGTCTCTAGATGCTGGACCAGGAATGGCTTTGTAATTGTGGTTGGATCAGATGGTAAGCATCATAGCATATCATCAACTGCAGAGCTTAGTAATCTCTTCAATGAAACTGGCAATCAAGCTATAACGTCTGTTCCTCCTGGTAATACAACTGACTTGAAGGCAAAGCATTCTCAAACGACTCGGTCAAAAAGGATGGTTAAGAAATAGTTTATGAAGTTATTTTAATTACTTTTCAACTAATTTATTTGTTTTTCCCTATTATATATTTATTATATTTCAGTTCACTTTATTTATTTAATATGCAAATTTAATCTTTTAAGTTTTTACTTATATAGTATTATTACTATTTTCTTGTTTATATATTTTTTTTTCTGACAAATGACAGTTGATAATAAATATTAACTGTCACTTGTTCACCACTTCATTAGAATGACGTTGTTGTATTATTCGTTCAGGAATTCATGTCCCTCACGAATTCAATTCTGTTGTGCTATTTTCAATATAATGTGCTAACATAATACTTTTGTTATTTTAGTGAATAATTGTTTAGATATGCTTCTCTCCTTGCCAAAACTGACTCCTTTTGTTATTCGTATATTGTTCAGAATTGTGATCGTTTTAAATATATTTTTTTTCTCTTTTGTACTATATGCTTTACATGTTTAAGACTTTATTTTATATTATATATATATATATATATATATATATTTTTGTCCACTTAGCTGGCGGGTTAATGTAATGTTAGACACATACATAAGTATAGTTTTAACTATTATAATTATTTAGATTCTTCGTTTTATTTATTTACTTATTTTTTTTTGTAGTTAATAGCAGTAGTGTATATAAATATTTATTATATTTTTCATTACTATAATTATATTATTATTTTAGGTTATTATATTATTGTATTTAGAGAGGTGCTTTGTTAATATATACATTTTATTTTTCTAATATTATATTATGTCGTCTCGAGATAATGATAGTAGTGACCAGTTTTTATCGTGTGATGAATCGTCTGGAAGTAATAATAGTTTTCACGGTACAGCTATCATCCCAATCAATGTTACCCTTAATTCGTGTTTCTCAGAATATCTGAAAAATTTTAATGTTATTCACATAAACGCCCAAAGCATTCGGGCTCATTTTCCTGATATGCTTGCATCTTTTCAGTCTCCTAATATACACGCTATCCTTGTTTCTGAATCGTGGCTTAAACCCTGTTTACCCTCAACATCTTATGCACTGCCAGGATTTAATCTCATTCGCAACGACCGCATTGGTAAGGTAGGTGGAGGTGTAGCGATTTACTTACGCTCTCACATTCCCTTCAATATCATTAGTATGTCTACTCAGCCGCCTGCCTCAGATGCGAGTGAACATATCTTATTAGAAGTGATTTTAGCTCGTTGCAAAATCCTTCTTGGTGTATTTTACTGTCCTCCCTCTATTTTAAATTATTTTGATTCCTTTGAAATTATGTTAGAAAATTTAGTTCCCATATACAAACACTCAATTTTAATGGGAGATTTTAATACATGTTTAAATAAAGATAATGCTCGCAGCAAGAAAATGTTAAACGTAACTGATTCCTGTAATTTAAGTATTTTGCCCCTAGCACCAACACATTTTTTTCCTGGCAGTGCCCCTTCTCTCCTTGATTTGATTATTGTATCTTCTCCAGATTTTGTCTCAAAACATGGGCAGTGTACCGCTGATGCGTTTTCCTACCACGATTTAATATACCTTTCTTATAAAGTCCGTCCTCCAAAATTTAAATCCAATGTACTTCTGCGGCGTAATTTTGGAGGAATTGATGAAAATAATCTTTGTGAGGATGCCCGTAAGCTTTATTGGTTTGCCATTACACAATACGATTGTATAGATACCAAAGTCGAAATGTTTAATAGTCTATTAACTCAACTCTACGACAACCATGCCCCTATTAGACCAATTAAAATAAAACACCTTCCCGCTCCATGGTTAACAGACCAGATAACAAAACTTATGGATAAAAAAAATAAAGCAAAACACAAATTTAAAATAAGGAATACTGATACTAATCGCTTCAATTATAACAGAGCCCGAAATGGCTGCAATACATCGTGTAGAGATGCATTGCGACGCCACATTCACAAGTCTATTGAAAGCGATGATACTGCAAGAACTTGGAAATTTCTTGAATCGCTGGGAGTTGGTAAGCCACCCCATAACTCTTCTATCAATATTGATATTGATCTTCTTAATAAACATTTTTCATCTACAGAAACAATTGATACTTATAATAAAGATTGCACACTTAAGTCCCTTTCATCTCGTCCAAGTCCTGATTTTCCACCATTCACTATCTGTCCTTTCACTGAATGTGGTGTTAAGAAGAACGTGCTGTCCATTTCTTCGAATGCTGTTGGTGCAGACAGCGTCAGCCGTAATATGATTATTCCTATCCTAGATATTATTTCCCCCATATTGACCCATATTTTAAATCACTCCATTTCTACCAATAAATTTCCGGATGCTTGGAAAGAGGCTCATATAACTCCTATACCTAAAAAAAGTAAACCTGTGACCCTCTGCGACTTTCGTCCTATCTCCATTCTACCCTTCCTTTCTAAAATCCTTGAAAAATTAGTTTATGAACAGTTAAACCTATTTCTTAACAAAAATCTCCTTCTTAATCCCTTTCAATCCGGATTTCGTCCTGGTCATAGCACGTTTACTGCATTGGTCAAAGTCACTGATGACATACGAATGGCAATGGATAGTAAACAGCTTACAGTAATGACATTACTAGATTTTAGCAATGCCTTTAATACAGTTGATTATGATATTTTAATAGCATTGCTGCGTTCTATTAACATATCTCCATCAGTGATAGACTGGTTTCGGAGTTACCTTACTGGTCGTCGAAAGCGCACTCGGAATGATAAAACCTTCTCATCCTGGTGTAGTGTCTCGGCAGGGGTACCCCAAGGCGGCGTGTTATCTCCTCTACTATTCGCAATTTTTATTAATTCTATCTCTGAATATATCTCTTCTGTCTATCACATGTACGCAGACGATGTACAAATATATCGCCACTCACACCTTGACAGTCTATCTTCTACTGTATCACTCATTAATAGTGACCTGAGCGCTATCTATAAGTGGAGTAGGCACTATGGCCTGAATAAATCCAAATAAATCTCAGGCAATCATTATTGGTAGTGGAATGATAGCAAGGATTGATTGGAACAACGTACCTCCTATAGTGCACAATAATGTTAAAATACCTTATTGCTCAAATGTCAAAAATCTTGGCATATTTCTAGATCAAACATTGTCTTGGACTACCCAAATTAAAGAACTCAGCAAAAAAACATTTGGTGCTATGAGTTCACTACTACGATTGCGATATTTTCTTCCAATTCCTACCAAAATTATGTTAGCCCATTCCCTTCTCTCTATTATAGATTATGCCGATGCAAGCTATCTTAATTTAACCGAGGACCATCTAAATAAGCTTGAGCGTCTCCAAAACAATGCCATACGGTTTATATTTGGCTTGCGCAAATATGACCATATTTCCCAATTTCGTCAAAAGCTCAAATGGATTCCTATTCGCTGTCGCCGGGATTTACACGTTCTTTCTCTCCTGTACTGTGTATTATTTCACCCAAAAACACCATCTTACTTAAAGGAAAACTTCAACTTCTTAGGAGCACCAGCAGAAGTACGATCATCACAGTCCTTAATAATTAGAATGCCAGTACACAACACCAGATTTTATAAACACTCTTTTAAAGTTCATTCCATCAAATTGTGGAATGACTTGCCACTTAGTATTCGAAAATCGAGATCTCTAGCAATATTTAAAAAGTCGGTTAAAGAATATTATCTATCTAAAGATATCTTGAACGACGTATTGTAATTTATATGCACATAAATAAATATGTATGTATATGTATATAAATAAATATGTATGTATATAAATATTGTTTAGTTTATACCTTTATATATATATTGATTATATTTCTATTTATGTATTATAATTGTGTATTGGTGTGTAGTTATTTGTAAGTAGGTTTGTTTATTTACGTACATTTGCGCCACCTACTGTTCTAAAAAAATTTTTAATGTATATCACTGTATAACACTGGTTGTCTGGAAGAAATCGCCTTTAGGCGATAAGACCGCCTTTTGTAGCTCCTACATTAACGGTTTTTTATTATTTCCTTTTTGTTGTTATAAATTTTTACTTGTTATGTTTTTATATTTTGTTTTTTTAATATTTTCAAAATGTATGGTGTCCAATAAAGAATATAAATAAATAAATAAATAGTCCACGTGCTCTCTAGCCACTCTGACTTGTCGAAACATTTTTACAATGTCAGCCGTCAAGCATACTGGATAAAGCCTCCAACGCATAATTGTGTGTCTTAACTCAGATTGTAGAGTGGGACCTACCAATAAGGTTTCATTTAATGTGACGCTTTGCGGGGTACATCTACTAGATGCGTTGAACACTACCTTAGTTTTAGTAGTACTTTTATCCTTACGAATTACGGCATGATGTGGAACCCACACATTTCCAACAACTTGTTCAATTTCCGAAACAGGAACTTTCTCCATGTGTTGAAGATCTATATATTCCTGCAAAACTTGAGAATAATCGTGTTTTAGTTCGTCATTTTTAGTCAACCTATTCTCCAAACTAATCAATCTTTTGACTGCAACATTACGAGTGTCTCCATAATTGGGTACGATAGCTTCATTAAACGGCAATTTCACGACATAGCGACCAGTGTCATCTCTATAAATGGGTGTCTTTAAAGAGCTTCTCACAAAACTGCTTCTCTGGGGTCTAAATTTTTGTATCGAGTACACTGGGTTCGGATTCGAGTTCCCAGAACTTCTTTAGGAACTCATTTTCTTTAACCTTATTATGATGGTTCCAAATCATATTATGGCAAAACTTTTCTCTATTATTACAGCTGCTGACTGAACCTGACAATACCCATCGAAGGTGAGTATCCTGTGCAATTGTTAACCCATTGGGACTTCTAATTAAGCCCGTTTTCAGGATACGACAATACACCTCAAAACCTAACAAGATATCTATCTTATTGGGTGAATCATATTGCGGATCAGCCAGATTAATACGACCTAGTTCCGCCCAACTAGGCCGAACAAATTGCTTCTCTGGCAACACGGAAGTAACGTTCTTTAAAACGTATGCCTTCATCTGCAGTTTGAAGGTAGGATCATAAAGTGACTGAATATTGACCATAACCCTCGCCTTCGAGGTTAAGCCACTTTGACCTCCACCTAAACCTAAAATAGAGCACTTCTCTGCTACCTTATTCAGCCGTAATAATTGCACAGCTGCTTCAAATATAAAAGAGGCCTGAGACCCTTGGTCCAGCAACGCTCTCAATATCTGAGGGTATCCATATTTCGACTCAGCTTTAACTATCGCAGTGGCTAGTAAAGTCTGATTCTCTCCTGACACAAAATTATTAATGACAGTAGTCTCATTCCTCTCAAAAGACGATTCCGGAAGATCGTGGATTTCTGGCCTTTCAGTCGTTACAGAAACTGTAAGTGAGTTAGACCTGCCGTGAAGAAGAGTGTGATGCTTTCCTTTACATATTCGACATTTGGTGAGTACGCGACAGAATTTTCCTGTGTGACCGTTACCAAGGCAATTGAAACAAAGTTTAAGGGACTTAACAATATTCTGACGTTGATCTATATATTCTTTGGCAAACTTATCACATGAATACAATTTATGGGATTCGTTACAGTGAGGACAGGAAACATTTGAATTAGATGTGACGTGCAAGGCTTGAGATAAATTAGGATTAGGCTTACGTTTACTTTTTATTGGCTCTTCAAACTCTAGCGCGAAACCGAGACTCCAAGAAATCTTTAAACTGAGCAAACATAGGTAAATCAACCTATTAGTTATTTACGTGTAGTTTCCATTGCTTTCGAGTTTCAACGTCAAACTTCGAGCTGACTATGTATATAACAATAATGTCCCATGATGACACATCAATGCCCAAATTTGATAATTCATGAATATAATCGGAGGTGGTATCGAGAAGATGTTTCAATGTTTGAGAGGATTCACAATTCATAGCACGTTGTGCAAAAAGACGTTTTAGTATACAATTAGACACGTAACGTTTATTATCGTACCTATTTTGTGACATATTCCAACATTTTACATAATTCGATTGCGTTACAGGAATATGTTTAAGCAATTGTTCTGCCACGCCTTTTACTTCGGTTTTCAGATAGTGTAAACGCTTTACATCAACAAGTGAAGGGTTATTGTGGACTAAAGAGACAAACAAATCTTTAACAGAAGACCACGATAAATAATCACCGTTAAATACCGGAATAGAAATCTTTGGTAATCTGACAACCGACTCCTTATTTAATTTAGACGACCCAAAATCATTGCTTTTTGGAGGTGTAAGTGGCGTAAGGGTAACCTTTAAGTCTGATTTATACAATAAATAAGTTTCACAACCGATGTTGAATACGTCATTTTTGATATAGCTGCTACTGTCCAAAACTTCCTTCTCGTATCCCGATACTATAGACTCATGTTTATTTGTGAATTTCTGAACTAAATCTTCTAAGCCTTCCATTTTTGATATAGCTGTTACTGTCCAAAACTTCCTTCTCGTATCCCGATACTATAGACTCATGTTTTTTTGTGAATTTCTGAACTAAATCTTTTAAGCCTTCCAATCTTGCATGAACGTACGATTCTGTATTTCTATCTCTAGGTGACTTTTTAAAATTGTTTCTTCCTCTTTCAATCTGACTTTTTAAATCTAACATAACTCTGAAATCACCTTCCATCTTGTATAATAGTTTTATTCTTTACGGTTTATAGTTTTGTACCAATATTTAAATTATCTGTTTTTCCACTTGAAAATTTAAATATGATGTAGATGTGTTCTAAATCTCTACTAATGTAGAATTATCCACAATTACACTCAGTGCAAAATTTACTAAGTGTCTGGTAACTCCTAAATAGTATAAGTCCCACAACGACGTGCAATTTCTCTAAGTCTTTGGAAACACATACACTTAGTTGAAAAAACGGGCGTAGGTTCCCCGTCTTGTCGTTTTTTAACAAATTATTCTAACTCCAAATCTACACTTAAAATTTCACAAGATCATGCATACTTTAATTTTTAAGTCTTGCCGCGCACTGTCTATATGTAATGAATGTCTTACAGTTTATCTTGCACTTTACCAATTTCAAATCACTCGTAGTATCTTGTTCACTCCGCTAGGTGGCGCGCCAATAGCATACACCTCTGCCACTAGATTGATCCATGACGAACACACACCTCTTCCTCCAATGATACTTTACTCACTACACAGCACAATTTCACCACAATATATATATGCTATACAAATCACAATGCTTTAGCATTTTTCTTCAGAAAACGCTCCGACTCTAGGAACCCTTGGCCAAGGGTATACTGAGCCAGGAAATCCAGTGAATAAAACCAAACTTCCGGAACGTATGGAGAATTTATTAATGATAATATTTTAATACATGTAATATTTTTATGTGAACTCGCTACCGTGATTTAAGAATTTACTAACGCCATCTTCTGATTAAACTAATAAACATATGGACTTATACGTAACATGTAATACAAAACAAAGTAAATGTGTGTTATGACAAGTGTTAATTTAATCTTTAATGTATTCCGATTGTAATATTGTAACCATGTAAATACAGCTTATTTATTAGACAGGGTCGTATTTTTAGTATACAATTTGTTGAGGACCAAGAAATTTACTCCAAAAATTGAATTAAAAGTGAATTTTAACAAAATCTGGAATTGAAATGAAAAAACAACAATGGATAAATGTATTAAGGTTTTTTAAAGACCTGTTTACGGGTCACTGGACGAGTTTTGAGCTTTGAAGAAGAATGAATGGTCGTCTTACGTTGCTGCTTAGATATAACATCTGACCTACACTGCCCTGCTGCAGGAACCGCTGGAAGTCCTCGAAATTTTCTGCATCGAAGACACGCTGCACTTCATTGTTTGGCAGCTTGACGAACACAACGCCATAACGTGTCCAGCATTTAGTGACACCAAAATGTTTTTTGGCCCTGGCAAAAATATCTTGACGTGGTTTGGTGAGGAACTCACTGAGCACAACTGAAGACGCCTTGAGAGCCTTTTTGTAGTTGAAGATAATGTTTCTGACATTGAGGTTATTGAAACGGACAAGAATAGGACGATGCCGTTTATCTGATCGTGCCCCAAGTCTATGGCAATGTTGAATAGCAGAAGATTGTATATCCGACAGGCCCATAAGCACCTGCACAGTACTCATTATTGTTAAGATTAAATTTTTACCTTCTTTTTCTTCGATACCACTAAACAACAAGGCATTTCTACGAGTCTGGTTATCAATGTCATCCACCTGAGCAGCTACATTCTGTATCAATGATTTTAACAATTCAAGAATGTTCCACACTGATGATTTAAAGTCATTATAATCACTCTGAAGTTTCTCCAAGTTATTCATACCCAAGTTAAAAGAGGGTGATGTAGAATTTAATTTTTGCTCAAAGTCAGTCATGCGCTTACCCAGTGACCCAGTAAAATAACCACTTTGTACTATTAGAAGTAATGACAACTTTAATAAATATTTAAAATAAAGGAAGATTTTTTTTTTATTATGTGTACAGTTTTTGCTCCTAGCGTCAAAAAAAAAAAAATCTACTAGTAGTAGAGCCCCATTTATCTAACACATGCGCCGCTCAAACCAGTCAAACTTAATCGTCTGCTAGCTCCGTGGATTACCCGTGGTGTCAGAATGACAATGACACGCCGTGACAGACTATTTCGTCGCTTTAAACGTGACAGATGTGACGATAACTGGAACCTTTATAAAGCAGCTCGCAATAGATGCAATCAAATGGTTAGAGCAGCAAAGTGACGTTATTTTATCGGTAGTATTTACAATTCTTCTTCAGCTGAAATATAGAAGTTCCACTCTCGCGGTATCGGTAAAGGGTCTTTTAATTTCACCCTTGATGAGTTAAATATATATTTTTCTTCCTCTAATTCTCTTTGTGCCCTCATTAAGTCCAACACTATTTCTGAAATTTCTTCCATGCCTCAAGCTTCTATCAATCCATTTTATTTCTCTTTAGTTTCTGTGGATAATATCAGTAAAACTATATCTTCTCTTAAGTCAAAAGCAATTGGATTTGATGATGTGAGTAGAAGAATGATTTTACCTATTCTCAGCTCTCTGGCACCTATCATCACTAACATCGTAAATTTTTCTTTACTGACAAGTTGTTTCCCTTCTATTTGGCGTAAAGCTTATATAACTCCTCTCCCTAAAACTGCCAATCCTGTTCAATTGAAACATTTCAGACCCATTTCAATTCTGCCTTTTATGTCTAAAATTCTTGAAGCTACTGTTCACAAACAGTTAGCCTCCTTAACTTTTATGCCCTTTTCAATCAGGTTTCAATCCGGGTCATAGTACTACTTCCGCCTTTCTCAAAGTCACTGAAGATATCCGATATGGCATGGAGAATAAACTGGTCACCATCTTAGTTTTGGTCGATTTCTCTAATGCTTTCAACATGGTAGACAACGACATTTTCCTTGCCGCTTTCAAGCACAACAAAGTGTCATCCACAGCATTGGATTGGTTTTCTAGTTACCTTCGTGGACGCCAGCAAGCTGTTAGAGTAAACGGTGTGGTTTCGAATTGGTGTGAATTAAACAATGACAGCCGCAACAATATCTTGAGGGTCATCGCCGATAGTGGGGACTGTTCGCTAGTCGAGCACTTGTGTGACATTACGAGGTTACTTTTAGTTATTAAGTACTAATACTGGTTATTAAGTTCTTTTTTTTTTACTAACCATTATGGATCTTTTGTTATCCGAAATAATAAACATTTTTATTTTTAAATTTCTAAAGTCTGGTGTTCCAGAAGGTGGCATTCCCCATTACTTTTTTCCATCTTTATCAATCTTATTGTCACTTCTCTTGACTGCTCTTACCACTTGTACGCGGATGACTTGCAAATCTACTAGGTCTACAAATCTAGGTGGTAGAGCCTAGCTGTAGTCATCTGACTACAGCTTGTATTGGGCTGGCTCGTCCGGGGAAGGACCACCCTCTCACAAAAGATCGGCGTGAAGTAACCAAACTTATTTGGTTATGTTCCGTCGGTGAGTGAGAGCTTCCGGAAGCCCAACTCCCCCCCCCCCTCCCCTCTCCTCCGCCAAAACACGAATGCGGCTACTAAAATAAATATACCCCAGGAGGGTACCGGCTTTCATAAAGCCGGAGAATCCCTCCCCGAGCAAAATCGGGGACACCACTCTCCGATTTTGCTCGGGCAGCCCGTCGTATCTGGGGCGGGCAAAGTATCGCATTTTGTGTTTACAGAGGGCAAACGACGAGGAAACAGAGCGGCACCCCGCTCCACTTTAAATGTGGATTTTTGCAACATCCGGGGACTTCACTCTAACCTAAACGCCGTCCACTACCACCTTGAGACGGCGCAGCCAGCCTTGTTGTTTTTGACGGAGACGCAGATATCTCAACCTAGCGACACAGCGTACCTTTCATACCCCGGGTATAAATTTGAACATCATTTTATACCACACGCCGGGGTATCTGTGTTCGTGAGGGAGGATATCTGCTACCGTCGCCTCCAGATTTTGAAGGTCGGGATCTGTCTTTACTTTGGCTGCGCGTGGACATGGACGATCATGTCAGAGTCTACGCGTGCCTCTACAGGTCCCACAGTGGTAATGCAGAAACGGAGCAACTCTTGGGCCATGTTCAGGCGAGGATTGACGAACTGCTTTCACAGATTCCCTCAGCTGAAGTCATAGTCCTCGGGGACTTCAACGCGCACAATGCCGAGTGGCTAGGGTCGCGTTCCACTGACTACGCGGGGAGATCTGTGTTTAACTTTGCTCTGGCAAATGGTTTGTCCCAGTTGGTTCAGACGCACACCCGTCTACCAGACGTGGACAGCCACATGCCCTCTTTGTTGGATCTTCTGCTGACTACACATCCCGGAAAGTACCAGGTTATTGTTGAGGCCCCCCTTGGGTCCTCCGATCATTGCCTGGTGCGGAGTGTGGTGCCACTTCAACTTCCGGCTCGCAAAACACTTGCGACCCGTGGCGTTTGGCACTACAAGTCAGCAGATTGGGATGGAATGCGGTCTTTCTTTGCATCCTACCCATGGGGGCCGATTTGTTTCTCTTCCGATGATCCCAGTGATTGCGCTGCGGCTGTAGCTGATGTGATACTACAGGGCATGGAACTATTCGTTCCAAGCTCTGTGGTGCCACTTGGTGGCAGATCGCGGCCTTGGTTTGATGCGTCTGTCAGGGCTGCAGCAGCCGGCAAACGGCAGGCGTACCGGGCTTGGGCTAAATCGATAGTCACAAGGGATCCGAACTCTAGAGTTCTGAAGAGGAAATATAATCGTGCCTCCAGATTCTTCAAACGGCAAATCACTAGAGCAAAGTTCAAGCATGTCGTCAAAATTGGGGATCAGTTGGCAAGGTACCCACCAGGCACGCGCAAGTTCTGGGCGCTTTCTAAAGCCACTCTGGGTAACTTTTGCCAGCCGTCCCTACCGCCATTGCACACGGGGAATGATTCTCTGGCCCATACGGCAAAAGAGAAAGCCGATCTCTTGGGCACTCTTTTTGCCTCAAACTCGACTTTGAACGACCAAGGGAAAACACCGCCTACCATCCAGCGGTGTCAGAGTTCAATGCCGGAAATAATTTTCTGGCAAAAAACCATTCGTCGTTCTCTACTTTCCTTGGATGTTCATAAGTCGAGCGGGCCGGATGGTATTTCCCCATTGGTGCTACGAACGTGTGCCCCTGAGTTGACTCCAGTGCTAACGCGTTTGTTTCGGCACTCCTATCTCAAAGGCGTAGTCCCGGTCTCGTGGAAGTGTGCCTTTGTCCATCCGATCCCTAAAAAAGGTGATAGCTCGGATCCGGCTAACTACAGACCTATCGCCATCACCTCTCTTCTCTCCAAAATAATGGAGAATATCATAAACCGTCAGCTCTTCGCGTACCTCGAGGATCACCAGTTGATCAATGACCGGCAATATGGCTTTCGCCATGGTCGATCGGCTGGTGATCTTCTGTTATATCTCACACACCGTTGGGCTGCGGTTATTGAAAGCAAGGGAGAGGGTCTGGCAGTTAGTCTAGATATGGCGAAAGCCTTCGATCGTGTATGGCATAAGGGGCTTCTTTCGAAGCTTCCTTCCTATGGGCTTCCCGAGAGTTTTTGCGAGTGGATTACCAGCTTCCTCACTGGGCGGAGCATACAGGTCGTTCTCGTCGGTTTTTGCTCGGACCCCAAGCCCGTGAATGCTGGTGTACCCCAAGGCTGCGTTCTATCCCCAACCCTGTTTCTCCTGCACATCGATGATATGTTGGATATTTCCAACATACATTGTTATGCGGATGACAGCACTGGGGATGCGGTATATTCCGGTCGTGCAGGTCTCTTTCGGGAAAACGTCGACGAGTGCCGAAAGAAACTTGTGTCTTCTATAGAGACCTCCCTGGGGACGGTCTCAGAATGGGGTAAACTGAACCTCGTTCAGTTTAATCCCCTAAAGACACAGGTTTGCGCGTTTACCACTAAGAAAACCCCATTTGTCGTATCGCCACTCTTCGAGAGCACCCCTCGATGCCTCGCCAAGTATCAGAATACTGGGACTCGATATTTCGAGCGACTGTCGGTTTCGTGGTCATTTGGAGAGCAAGGCCAAGTTGGCCTCGATGAAATTGGGTGTGATCAATAGAGCGAGGCAGTATTTCAATGCTGGCCAAAGACTTGCGCTCTATAAGGCGCAGGTCCGGCCACATATGGAGTACTGTTCTCATCTCTGGTCCGGATGACCCCAATATCAGCTTCTACCTTTTGACCGCGTACAACGGAGAGCCGTACGGATTGTCGGGGACCCGGTGCTCTGTGAACGGCTGGACTCTTTGGCATTGCGTAGAGACGTGGCTTCCTTGTGCGTCTTCTATTGCATTTACAACGGGGAGTGTTCCGAAGAGCTATTTGATCTGATGCCTGCTGCCGAATTTCATCACCGCACAGCACGTCACCGCCTTCATTACCATCCTTACCACCTGGATGCATGGCGTTCTTCAACTGTGCGGTTTGCAAGAACCTTTCTTCCACGTGTCACAAAGATGTGGAATGAGCTTCCTTCGGCGGTGTTTCCAGATCGATACGACATGGGTACCTTCAAAAAAGGCGTTTATTCCTATCTCCAAGGTCGGCAACGCTCTTGTGAGTCTTCGGATGTTGCAAGAGTTCATGGGCGGCGGTGATCACATATTATCAGTGACCCGCATGCTCGTTTGCCCTCCTTTTCCATAAAAAAAAAAAAAAAAAAAATCTACACACAGGTCAAAATTTTTGATATTGAGAATGGAGTGAAAAACATAAACGACAACCTACATAATATATACTCATGGTTCGAGAAATTTGGGAATTGCGTCAATGTGTCCAAATGTCAATCAATTATTTTCGGTAGCTGTCGCCTATTAAGTAAAATTGACTTAAACTTGTTTCACCCTGTAATTCTTGGTACTATTATCATACCTTATTCATCAACGATGAAGAACCTCGGCATCAATTTAGACTCTACTTTTTCCTTTTTTTTTTTTTTTTTTTTTTTTGTCGCTGGGAAAAAGATGCGTGCTTATGCATCCCCTCCCGTTGGGGGATGAGAGGGGTATGTGGGACTCCCCGGTGCTCCCGGTATACCCACTAAAACAACCCAGCGGCGCTCCGGCTTCGCCTTAATGGAGGGAGTCTGGGAATATGTGGCGACCAGTCCCCCTCCGGCGATTGCCCGCCTTACGGCAGACCCTTCAAACAATCCCCCCCCCGGCTGGGGAGGAGTCCTGGCCAGAGCGCAGGTGGGGTGATCTGTGCAATGCAGGCGGAGGCGCCCCCGCGCCTATCGCCCGCTGATCACCCCTCGGGGCGGATGGTGGCGGCCGTTGTGTTAGCCGCCGACTTCCGCCCCTTCTACGTCTGCGGAGCGGCGCCGCGAGAGGGTCGTCCTCCCGCGCGCGCTCCGCCGCCTCCTTCTGCGACATGACATCCTCGCAGAAGGAGGCCACCGCCTGCCATGCCTCGTTGCCACTCAGCATGGCGGCAATCACCCCGGGGAGCGAGAGGTCGTCCCCAACCACCGCCGCAAGGGTGCGGCGGGGTTCAGCCCACGATGAGCACACCTCCAGGGTGTGCGCCGCCGTATCCACCGCTGCACCGCAGTGGTGGCACGCTGGAGTCTCCTCCCTCCCTATACGGTGCAGGTACGATCCGAAGCATCCATGCCCGGACAGCACCTGCACCAGACGTAGGGAGAGGTGGCCGTGCCGCCGATCGAGCCAGTCGCTGAGGACCGGCCCGATGGCATCCAGCGTCCGGCGGTCGTAGGCTGCGGACGCGAGGTCCTCCGTCCAGTGCCGGATGACGGCACCCCTCGCCTCCTCGCGGAGCTCCTTTCGCTCCCCCGGATCCGGTGGCTCGTTAAGTGCCCTCTGCCCCGCCGTCCATTCGTAGGCCCTGGCGAGCGTCCAGGCCTCGAGCTCCCACGGCGGGGTGCCTGCGAGGACGCACGCAACCGCAAAACTAATGGTGCGGTACGCCCTCGCCACCCGCTGCGCGATGGCCCTTTGTGGCCTGCGGAGGGCAGTGGTGTTCTCCCGCCTGCCCAATGAGTCCGCCAAGATTGGAGCCCCATAAAGGGCCATACTCTTGAGTATGCCGGCGTATAGACGCCGGCATTTGTCCCCGGGCCTAGGCCCAGATATTTCATCTGGGCCTGAACCTCTATGCGGACACCCGCAACGTGGACGTGGGCGTCGGGCGGTTGGCGCTGCCGAGGCCCGTGGAAAAACACGGCCTCGGTTTTCTGCAGCGCCACCTTTAGCCCTAGGCGGGTGATTCGGTCCACCACTCGCGAACCACTCGCCGAGGCCAAGCTGGCCGTCTCCTCGAAATTTCTCCCCCGGGCTGTTAGCAAGGTGTCGTCTGCATAGCAGACGACGGATGTGCCACGGGGGAGATTTCCCCGCAAAAGCCAGTCGAACCCGATGTCCCACAGCAGCGGTCCTAGTACAGAACCCTGTGGAACACCGGACTCGACGCCGTATCTAAGGAGCCGCCCCGACCTGTCCACGACCAGTACTGAGCGGCCCCTCAGGTTGTCCGCCACCTGACCCCGCAAATACGGAGGCGCTCCATGAAAGCGGAGCGCCTCCAGTATGGTGGAGTGGGGAATGGAGTTGAATGCGTTGTCGATGTCGAAAGACACCGCCAACAGTCCATCCCCCGCATCCATAGCCTCCCTCACCTGGCTCTTTAGGCGGAATAGGGCGTCCACCGTCGAGCGCCCAGCTCGGAAGCCGAACTGGGCTTCCGAGAGGTCCGGGCCAACTGTGCCCAAGTGCCCCTTGATACGGGCGGCGAGAATCCCCTCGAACATTTTACCGACCTCGTCCAGAAGGACGATCGGTCGGTATGCCGACGGGGAGTCCATTGGTCGCCCTTCCTTCCTCAGAAGGCACAGTTGGCCCTCCTTCCAGGCCTCCGGGAACCTCTCACACGCCAAACACGCACTGAAGAGGTCCCGGAACCTTTCGCCCATCTGGGAGGCGGCGATGGCCACGACCCTTGCAGGGACGCCATCCGGACCCGGGGCCGTCTTTTTCGCCCGGAGGCGGACGACCGCCCTCTCCACTTCGTCCTCCGTCAGTGGGGGGACCTCCTCGGCCAAAAGAGCCGCGCCCTGCGGGGTGCTCATCGCTGGCGGGGTGAAGTTGTCCCCACGCGGAAACAGGGACTGGACCACCTCGTCTAGGCGGGTGAGCGCCCACCGTGGAAAGGAGGACCGTTCCACGCGGACCACCTGGCCCCGGCACGTCCGGATGTCGAAACGGACGTACCGGTGGTCCGACAGCGTCTCTGCCAGCTCCACCCGCCAGTCCACCACCCGGGTCGCCAAGGAAGGAGAGGCGAAAGCGAGGTCCACAATGGATCCTTCCTGCCGTCGCACGCAGGTGTGGACCGTGCCCCTATTTAGGGGGGACAGGCCGGACGCCACGGACCAGCTCTCCAGCTCGCGTCCCCGGGCATCGGTGGCTGGGTTGCCCCACACCACCGACTTGGCGTTGAAGTCGCCCGCCACCAGCAACACGCCGCGCCGCGCCACTCTGCCGGCCACTGTGGCGAGGACCTCAAGGAAATTCTCGAAGTCCGTGAGTGGGCGGTTTGGGGAGAAATATACCCCAATGAGGGGTATGTCCCCCCACGCGGCGGCCACATATCCCGGTCCCCTCTCTAAGAGCGAGAGGGGAGGGGAGTCTGTGGAAGACCGCGCTACTAGTGCCACTGAGCCATCATCGTCCCCCAGCCAGCTGCCAGGGACGGAGTAGGGCTCGGCGACAACCGCCACGTCCACCAACCACTCTGCGAAGGTTTGGACCAGGAGGTCCTGGGCCGCTCTGCAGTGGTTGGCGTTCGCCTGAAGAATGCGATGAAACCCGGCCATTAATCAGTATTCATCGCATCTCCCCCAATGGCCGGCACTGATGGTGAAGTACCGGCGGCAGCGGCGGCAGGGCGCGTCGGCGCCTGCGCTTTGCCCTTTTTCAGGGGTGGTGGACAGCACCTCCTGCTCGTCATAACGTGGTCCGCTGGACGACCACTGGCAGCGCACACTGCGCAGCGCGGGGTGGCGGCCTCGCAGGTGGCCGATCTATGTCCCTCCTTCCCGCAACGGAAACAAAGTTTCCCGCGCTCAGCAGCGGAGGGACAGAGAGCCCGGGTGTGCCCGATGCCGAAGCACTTAAAGCACCACATCGGCATCTTCTCGAGCGCCCGGATCCCGCCCGAACTAAATCCGACCTGAAGGTGGCCCTTCTCCAAGACCGCCTTGGCCACCACGATCGGGCACTCCACCCTCATGGTACCCATGCCTCCGCGCCCGGTCCTAATGGCCCGGCCCTTGATGGCTGCAATGGCGCAACCCCCCGCCGCCGCAACCGCGGCCACCACCTCCTCTTGGGTGACCGTGTCGTCGAGGCCGGTCACCTCAAGGGTCACGCACTTCATGGGCCTCACCACCTTGGCCGTATTTGCGACTACCTCTTTCAGCTTCGTCGCGAAGAGGTCCGCCTTGGTGCCGCCCTGGGCCCCCGAAAACTCAAAAATCCGAGCCCCCGTTTGGGTCTTTCTGCACGTGACTCTGCCAGGTCCGAGCTGCGCAGGGTCCACACTCGTACGAGCCCGTCGCAGTACGGACTCGTATGTCCTCCCCCCGCTCCGCCGCCTCTGGGGTCAACGTGACCACCACCGCCGCGGTTTTCGGAGGAGGCGCCAACTTCCTCCTCTTGTCCGCCGAAGCCGCAGACTTAGTTCCAGGAGGTGATGGGGGGGCCGACTTCTTCCCCTTCTTTTTTCTCCCCACCTTTACCCACGGCCCGTTGGAAGGGGTGGTGGAGGGCAGGAGCGGGTCCGTCTGGGTGGTAGTGGCAGTTGGGGCAACTGGGGCAGCTGGGGCGGCCGGGGCGGCGTTTTTGCCTTGCCCCTTTTCTTTGCCCTTCGCCTTCTCCGGCTGGGCTGGGGCCGTTGAGGGCCCCGGTGCGACGGGAGCTCGTGCGGGCGCCCTATCCGCCGCGAGTGGAGGGCGGAGCCGTTTCTCCGGCAGGAGCCGGTCCTCTATGCCCGCGAAGCAGGCCCTCGTGAAGGCCCTCTCCTCCATGACAACCTTTCGGATGATGTCCTCAAGGTTGGAGGGTGGGGCCATTGCGACTGGACCTTCAGAGGTCCCTTCAGGCCGAGCCAAGAGCTCGGCAACGCGCGCGTGCAGCGCGGACACCTCCTTCTGCAGGCTGTCCACCTTTCCCTGCAGTTGCCGAGTCTCGTCGGAGGTGGTGCGCTGCGCCAACTCCTTCACTATGCCAATGAGGCTCGCCGCTCGGCATTTTAGGGCCTTCTGGAATGTCCCCTTTAAGTTAGAGGACTTGGAGGCCACCTCCAAAATCTCCTGGCTGTCCTCTAGAGCCATGCGCTCCATCTCCTCCACGGAATGGTCCAGGTAGAGGACACTGGAAGCGCCATAGCCGGCCTTAGCTCTGGCGGTCCGCGCCAGCTTCTCCTTGGAGGCGATACTCTCCTCCAATTCTGCCCGCATGATGGCCCGCTTTGTTAAAGCGGACCTTTTGGACTCCGGAGAGCCTCCGGGGTCCTGCCTTAGAAAGGCCCTCTTTCGCGACTCGCGAGTTGAAGAGCCGCAATTCGTCACCTCACTTCTGATCGACTCCGTGTCGGAAAGATCCGACCCGATGTCGCTGAAACGTCTGGCCGCTGAATTTGCGCGGCTCGTCTCCGATGCCGAAGCATCCCTCGACTGAGGTTGGCCCTGAGAAGGGCCTTGGGGTTGCCCCTGAGAAGGGCCTTTTGGTTGGCCCTGAGAAGGGCCTTTGGGTTGGCCCTGAGAAGGGCCTTGGGGTTGGCCCTGAGAAGGGCCTTTTGGTTGGCCCTGAGAAGGGCCTTGGGGTTGGCCCTGAGAAGGGCCTTGGGGTTGGCCCTGAGAAGGGCCTTTTGGTTGGCCCTGAGAAGGGCCTTTGGGTAGGCCCTGAGAAGGGCCTTGGGGTTGGCCCTGAGAAGGGCCTTTGGGTTGGCCCTGAGAAGGGCCTTTGGGTTGGCCCTGAGAAGGGCCTTTTGGTTGGAAGCGTCCGAAGACGTCCCGCGGACGCGACTGCGACATGTCGCCCGACAAAAGCGCAAATAACAAATCAAGAAAATTCACGCAAGCTCAGTGTCTCTTAGCCGCTGCCCTGCCACTCCGTTACGGTGGTCAGGGACAACGTTGCCCGGGGCTTAGTACGTGGAACTGAACACTGAGGGGCACGCCCCACTTTTTCCTGGTCCAACACAAGTTAACGAGGTTAGGCGGTCGGTCTTTGCAGTGTTGCGATCCTTACACCGTCTCAAAAATTTCTTACCCATTACTACAAAAAAGTATCTCATCGAAATCCTTGTTCTTCCTATTATTGATTACGCTGATGTGTGCTAGTCTGACATGAGTGAGGACCTTCTCAATAAACCAGATCGTGTTATTAATTATACAATACGGTTCATCTTCCGTCTTCATAAATTTTACCATATTTCTGCTTATCGCTGCCAGCTCAAATGGCTCCCAATTCGTGAACGTAGACAGTCACATTTACTTTATTCTATTTTTTCTATATTAATTAATCCTCTTTCCCCTGATTACCTTAAAAGTAATTTTCAATACCTCAGGGATTCTCACGGTAAGTCTTTTCGTTCTTCTAATTTTCTCCGCCTTGCTTTCCCTATGCACCGCTCTAGTTTTATATCCCATTCTTTCACGTTCCAGTGTATTCGACTTTGGAATTCTCTCCCCAATGACATCAGAAAATCACGGACAAAGCTTATTTTGAAAAAAAAAAAAAAACAATTGCCACTTCTTGAATAAACTTTTAGGTTAGAATGTATTACTAACAATATTCCTTATGAATATATCTATTATAGTTCTTTATTATTATTATTTTTCTTCTTTGTGCTTAGATTTCCCCACTACTTATATGTTACATATTTATAATATTTCCTACAAACTTTTCTACATTTTCGCTCTTTATTGCACCGCTTTTAAAGTCTCTGCACATCCCCAAGGTTGACTGTTAGAAAATGCTATTTAGCATTAAATGCACCCATTGTAACATTTTTATGTTGGAACAATAAGGATAAATAAATAAATAAATAAATATTACCCTACGAGACTATCTTACACCGTTGTTATATTACCATAAACTATCTAATCTTTTATTAGATATTTCTTATATACTTATTTATAATAAAATTGTTAAATTAGCATTTACTAGATTCTCACGAACCGTGGAAACGCTGATTAAGCACAGGTGCATTGTATCATGTTAAAATCAAAGAATCTAAATCTGAAACCCTTATTTGTTAAACTTTCTGTATTCCTTGAATTATAAATTAATTTTATTCATTCTCGTCTCCAACTTTGAGCAAGGAACACCTAGTTTGTAAAATAAATATAAGAATTAAATTTTAAGTTAATAAATTTGTTTTTTTTTGGATCCTCCGGTTGTGACCGACGTACATTCACAAGCCCGTGAATGCTGGTGTACCCCAAGGCTGCGTGCTATCCCCAACCCTGTTCCTCTTGCACATCAATGATATGTTGGACATTTCCAACATACATGGGGATGCGGTATATTCCGGCCGTGCAGGTCTCTCTCGGGAAAACGTCGACGAGTGCCGAAAGAAACTTGTGTCTTCTATAGAGACCTCCCTGAGGACGGTCTCAGAATGGGGTAAACTGAACCTCGTTCAGTTTAATCCCCAAAAGACACAGGTTTGCGCGTTTACCACTAAGAAAACCCCATTTGTCGTATCGCCGCTCTTCGATAGCATACCCCTCGATGCCTCGCCAAGTATCAGAGTACTGGGACTCGACATTTCGAGCGACTGTCAGTTTCGTGGTCACTTGGAGAGCAAGGCCGAGTTGGCCTCGATGAAATTGTGTATGATCAATAGAGCGAGACAGTATTTCAATCCAGGCCAGAGACTTGCGCTTTATAAGGCGCAGGTTCGGCCACATATGGAGTACTGTTCTCATCTCTGGTCCGGATCACCCCAATATCAGCTTCTACCTTTTGACCGCGTACAACGGAGAGCCGTACGGATTGTCGGGGACCCGGTGCTCTGTGAACGGCTGGACTCTTTGGCATTGCGTAGAGACGTGGCTTCCTTGTGCGTCTTCTATCGCATTTACAACGGGGAGTGTTCGGAAGAGCTATATGATCTGATACCTGCCGCCGAATTTCATCACCGCACAGCACGTCACCGCCTTCATTATCACCCTTACCACCTGGATGCATGGCGTTCTTCTACTGTGCGGTTTGCAAGAACCTTTATTCCACATGTCACAAAGATGTGGAATGAACTTCCTTCGGCGGTGTTTCCAGATCGATACGACATGGGTACCTTCAAAAAAGGCGTTTACTCTTATCTCCAAGGCCGGCAACGCTCTTGTGCGTCTTCGGATGTTGCAAGAGTTCATGGGCGGCGGTGATCACATTTGACCTGTGACTCGCACGCTCGTTTGCCCTCCTATATCATAAAAAAAAAAAAAAATCTTATTTCTCATTCTTATCTAAAAACGTAGTCACAATTGTAGACTAATGACCAATTGATAACAGACAGAAGAGGGATAATTCCACAAAAGCTCATTCAAATTTATAAACATTTATATGTTTATGGAATAGTTTTTATTTATTTATTCTTTTTTATTTTTACTTTTTTTTTGTCATATATATGTGAGGGCATATACCTTAAATGATAAAGTTAATATAACAAAATTAGTATATTTCCGAGTTAATCCAAAATTATGATTGGAAGTCATACGGAAATTAATATTAATTTTAATTTATTTATTTATTACTCATTCTTTTTTTTGTACAATTATTTAATTGCAAACAAATTAATTCTATCCTTATTCATGGATCAAATACAAAAAAAAAGTGTTATTTGATACGAATGTAAATACTTAATGTCGTAGCAAATATTTTATTCTATCAAATCATAAAAAAAAAAATAATAATCTAAAATAATGTTCCACGGGTGTTAATATTTAGAGCTTTACGTAGCTTTCTTGGTTTCTGTCAAGAATATACTAACCCGTACTAACCCTTACGAACAAAATACATTTCAACATTATACAACTTGTAGAACTGCTTTATCATCAACTAATAAAACGCGTAGATATGTCTTGCTGCGTGTATACACTCGTAGTTTACTGTCTTTGCTAACCATTTAAGCCGTTTGCCGTAAATGACATTCATATAAATAACAGAACTCTTGTTGTGTGTATTTTATTTTGCGTTCCAGTGTTTAATGGAAGATTTCAATGTGCAACGATGGAACGTGCGTACGCCGACCCAGGGTAGTCCGACATTGCCGATAAGCCGTCGACTTAACGAAGCGACGCGTCTGCAGTGGAGAACAACGTTCTATGATTCGCTGCTCTAGGGATTATCCAAGTCGCGGCTCTCCCGAGCATTTGGAGCACCAATCGCGGGATAGCGGAAGGTCAGGTATTGTTAGAGGTTCCTGCTCTCGTAGTAGACGGAAGGATCAGAGCCGCGGCCGCAGTCATGAGCGGAATCATAATCGAAATCGATACCGTAATCGGAGCCGTAGCCGCCATGGCCGTGATCCCAACTATCACTATCCAATTTTGTCAAATCATCATACAAATGTGAGTCAGCGAACACGAACATCAGAAGAATTCGCTACTGATCCGACAAGCAGACGACTTATTGGGAATTCATCACGCTTGGAATCCCGTGTGGTTAATGACGGCACTCCTAAAGCGAATTCAGGATTAGCACAACTAGTTGACACATTGTTAGCAGCTAATATGATTTCTTTGAACAAGTTCAGCTCCATGGATAACACCGTCCCGGAATTTGACGCAAGTAGAAGAGAACAAACAATGGCACATGTGGATGCCCTTAGCTGCAACCCCATTCCTAGCACCATGCAGGAAACTAAAGATGTTCTCAATGTCATCGGAGATTGGCTTGTGGCAGTTCAAGGATCTGATGAAGAAATCTGTAAATATTGGGCATTCTAGAAAACTTCGAATTTGACCACGTCACGGATATTAAATCTAATTATAAAGTCAAAACGGTAAACTCTTTAGAAAAACCAAAGAGGGTGATAGATAGGTTATACCGAAAGGAGTGCGATGGCAAATTATTAAGCAGAACCGTGATGATATAGGGCATTTCGCGGTAGAAAAAAATTGAAGTGTCTTAGTGGTTCACAAATATTGGAAAATTTGTCACCAAATACGTCAGTTCTTGTTTGGAATGCGCTTAGTGCAAACCCTCCGGTGGAAAGAAGCCAGGATTTCTACACCCAATTAAGAAGGTAAAAAAACCTTTTGATTCGTCGTCCGGTAGTGCTTGAAGGCAGTTGTGTATCATTTTTAGTTGGATATTTTTTAGTATTGTTCATACGAAATCAATAGTTATTTTTAATGCATAAGATCTGTTTTCCGTCGAACCAGCTTGCGATAAGCAAAATGTTTTGTGTGCCTGCGCTCGTGCGAAGAGTAATCATTACCGTTCAATTGCAGTGCGGGGGGTTATGCCCTCTTCCCCGGTGAAAAGAAGCTATATTTTGCTCCCGTTCGCACTCATAGATATCTCGGTGCGAACTATGACAGCGGCCGGTTCTCGAAGATTACTTAGCCTGCCTGCTTAACTAACATAAACCTTATTGTGAGCGGCTCAACATTTAAATTGCCTTCAGTGTGATCTTTTGTGGATACTTGTATCTGTTTAATGGTTTAACAAACAGAGTACTCGTCCAACTATTATACCTCTCTCTAGAATGGACGCCATACCTGTATTGGATTCGGAAGTCTCAAAAAAATCTAGAAGACCGCAACCTAAACCAATTAAGCATGTATATAAGCGTTCACGCATCTCTGATGACGACGATGACGAACGTTTCACTACTTTCAAGGAGGAAATAAAAGAAATTGTTTTATCCTTGAATTCGAGACTCGATAAACTTGAGAATAACATCTCCGATATTAAAAAGAAGTCCGACCTAATTCAAAACTCAAATAGGGATATTGAAAAAACACTCGATCATGTGTCAGACCAGATAACAGATGTTAATAACAAAATTGATAATTCCGAAGGTAAACGTAAAAAGATGTCATCTCAAATAAATTCCATAGTACTTAAACTTGAATATTTTGAGCGCCTGCATAGAAAATAATCAATCGAAATTAGAAATGTCCCAAAAATCCCGAAGGAGTCTAAAGGCGAGCTTTATTCTATGATCAAAAAGCTTAACATTGCTCTGAACCTACAAGAAAAGGATACCATTATCCACCCACGCGATGTTTATCGCTTACCATAAAAAAAAAACTCCACTAACTCCACCGTAATAGTTGAATTATCTAATATGCTGGATAAAGAGGCTGTGCTGAGTAAAGTCAAGTTTTACTCTAAGAATAGTTCTACCCAGTTGAACTCGGAAGCCTTGGGTATTAAGGAGCCTAAGATACCAATATATGTCTCGCAACATCTTACATCCCACGAAAAAAGGTTACTGTTTCTAGCTCGAGATTTCGCTAAGACCGAAGGCTACCGGTTCTGTTGGACTTCTGGTGGCCGAGTTTTCCTTAGGAAGAAAGAGAATGCTCCACATATCCTGGTAAAAGGTGAAGAAACACTCAATGCTATTAGAATTAATAAGTGACTATATGAAGGTACTATTTATTATATTTATATTTATTCTCATATATATATATTTATTCACATATGTCAGATATTATTTACTTACAAAAATGTATTTACAGGGGCTCTCATAGCAACATCTCCCGATTTACCTCTAAGAAATCAATTACACACAGTTTTAAGTTTAATTATTATTCAACTTTCTCATTCACACTTACCTCCTCTACTACTTACACGTACACTACACACATATACTCATCTACTCACACTGTACAATATTGTCATACACTTTCTAATTATATAAAGTATGGATAGAACAGAACTAATTAATGATATTGATAATACTGAACTCAGCATCTGTACATTTACCGACCGTCCAGAAGAATGCTTAAATATACTTCAGGATGTGACCTGCAAGTACACAATTATTTGCCAGAATATACGCAGTGTTTATAAAAATCTTGATAGTTTTATCATATTTCTGTCGAGATTAAATTTTTCTCCAGATATAATAATTTTAACAGAGTGCCGTATTAATGAGGATTCACCATCAATTTCTTTACCCAACACTCAGTTTAGTTCATCCCAACGTTATTTAAACCAAAATGATGGTATAATTGTCTTTACTAAGACGGGTCTTCATGTTTCTATTCAATGACGCAAACTGTCTTTTAATTCGAGTGCAGAATGTTTTATGTATTGCTGCAATATATAGGACACCTTCCGTATATAATTTGGATGGTTTTTATGATTCCCTAGAAGAGGTGATGACCAAGCTTGTGGGTGATACCTGCATGGATACCGGAGATATAAACATTGATATTAAAACTGGGACGACAGATAAACGGTCGCTAGATTACCTTGAGTTGACTTCACATTATGGTTATATCCCTGGTCATCAACTGGCTACGCGTGGATCTAACAGTTTGGATCATGTTTTGACAAAAAGTAATAAGTAAATAATTACTGTTATTTGCAATACGGATATTACAGATCACAACACCATAATAATAGCAGTGAATGCTATGAAACCGTCCACAAGAAATGCTCCGAAACGGCAATATACTCAAATAAATTATGATACTCTTATACACGACCTTGAAAATATTGACTTAAATTTTTACTACCACCTCATGGATGGCAGGAAAGCCTCTGCTTTCCTTCAGGACTTAATAACTGAAAAGCTGCGTAAGAACACTACTATAAAATTCAGACGTAATTGCGATGTTATTTTCAAGCCGTGGATTACGCAAGGACTCTTGAAAAGTATAAGATACAAAGATACTCTTCACTTAAAAGCAAAAAACAATCCCCTTAACAATGAAATCCAAGGTAAATATAAGAAATATAGAAATAAATGCTTAAATATTATTCAATACTCACGTAAATCATATGAATGTGCTTTGATAACTAATGCTGAGGGTGATGGCAAAAAAACTTGGAAGTGTATTAAATCTATCTGTAATGTTAATAATGCGAATGATAAAAATCATGGACTCTTAAATAATAGCAGTAAACCCGCTCAAACTCTTAACGAAGCCAATACCTACTTTTCCACTATTGGCAAAAAGCTAGCCAATGATATCTTGCGTAAGATAAATTTATCGGAAGCCGATTTGCCTTAGCAAGTTGATCCGGTCATAATAACGCACAAATCTTTTTTCATGGCACCTACAGATCCCAGTGAAATTGTTGGAATTATTAACTCTTTGAAAAACTCTTCTGCTGCTGGATGGGATAACATAAGTAATGAACTGCTTAAGAAAGTCAAACATATTTTTGCCCCTATGATCAGTCACCTGTGCAATCTTAGTCTGATGTCAGGTATTTTCCCTGATTGCCTTAAATTAGCTAATGTCTGTCCCATTTACAAATCGGGTGATCCATTGCTTGTCTCTAATTATAGACCTATATCTCTACTTAGTTCCATTTCAAAGATTATAGAAAAAGTGGTTAACAAACGACTACTCTTTTATCTCGAAACTGAAAACTTGCTGTCACCGAATCAATACGGTTTCCGTAATAACCGATCTACTTCTGATGCTTTCTCAAATTTGGTAAATTTTGTATCCGACCAACTTGATAATAGTAATAAATGTGCAGGTGTTTTTTAGACCTCGCAAAGGCCTTCGATACAGTTTCAAGGCCAATTCTCTTAAAAAAAATGGAGGCCTTGGGAATACGAGGAGTGGTCCTTGAATGGTTTAATTCCTATCTTAATAATATGCAACAACGTATTAAAGTTGGGGACAAAGTAAGCGAGTTTTGCGATGTGGATTTTGGTATACCCCAAGGGAGCGTATTAGGGCCAACTTTATTTCTCATCTATATTAACAGCCTATGTGAAATAAACCTAATACAAACAAAAATATTTGCTTTCGCGGATGATACCGCTTTAATTTTCTATGGGAAATCTTGGGATGATGTTATTAATACAGCTCAAACTAATATGAACTTCATTTACAAGTTCTTAGATAATAACCTACTAACACTCAACCTCGAAAAAACCAAGCTCATTCCAGTTAGTATTTCTAAGCGAACTGCTCCTTATACTAAACTTATTGTCAAACATCATACCTGCCATGACAACGTTTCCTTCCTAACTGATTGCTCTTGTCCCACACTAACACAGTAGAGTCTATAAAATATCTAGGCATAATCATTGATCAACACCTTACATGGAAAAACCAAATAGATTCATTGTGCTCGAAATTAAGAAAAATATTACATATCTTCAAGCGCCTGAGATCTATTGTAAATATTAAAACGATTAGAATTGTTTATCTTGCATTATGTCAAAATATTATATCCTACTGTATCAGTACTTGGGGGTCCGCCCAGAAAACATATTTATTTAAAGTGGAACGGGCTCAACGCGCTTTATTAAAAGTAGCCTACAACAAACCCTACAGAAATCCCACTGATCTCCTATACAAGGAAGTTAATCACCTAACAGTAAGACAATTGTATATACTATCAGTTTTATCAAAATTTCACAAAAAATCCCTTGTTACGCTTTCTACTAATAATAACAGACGAACATTTTGGAGTGTTCCTGAAGTTAGAACTGGTTTTGGAAGAAGTTTCGTTAATTTTAGGGGTCCATCACTTTATACTAAAATTAACCAGAAACTAGATCTTCTACTCCTAACAGCTAGACTATGTAAGAAAAAAATTACAGATTGGCTTTTAACATTAAACTACAATCAAACTGAAAGTATTCTCATAACACCTACATAACAATGCTTGATAATTCTTAACTAACAAATTTGTCGCCGACAAAGTTGTTTAATGTCTGCTCTGATTATTTATTATTTTAATCAATCAGTTTGGTATTAGTATTTAATCATATTTCAATTATCTCATGAACATGTGTTCAGAAAACTAGTATCTTGATATGTATCATTCTTTTGTGAAACTAATGGGTGTGACAGAGATGATAAGATGTTAGCATCTCTGTCCCACACTTCGTAATTTATAGTCATAGAATTTGTCTCTCGTTAGGCAGCAATCTATTGTCAAACTGATGGGTACGACAGAGATAGCAAGATGTTGGCATCTCTGTCTCGCACTTGAGTTTAGTATGAAAATTATAATTAGATTTTCTTTTATTTTTCTTTTGTAATTTAGTAAAGCACTTAAAACTGATTATAAATATGTTTAGATTATAGTTGAGAGATGGATAGTTTTGACATAATGACGAATTTTAGGTTGTTAAAAGTACCGTTTTTTGTATGATATTGCATGTTTTTTACGTATTATTTTAGATTTATGATTATAACCGTTTTGTATTATATACATTTAGATAGATTTTAAGAAGACGATTATTTTGATGTATAACATGTTTAAGTATAAGATCTAGAGAAATAAATATTAGCGATAAAGCGGACCAGCCATAGTGAAAAATGTTAGTAAAATGAGTCTAAAAACCGCGGCTCTCTTTACGGTATACGTGACGTGCTACACCCGGCAGTATGGCGCCACTACCGATATTACTTCCGACGGCTAAGAAGAACAAGAACTCTCAAGAAAAAAAGGGAACTCTGAAGAATTGAAAATATTATTGTGGCTGGTTCGCTATCGCGCGCTATCGTATTCCAGTGTTTTCAATCACGACCCCCTTCACCGAACCCAGGATCCTAAGAGACGGACCTACCAGCGCCCGTCTGAGATAGCCATACTGTTTCACGACTTTCTTGTTTCAACTTGCTATCTCAGCGGCACCATAAAGTCCGTCCCCCGAGGGTGGCGCCAGTATTTCTCGATATAGCGCCCCACCCCAACAAACTTCAAATATATTTCATGAAAATTTAAATTAGTTGTCGCTTTTAATATAAATATGTACAGAATTAATAAACAGGTGTTCAGTATGATCCATTGACGTTTCACACATGTAAAGACAAATACACACACACGTATACATTTTGAGGACTGAGTCGCCCCCGTCCGTGGGAGAATACCCTTTTTATGATACCCCACACGTAGTCCTCGGGTGGTGCTAATCAGGCGACAAACAACTGGTGGTAGGCTTCGGCCGTGACTGGTGACCAACCACCAGACTAAGTCGTACCGCCAAGCGGCCTAGCCGTGTTCCGGCGCGTAGTGTGGTGACGCCGTTATGGAAGTCGGGTCAGAGCAGTAGCGTTGCGAGTAAATGCCGAATAAGAAGTACACTGACTAACAAGCATCGGGAGACTAGTCGCGGAGGGTGGCGGGATCCGAGGCACGGTGCACCGCTGGCCGACCGCAGTCAGTAGGGGACCCAATTGTGAGCTCGCCACTCACAAAGGCTGTCCCGCCAACTGTCGAAATATCCCGGGAGTGCGTCATCGCGCCGGTTGGCTACCGGATGAGAGGGCGCGATGGACACTTTCGGGGGGGCTCGGGCGTCCCCGCAGTCTCCAGACTAGTCCCCCATCGGTGTGCGTGGTTATGATGTGCTTCACTGGCCTTGCGTCGTAATTTTCGTACTATTCGGCAAGTGTTCAATATGGCTGCTTTCTGTATATTAATAAATGTGTTTGGTGTGAGATCTAATAATTTCAAGCTATGGTGAAGGTGTTTTGGCACTACTCCTGTTGTGGATATGACTACGGGTACTATGAAAACCTTACTAACATTCCATATTCTACTTATTTCTTCTTTAAGTTCTGTGTATTTATTAATTTTTTCTGTTATTGTTTTCAGAATGTTATGTGTATTGGGAACGGCTACGTCGACTATGAATGCTATATTTTTTTGTTTGTTGTGGATAGTAATATCTGGTCTATTAAAGTGAACAGTTTTATCTGTAAGTATGGCTCGATCGTAATACATTTTGTAACCATTGTTTTCTAGTACTGGACTCGGATGGTATTTGTAGTAAGGTGTATGTGTATCCTGAATAAGGTTATATTTGATTGCTAATTTTTGGTGTACTATATTAACTATTTGATTATGTCGGTGTGTGTAGTCCGTCTGTGTTAGTGTACCACAAGCTCCTGTAATATGTTGTATGGTTTCAGGTTGTCTATGGCATTTTCTACATTTGTCATCAGTAGTATTAGGATCTTTTATAATGTGTTTCCTATAATTTTTAGTGTTGATAATTTGGTCTTGAATTGCAATTAGAAAGCCCTCGGTCTCTGGGAATAAATAGCCGCTAGTTAGCCACCTATTAGAAGCTTGTGAGTCTATGTGTGTTTGTTCTAAATCGTATGGGTGTCTTCCGTGTAACGTTTTACGTTTCCATTGTTCCAGTTTTTGATTCTGTGATTCTATTCGTGTGTTTTCTATCTGTGTATTGGTAAGTGGGTCTGCTAAATTAAGGGGGGTTAGTTTAATATCGTTATTAACAATATCTTGATGTAGGACACTGGTACCTGCTTTCCTATTAAAAAATATTTTTAGACTACTGATTTCTTTATTCCATAAAGCTAAAATGTCTATGAGACCTCTGCCTCCGTTTATTCTTCTGATAGACATCCGCTCTATTGCTGACTTTGGGTGTAAATTATTATGTTTTGTTAATATGGTTCTGATCTTAATTTCTAAATTGGTTAATTCTGTCTTAGACCATTTGATAATCCCAAATGAAAAGGTGAGTACAGGAATTGCAAATGAATTTATGGCTTTAATTAATTTCTTACTGTTAAGATGGGTTTTACAGATTCTATTTATTCTACATTTAAATTCTTCAGTTAAGGATTTTTTTATAGCTGTGTGGTCTAGTTGTTTTGATTGCTGATATCCCAGATACTTATATAACTCATCCGATCTCATGGCCGATATAATGTCTCCGTTTTCCAATGTGAAGTCTCCAGATTGTATTTTCCCCTTTTTAATATTTAAAGTCCTACACTTATCTAAGCCAAATTGCATATTGATGTCAGAACTAAATTTGGTTGTGATATCTATAAGTTTTTTCATATCTTTCGGTGTTCTAGAGTATAATTTTATATCGTCCATGTAAATCAAATGGGCTATGGAAGCTTCAGTATTATTGTTTATAAAACGGTATCCTACTTTCTGTTTATTAATTAAATATGATAAGGGGTTAAGGGCGAGACAGAACCACAGGGGGCTCAAAGAGTCACCTTGGTAAATACCTTTCCGGATCTGAATCTCTCTAGTTACAATGTTACCTTCTGTACTACGTAGGTTCAAGATGGGGTGTAGTGGGGGGCTACGTCATGCGCTGATATCAAATGTTGCTGTCCAACTTAGTT
This sequence comes from Mechanitis mazaeus, assembly GCA_959347395.1. NCBI lineage: Eukaryota > Metazoa > Arthropoda > Insecta > Lepidoptera > Nymphalidae > Mechanitis > Mechanitis mazaeus. The sequence goes on from OY365757.1 coordinate 6,864,978, forward strand.
CTTGTAGCGAGGTAGTAACCATCTGATTGCATACTAGCTGCCCATAATCTCTCTATTAGTGGCTCCCCGTAGCTGCAGCGTACGGCAGCGGCCACACCCTGGAAACCACGTTGGACCGTGGGCTAAACCTAATAGAGGGGGCTGAATAATTCAGCTTACTCGGGTGATCCCCCGACAGTACGCAAAGTCTGCTTCGGCGTATACGGCGGGCACCGTCGATAGGCAACTGCTACCGGCGTGTACGGCAATGCAGCAAGGTGATGTGGTACACCTTAAAGGGCGCTTGCTAGGATCTAGTATAGCTTGCGGCCAACCCACTGCATCCTCTCTATCACCGGTCGTACCAGGCAACTGGCCGATCGGGTCCTGGTAGTATAGGACGAGAGAGTGAGTTCGCACCAGCGCAACCGCTTACTCACTACAAATTATTCACGCGCAGATGAACCTTGGCGTTATTTCGGATTTTAATATGACAAAGTCTTATGGCGATGGGGCGATGGTGGTGAGAATTCGGTTCACGGTGTATCCGGTTCTTAGCTGTTTCCCTGCACATAGGCGATCAGACGAGAGTGGTCGTTCCTGGCTTCGACTAAGGCGGGAGGTCGGGTTCGGCAGCACGTCTGATGACTAAGCAGCCCTATTTAGGATCGCTCTGCTTACCCCTGCATAGGGGAGGGGCCTAGAAAAGGTGGCCTTAACATAGTCCGTCTTACCTTTTTACCTGGATGGCAAACCGCGGTCATCGGGCACCTATACAATCGCGGTCGAAAGACACGTAAAAATTATAATAGAATATCACAACACCTGAATTTGGCGACTTGGAATGTCCGAACTCTTTTGGACAATCCGACTAACTTGTGTCCTGAACGTAAAACCGCTCTTATTGCTAGGGAGCTAGCAAAATATAATATCGATATCGCTGCCTTAAGTGAGACCCATTTATCAGATAGCGGTGAGCTCTGCGAAGACCGCGGTGGGTACACTTACTACTGGATAGGCAAACCTTCAACCGAGCGGGCTGGGAGTGGAGTAGGTTTTGCTATCAAAAATGATATCGCGAAGACCTTAGTAGAGTCACCTAGGGGTATCTCTGACAGACTCATGTCTCTACGGCTTCACCTCAGCTCCGACAAGTATCTTCACTTAATAAGTGTCTACGCGCCTACTATGGCATATAGCGACGAGGATAAACAGGAGTTTTACGATGGTTTGAGAACTGTTTTGAAAAGTATACCTTCCAATGACAAAATCATCCTTATGGGTGACCTTAATGCTCGGGTTGGCTCTGCGAATCATGTCTGGAAACAGGTCCTTGGAAGCCATGGAGTTGGGAAGTGTAACACCAATGGAGAACTGCTCCTCTCATTATGTGCAGAATATAACCTGTGTATTACCAATACTTTCTTCCGTATGGCTGACAAGTATAAAACATCATGGATGCACCCACGCTCTAAACACTGGCATCTCATAGACTATGTCATAGTGCGCAGGGCTGACTTGAAGGACGTCTATTACCAGAGCTATGAGGGGCGCTGAAGGATGGACTGATCACCGGTTAATAAGGTCGAAGGTTCGCCTCAGATATAAACCTCCTCGCCGAGCAAAACATAAAATACCATCTCGTTTGGCTTTTTCAAAACTGGTAAGTTCGCCTAAGCTTCAGGAAAACCTCAACACTGAGTTCAACAAAACATCTCTGAACACAGGTGGCTTTATTGATGAACATTGGTGCTCGCTAGCGCAATCACTTCATGATACAGCCCAAAAAGTAGTCGGCAAGCCGGAAAAGAAAAACCAAGATTGGTTTGACGACTGCGATGACAAAATCATAGCCCTTGTCGAAGAGTCCCGGCGAGACATGAGGAAAAAAACAAACGATTCGCACCGTAAAACCGTCCGACGTCAGCTCAAGTCCAAAGTCCGAGATCTGAAAGATCATTGGTGGACAACGAAAGCGTTAGAGCTACAAAACCTAGCCAACATAAAGCAACCCGGTCTCTTTTATCGATGTCTTAAAACAGTTTTTGGTCCTCGCTACAAAAAAACATCTCCCATCTTTTCCCGAGACAGATCCAAAAGAATCACTGAACCGGATGAAGTACTTAGTCGGTGGGCTGAGCATTTCGGTGAAGTTTTGAACCCATCGGGTGATGGTGTTGACCTCGACTCTATAGACTCTCTCCCAACTCTTCCTCTTTCATCAGAGCTTGATAAACTTCCATCTTTTGACGAGTTTCTTGCAGCGGTCAATCGTCTCAAAAATGGCAAAGCTGCGGGTTCGGATAGTCTACCAGCTGAACTTTACAAGTATGGAGGCCCTAACGTTCATAAAAGACTTTTTGAACTCGTGGTACGAGCCTGGGATTGTGGACAGATTCCTAAGGCCTGGAAAGATGCCACTATCTGTAAATTATATAAAGGAAAAGGTGAGACCTCTGATTGCGGATCATACAGAGGCATCGCTTTACTGAGTGCGGCTGGTAAAGTGCTGGCCCATATCATCAATCGTCGGCTAGGGGAGCTGGCCGAACGCATTTTGCCCGAAAGTCAGTGTGGGTTTCGTCCTAATAGAGGTACAGTCGATGCTATCTTCGTCGTCAAACAACTACAAGAAAAGTCTCTCGAACAACACCGATCGTTGTACATGTGTTTTGTCGATTTGATGAAAGCATTTGACCGTGTACCGAGATCTGCTCTATGGATCATTCTCACTAAAGCTGGGTGTCCTGAGAAGTTTGTTCATATGGTACGTCAATTTCATGATGGTATGGCTGCTAGAGTGCAGCATGAAAACAGCTTCACAGACCCATTCCCAGTTTCCAGCGGTGTTAAGCAGGGTTGCGTTATGGCTCCTACACTTTTTGCACTCTACTTTGCCTACGTACTTAGGGATTTTTACTGCGATGGCATAGGACAGATCGGTCTCAGTGTCAGAATGGATAAAAGTGTCTTCGACATAAGTCGCTTTAGAGCTAAAAGATCGGTACAGGAGCTCGCTATTATGGATATTCTGTATGCTGATGACATCTGTCTAATGGCCCACGAAGTCGCTAGCCTGCAATTTCTTCTAAACCGTCTCAACGATTCGTGTCGAAGATTTGGTTTGATTATCAGTGTCTCAAAAACACAAGTGCTCAAACAACCTGCACGTGGTACTACACCAGATCCGACCCCAGTACTCTTGGACGGAATGGCACTTGAGGAGGTATCATCTTTTCGGTACCTTGGTAGTTTCATTCGAGACGACAACCGACTTACTACCGAAATTTCCTCCAGAATTGCAAAGGCAGCGGCATCGTTTGGAATGCTACGAAAAAGAGTTTGGGATTCGCACGACCTTAAATTGAACACTAAGATCGCTGTGTATAAGGCAATTATTCTGCCTGTACTATTATATGCCACTGAGACCTGGTGTCTTTACAAGGGCGATGTTAAACGCCTGGACGCCTTTCATATCAAGTGCTTAAGATCGATACTTCGACTAAAGTGGCAAGACCGAGTACCAAACTCTAAAGTGTTGGAACGGACAAATTTGAGTGGCATTGAAGCGTTGCTCATGCAAGGACAGCTCAGATGGTGTGGGCATCTTGTGCGCATGGATGATGCGAGGTTGCCGAAATCTGTGTTCTATTCACAGCTGAAGGAGGGAAAGCGCACCCCTGGCGGACAGTACCTGCGCTACAAAGACGTCCTGAAACGCCACCTCACCGCATGTAACATTCCATGCGAAGGTTGGGAAGTGCTTGCGCAACAGAGAGGAGAGTGGCGCAGCTCTGTTCATAAGGCTGTCACGGAGTATGAAAAGCATCGTGTGGCAGACCTTGATGCCAAACGCCTCATCAGAAAGACCCGACCGAAGCCTTCCTACAACTATACCTACAATGCTGACGGTCAGTTGTACTGTGCGCCCTGCAACAGGACCTTTAAAACAAAATTTGGCTTTGCAAGCCACATCCGAGCTCATGAACGAGCTTAAGCCCTAGGTTCGCCATTGACGGATACGTCATGGAGGACACCATAGGTTCAAGATAGTTTTCCAACATGGTATGATATCTGTTAAAAAGTTAATTAAAGCTGGGTTTATTTTATAGATTTTCAACACTTTCAATAACCAGGTATGAGGAATACTGTCAAATGCTTTGCGATAATCGATATAAGTACAATGTAAGTTTCTATTTTTAACGTTAGCATGTTTAAGAATCACAGAATCTATTATTAATTGCTCTTTACAGCCCATGTGATTACGCCTACATCCCTTTTGTTCTTCAACTATGAAATTGTTAGTATCTACGTGTGCATTTATTTTATGGGTTATTGCCGATGTTAAAATTTTATATATGGTGGGAAGACATGTAATTGGTCGATATTGCGAGGGATCACTTGTATTATTATTTTTAGGGATCATATAAGTTACTCCTTTGGCTATAAATGCTGGAATAGGCTGCTTTCTCAATATCAAATCCGTCATACACTTAGCTAAAGGTTGATGTAGTCTGTATAGTTTTTTGTACCAAAAGTTATGAATATTGTCAACGCCAGTTGCTTTCCAGTTATGAAGTTTATCAGTTACAGTTTTAATATCAATTTCTCCGATTTCATTGAATTCCATTTCTTGTACATTTGAGCATCTATTTTCTTCGTCTTTTATCCATATTGCTTCTTCATTGTGTACGGTTTCTTTTTCCCATATGGCCGACCAAAACGTCTCAAGCTGTTCTTTAGTGGTTGTTCCATTGTTTTCATTACTTCTATTTGTAGGGTTACCTAGTTTAATTTGTCTGTAGAATAATTTTTCGTTAGTAACAAATAATTTGTTTTCTTCTTTTCTTTGAACTGCTTTTTTGTATCTAGCTAATCTATGTGCTTTTAATGTTAATTTCTGTTTAAGGGTGTCGAGGTATTCTTCAGGAGTTTTATTGTTACTTTCGTGTATAGTGTGTACTTTAGTATTTTTAAAAATTGCTTCTACTTTATGTACTATTTTTCTCGATCTATTTCCCCTAATATATTGAGTGAGTCGGCCTATATCAGCTCTAAGTTTTGAAATATCTTTTTGAAGTCGGATTTGCCAAGCTGGTGCGGAGTATTGTTTGTGGTTTGTGCTATGTTCTAGTGGACCAAAATTAACTTTATATCCTAATTCTAACGTTATTACCATTGCGGTGCAATATATAAGGGTATGTAAATCAGTGAGAAGAGCATCCTGCGTAATAAATAGTATGTTATCGTTAAATATATCTAATAATTCAAAAAGTCTCTTGCTATAATTTAGTTTTGGCAGTTTTGGTCTTAAAGTAGGATCTACTCCTGCATACTCTATTAGTTTACCTTGTAATTGATCTATTAATTTATTTATAGTATCACTTGATGGTGCAACTTGGTCTATTACTTCAAGTTCGGATTCTAGAAGTATATTTAGTGTTGATTGTGATTGGGTAGAATGAGTAGTGGTCTGGGTGGAGTTTTGGTTGGTTTGAATTGTTGAAGAGGATAATTGCGTTTGAGGAATTGGCTGTGTCTGAGTTTCTAAAATAATATCTTGAAAGGTAGGTGTAATATTTGTTTGTCTAACGTGTGAAAATGAATGTGTATCAGTTGTCCCTGCTTGTGTCTCTAGTTGTTCCATAACGTCATCTTTAATTTGTTTTAGTGATTCATCGGAAAGATATTTATTTTTTATTATTGCACGTTTTTGGTCTGAAATTCTCTGTTCTGTTACATTTATGTCTGGGTACTGTTGTTTGAATAATTTATGCAGATTCTGTCTGTAGCAAGTCATGTCAGTTTCTAGCTTTGTAATTAAGTAGTATGAGCGCATGATGAAAATATTGACATCTTTAGTCCACTTCATGCGTACTCTAGTTTTGCCTGCCTTAGTGGACGCAGGTAAAAAGGTATTTACCTCCTGCGTAACAGCTAAGGTAGGAGCGGGTGTGTCTCGAGGAGTTTGGTCCCTATAAGATACCGGTGAGGGTATATATGAATCTGTTGATGGACTGTAAGGATTTGCTATTGAAGAGGAATTTGAAGAATTTAAATTAACATTGTCTGTCTGTCGGTCATGTGAATGGTTGGCTGTAACATCTTCGGGTGACCCGGAGGGAGCCCGCCTATTCAGCTCCTCTCCGCTGACGGATCGTATACTGTCACACCCAGCGTCAGCTCCAGGTGTGGCCCGGCGATCGCCCCCGGATAGCGGCATTATACGTTTACTTCTTAATTTCATCATTGTTGTTGTTGTTGTTGTTGTTGTTGTTGTTGTTGTTGTTGTTGTTGTTGTTGTTGTTGTTGTTGTTGTTGTTGTTGTTGTTGTTGTTGTTGTTGTTGTTGTTGTTGTTGTTGTTGTTGTTGTTGTTGTTGTTGTTGTTGTTGTTGTTGTTGTTGTTGTTGTTGTTGTTGTTGTTGTTGTTGTTGTTGTTGTTGTTGTTGTTGTTGTTGTTGTTGTTGTTGTTGTTGTTGTTGTTGTTGTTGTTGTTGTTGTTGTTGTTGTTGTTGTTGTTGTTGTTGTTGTTGTTGTTGTTGTTGTTGTTGTTGTTGTTGTTGTTGTTGTTGTTGTTGTTGTTGTTGTTGTTGTTGTTGTTGTTGTTGTTGTTGTTGTTGTTGTTGTTGTTGTTGTTGTTGTTGTTGTTGTTGTTGTTGTTGTTGTTGTTGTTGTTGTTGTTGTTGTTGTTGTTGTTGTTGTTGTTGTTGTTGTTGTTGTTGTTGTTGTTGTTGTTGTTGTTGTTGTTGTTGTTGTTGTTGTTGTTGTTGTTGTTGTTGTTGTTGTTGTTGTTGTTGTTGTTGTTGTTGTTGTTGTTGTTGTTGTTGTTGTTGTTGTTGTTGTTGTTGTTGTTGTTGTTGTTGTTGTTGTTGTTGTTGTTGTTGTTGTTGTTGTTGTTGTTGTTGTTGTTGTTGTTGTTGTTGTTGTTGTTGTTGTTGTTGTTGTTGTTGTTGTTGTTGTTGTTGTTGTTGTTGTTGTTGTTGTTGTTGTTGTTGTTGTTGTTGTTGTTGTTGTTGTTGTTGTTGTTGTTGTTGTTGTTGTTGTTGTTGTTGTTGTTGTTGTTGTTGTTGTTGTTGTTGTTGTTGTTGTTGTTGTTGTTGTTGTTGTTGTTGTTGTTGTTGGAGAACTTCGGAAAAACATTTTAAATACAATTTTGCGGTAAATGAAAATTAAAACACATATAATAATTATAACTATGTTAAACAATACAATTGTCCAAATACTAATGCTATGAACTATTTTAGGACTTTCACTATTTTCACTATTTTCACTGTTTTCACTTAAATCACTTTTCTTCAAAGTATAAGCGAGAAGTTTCAAATCTGAAAGGTCTATTCCTTTTATATCTATTGGTTTCCTTTTTGGATTTTCAGGAACATGTAATAAGGGTAATGTAATTATAGGCAATGTTGAAAAATTATCATTTTCTAAGAGTGCCTGATGTTTCTTCAGGATCATAGTTCCAATTTTTACTTCGCAAGGATCGTCTAGTATCAGGATATAAGTTCCTTTAATTCTTTTTCGGGATATTTCATTTAAACATGTCCTTGTGAGTAGTTCTTCTCTTCTGGAGAATAAAACCCATGTGTTTGCTTGCAGTGGTTGCAGGATTACATCTTTAGTAATTACAGTAACAGGAGTACACGATGTTGTATTTTCTTTATAACTAATTAATTCACTTATACAGGGATCGTTGGTAAATTGAAGAATTTCTCTTTCATAGCAGAGATAACTCGCTTTTTCGATCTCCTTGCAGGGATGATCTAGTAATTTAGTTTTCAACCCTTTTGCTATAAGGTAAGGGTGTTTAGGAACAATAATGACTGTGGAGTCATGGGATAACACAGGAATGGGGATCAATTTGTAATAGATATATGTGTCATCCTTAATTATAGGTATTTCTAAGAGATACGTAACATAATTTCCTTTCAAATAAGCTTTTATAGAAATTGTCTGTTCCAGTTTAACTAGATTATCTAATATTGGATAATAGGCTAATTTTTCTAATTTACTTATTTTTTCTAAAGTATTTAATAGATCGTTAGAATTAATAATTGATTGATGTAAAATACCTAATCTACTTAATGCAAAACTTGTTTCTATTTCATTTAATCTTATATAGATAGTTTGAAAATTATGTATTAATAAATTATACGTACTAATTATTTGAGTCTCTATATGATTGAGAGCATCTTTTTTCATAATCTCTGTTAAATTATGTCTTAATTCTTGAATTTCTAAATTAATTCCTATAATATTATCATTTAATTGAAATGTTGAATTCGTTAAAGAGAGCATCATTTCAGTAATTAAGGTAATTTTATTTTTGGTTTTACTTTGCTCTAATTTAACTTCATTAATAAGTTTTTCATATCTGATAGCATCGTTATTATCAAGATTTCCAGTAATTATCTTAATTATAGATCCTAAGGGGTTGATTAAACCTCGCTTAATTCTAATATTTGGGGAAATCTGATATAATTTTATTAACGTTATATTTCTTAAGTAGTTAGCTTGAATTCTAATATCTATAAAATTTTCAATATAATTGTTAATAGCAATAAGATCTATTTTTGCTTGAGGGTTTATATTAAAAAACAACGTGTTCTCTCAATGATTTTTACTGGACAACTGAACGGATATTAAACATTACAATTATATAAATGAAGCATTAGGGTTCCCTTTAACATATCTCCCCACCAAAAGGACGATTTGCGTCCTTTTCTTAAAATTATCCTAACTTAATCATTACATGCAATAGGTAACAAACATAATTTAGTGACAGAACGCTTAACAATATTTTCACCACTCTTAATACTATAGACGCGAGTAATACCATCGGGTCCTGGATGCTTCAGTATTACCCGGCCTAGATTCCACTTGCTTGGTGGGAGATTATCCATTTTAATAAGTACTATATTTCCAACTTCCAATTCCTTTTCTTTCTTTAACCATTTATTCCTTTGCTGTAATCTAGACAAATATTCATAACTCCATCTTTTCCAAAAATCATGTAATAATTTTTGTATATATTGCCATCGAGACAAATTATTGGCTTTAATAAATTTTAAACTGGGACTGGGAACAACAATAGGCGTTTCGCCGATTAAAAAGTGTCCTGGTGTTAGAGGTTCAATTCTCTCAGGATCTTCATAATTTATAGGCGTGAGGGGTCTTGAATTTAGGCATGCTTCAATTTCACACAAAACCGTGGTCATCTCTTCAAAAGTAATAGTAGTATTCAAAATCCTTTTGAGATGATATTTTATTGACTTCACACCGGCTTCCCACAGACCTCCGAAATTGGGACTATATGCAGGTATGAAGTGCCAGTGTGTGCCGTCAGATGCTAAGGTTTCGGAAATGGAACTTGAAAATTCTAGCTTGGCGTCTTTCCACGCCTTAACCAATTCTTTATTAGCACCAATGAAGTTCCTTCCTTGGTCACTCCATAGATGTGCACATTTTCCACGTCGTGCACAAAACCTTTTAAAAGCCCCTATAAATCCTTCTGCAGTGAGATCTCCTACTAGTTCCAAATGGATAGCCTTAGTAGCCATACAAATAAAAATTGCTATATAACTTTTCGTAGATTTCGCACCGCGATATCTTGTCATCAATATCGGAAACGGGCCTGTAAAATCCACACCTGCATGTAAAAACGGTCGAGATGGTGTTACCCGTTGCTTAGGTAGATCTCCCATTATTTGTGACTTAACTGTTGCTCTTTGTCGTGCACAAATAAGACAATTATGTATTTTTCTCTTAACCAAATTTTTGGCTTTAAGTATCCAATATGCACTATTCAAGTAACACAGCATTAAATGTATTCCACCATGTAGTGTTTTCATATGCGCCTCAGCAACTATCAATGCAGTAAGATCATTTTTATTCCCTAAAATTATTGGATGCTTTGCCTGTTCCTCAATAGAAGCATGTCTCAGTCTACCTCCTACTCGTAAAATATCATTATCATCCAAATAGGGTGCTAGTGATTTTATTTTACTTGTCTTTCTCACTTGTGTATTACTTCTTATAGATTCTATCTCTTCTTTAAATTCCATATATTGTATGATTTTAATACATATGTGTAATGCATGTTCTAATTCATCTGGTGTTATATATTTTTCAAAATTAATTTTCTTATGGTTTAAAAATCTGTGACAATAAGCTATAGTTTTTGTAAGTTCCAAAAGAGTATTAAATTCATTAAATTTTTGCATAATTGTACATTGTTCAATTTCATTTATGTTAAACATTTTTATAGTATCTTTCTTTTCCAAATGTGTAGATATAATCTTAGTTTTGTCAAATTTTAAATTCTTTTCTGCTAACCATTTTGGACCCTTCCATCAAAGATTACATAGAGCTAGTTCTTCTAAGAACATTCCTCTCGAAGCAATGTCTGCTGGATTTTCATGTGATTGTATATGGTTCCAGTGGTCATTTTTTACATTACTTATTATTTCAACTACTCGATTGGCCACAAATGGTTTCCATCGAGTAGGTTCACCCGACAACCATACCAAAACAATAGACGAATCGGTCCAAGCATAGACTTGTGATGTAGGTATTTTCATTGCATTACTAACTTGCTTCAACAATCTTGACAGAATCAAAGCTCCACATAATTCCAATCGGGGTAAAGATATAACCTTCAACGGAGCGATTCTTGTTCTAGCAGCAATGTGCATCACTTGTATACTACCGTCCGATCTAATAACCCTGCTGTAAACAGTTGCTGCATATGCCTTGATGGATGCATCACAAAACCCATGAATTTGTATATTTTGTTTATCTTTAATTACTGTTCCAAGCCAACGATTAATTTTAATTTTATTAATATTCTGTAGATCTAAACATATTTTAAACCATTGTTCTTTCAATATAGAATTAATTTCATCATCCCATCCAATATTTTCTAGCCATAATTTTTGGATTAATATTTTTGATAAAACTATATAAGGTGCAATCCAACCTAAAGGGTCAAAAAGTTTTTGCATAAAGGATAATATACTTCGCTTGGTAATTATCTCATCAGTAGGAATGTTTAAATTATATACAAATTCATCAAATTTTAAATCCCATAGAACTCCTAAAGTCTTTATCCTTCCATCTATAATTAATCCTAATTGTGCCTTCGAAGATCTGTCTTTTTCATCAATAGATTTCATAAATTCAATATTATTAGATGACCATTTTTTCAGCTCAAAGCCCCCTAATTTTAATAGATTTTTTAACTCCTTGCTTATCATTATTGCTTCTTCTACTGTATCACACCCCGACATAAGATCATCCATATAAAAATCTTCTCTTACTATTCTAGAAGCTTCTGGATATTTGTCACCTTCGTCTATAGCCAATTGAATCAAAGTTCTTACTGCTAAATAGGGTGCTGATGTAGTACCAAAAGTAACAGTTAATAATCTAAATTCCTTGATATGTTCACTTCGATCATTTCTCCAAAGTATTCTTTGATAATCTGTGTGATCTTTATCAACTAGTATCATACGGTACATTTTTTCTATGTCCGAAACAAAACAAACATTATACATTCTCCATCTCATTATCAAACTGCGAAGGTCATCTTGTAATACTGGTCCTGATAACAACTCATCGTTAAGAGATATTCCATTCTCACCTTTGCATGAAGCATCGAAAACGACGCGAGTCTTTGTAGTCTCCTTATCATTTCGGATGATTGCATGATGCGGTAAATAAACCGACTTCGCATTTAATTCATTCACAGGTATTTCTTCTATGTGCTTTAAGGATATATACTCTTCTATAACCTTACGATATTCTTCTTTAAACTTAGGCGATCTTTGGAATCTCTTTTCTAATTGTAAAAATCTATTAGTTGCAATCTCTTTAGTATTTCCTTCAGATGCTTTTAACTCCTTATTTTTAAATGGTAACTTTACTACGTATCGCCCTTCTTTATTTCTAACATGCGTATCTTTATATATGTCTTCACACATTTGTTCGTCCCTAGTGTATTTTCTTTTTGTATCTGTATCTAATTCCCAAAAACCCTTTAACATCTCTTGTATATCAACTTCTTCATTTGTACTTTCATCATCATTTTTAATTTTATTATGCATCGATCTCATTAGACTATCCCTTCCCTTCATTTTCATATTTATTTCACCAAAAACAATCCAACCAAGGCTAGTTCTTTGGGCGCATGGTGTGCCTGTTGGACCTTTGACAAGACCTTCTTGTATTATATTTGCATATTCCCTAACACCAAGTAGAAGGTCTATGTTGCTTGATAGATAGTAACCGGGATCTGCTAACTTCAATTGTGTTAAATGTGGCCATTTATTCTTAGATGTACACTCATTTATTTTTGAAGGTACATAAGTAGTCAAGTGCTTAGACATTACATATGCTTGTATATTCACACAAAATTTTGGTTTCAACAACGATACAATACGTAACATGACTACTTGCTTGACAGCCACCTTAATTGATTCCATACCGGTAACTATTTTGTTTACGGGATATCTTCTCAGCTTCAACATTTGTGCCGCCTTTTCACTAATAAAACTTGCTTGTGATCCTTTATCTATGAGTGCCTTGACAACAGTAGAGTGACCTTGTTCACTTTGTATCGACACAAGAGCAGTAGCAAGTAATGCTATGTGATCTTCACTAGAATTCTCAATAGATAATCTTGTATTAACTCTCACTTCTCTTTCATTGCCTTCTTCAGATACTGTCGACTGCTTTAGTGTACCTTCTTTATATTCCACAGTACCCATCTTCTTTTCTTGATGCAATAGAGAATGATGTCTTCTATGACATACACGGCAGCTATATGGAGCTCGACATTTCATAGCAGAGTGTCCAGTCATTAAACAATTAAAACATATTTTGTTTTCTTTCACGAACACACCCCTTTCCATATTTGTAAGTTTACCGAAATCACTGCAGTGGCTTAAAGAGTGATTGCCCTTGCACTTCACACAAGACTTGGTAGTAGCAATATGAAACACACGCTCTTTGATTATTTTTTCACGAACAGTCGGTGCCGGCGCAACCAATTCTAACGTGCGGAACTTCGATTCTAAGAAAGTTTGGAGATCTTCCCACGTTGGTAAATGTTCAGAATTTTCTTTGAAAGCAAATTCTTCCCATTGCTTATGTGACTCCGAGTCCAACTTCTGCACAATGAGAAATATAATTATAGGATCCCAGGAGTCGGTGGAGATATTTAGATTTTGCAAACTTCTTAAACACTCAGTTGTTGTGTCTAAAAGCGCCTTTAATTGAAACGAGGACTGTGAGTTTAACTTCTTTTGAGAAAAAAGTCTTTTTAACAATGAATTTAGTATAAGCCGTTTGTTTCCATATCGATGACGTAATGCATCCCAGGCTATTGTATAGTTGGATTCCGTAATTTGTAAATGTTTTATTAAATTTGCAGCTTCCCCGGTAAGACTCGTTTTTAAATAATGTAACTTCTGTACTTGGCTTAAATTTGAATCTTGATGCACTAAAGAAACGAACAAATCCTGGTATGTCGGCCATTCATCGTAATTGCCACTGAATATAGGTAGTTGTATACTTGGTAATCTAGCTTGAATACAGGGATTATTTATTTTTGAAGAACTTTCACCTTTTTCCGAAATTTTAATTCTCATTGACAACATATCTTTAAGATCAGCTTGAATATTTAAATATAAATCTTCTTGAATATAATATTCTTCATTAACTAAATAAGGTAAAACTCCGCGCTGCTCCCTTGTTGTAGTTTTTAATAAATCTTGATGCGCTTGCTTGAACGTACTCCAATATTCGTCTATGCATTTTATTCTAGACTCGATATATCCCTTTGTAAGACGATCCTTAGGACATTTCTTTAAATTTATTTGCGCTTTCTTTAACAATGTAGAAGTATGCTCTAATATCGTAAGTGCTTGATCCGAAGTACACGCCATAGTACTTAATAACTCGTGTAGGTAATATTGCAATAAATACCTTCATATATTTTTCTATTCAATTTCTTGCAAAAAACGAGTAAACAACTCCTTTTGTTTAGCGGAGCGCAGGTAGCTAACTTGGAATCCGGCTCGTTGTGGACCATATGTTAATAGCAATAAGATCTATTTTTGCTTGAGGGTTTATATTAAAAAACAACGTGTTCTCTCAATGATTTTTACTGGACAACTGAACGGATATTAAACATTACAATTATATAAATGAAGCATTAGGGTTCCCTTTAACAATAATTATCATCAAAATTATTAACTAACTTATCTAACTGGGTATATTTATAAAAATTATCTTTAAAATCTTCTATTATATTTCTTAAATCTAATGTTTTTGCAATGGTCCATTTGTCATTACTCACGATGGCTAGACCATTTCTTAACGGTAGTATTCCAGGATTGTCACGTAATTCCTGAAGTTGAAGGGCCTGGGACCGCCTCATCAGGACCAAGATCAGGACCAGCAGGTGGTACCTGTGGAGGTCGTTTCACATTCCTTATTGGAATTTTCGTACTACGTTCGTTACTCATAATGACAAGGACAATATTTCTACTTATATCTTTAGAAACTTGTTCTTTAATATAGCGTGGCTTATCTTTACTCTTTCTTTTATTAGTGCTCTTGGCAAATATAAAATCTCCTGGTTTAATTTGAAACTCAGTTTCACCACCTCTTTTTTCAATATATTTTTCTTTACTTTTAATTGTTTTATCACTGATGTGTTTATATAAAAACTTTGTTCGTTTCATATGCTCTTTAATCAATTGTTGCATGTATTCTCGATTAAAATCTATATCAAAAGTGTTTCTAGATTCGGTATGTCCGAATAGAACTTCAAAAGGCGTAAAACCAGTTGATGAATGTATTGAATGATTATATGCCATTATTGCATAAGTCATCACCGAAGCAGCATCGGCATATTTATGCTCGTATTTTGCAATTCTATATATTTCTAAAATAGTTGAATGGAATCTTTCGATAAGACCCATAGAATTCGGATTATTCGCGGTACCTATGTGTATTTCAATTTTATACATGGATAAAAAATCGTTTAGTAAAGCATTGTTAAATTCAGTACCTGGGTCGGCACTAATTTTTAAAGGTAAACCATAAAAAGAAAAGTATTTAATTAACGTTCTAACTATTTCTGGCGTCGTTCTGTTTGGTATTTGAAAAGCTTGGCCTAATTTGCTAAATGCATCAATAATAGTCAAATAATAATTACCTTCGATAGAAAATATATCAATAAATATTTCTTCTAAGGGTTTCGTCTGCGTTTGGGTTAATTGTAATTTTGGTTTTATCGGGTTTCTATCGTACTTCATTTTTTTACAAACTTCACAAGAGTTAATTACGCTTGATATCGTTTGTTCCATTTTATGCCAAAAATAATTTCGTTTAATGTGTCCTAAAGTTTCACGGATACCTCTGTGGCAAGTTTTGCCTTCGTGATATTTTATTACTGTTTCTCTTTGATCGTTTTCGTCATCTATATAACTAACGCGTTTTGTGCATTCCCTAAATTTAACACTTTCTTTCTTAAATAATGATATAACTAATTCCGTAAATTGGTTGCGATGTATATCGTCTTCGAAATATATAAAATATTTAGCATTATTCTTAATATATTCTTTTAAAAATTGCTTAACTAAGTCAGGTCTATTTGTAGGTAAATGAACTTCTAAAATACGTTGCTTAGGCCTAGATAAATCTTTAACTGTTAATTTATCTATTAACCATGTAAAAACTAAAATTTGATTTGGTTTGGTATCAATTGCTTCTTGTAAAATAGGGATACCTTCGGATTCAGTATCACGAGCTGAATGAATAGTATCAGTTTCAGAAGCAGTCAAGGTTGAACTAGAGGGACACGGTATAGAGTAAGGTGAACCATTTCTAGTCCTAACTGAAAGAGTTTTCTCTGAATCTGTTTCACAAGTAATAACGGGTTCTTCCGTTTCAGTTTCGAATATATTAGTTTCTGATTGAGGAAAAACGGTCTTTTTTAATTTAGCTAGTTCTTTTAAGTCCTCTGTTAATTTTCTAATTTCTTCAAGACGGTCGTCGTCTTGTTCAACATTAACTTGCGTTGACATATTTTCATCATTTTCTATTGCGTTAATGCGGACGCGCGATAAAGCATCAGCATTACAATTGCTTTTACCACTTTACAATTACACTGTACAATTTCAAAATCGTACTCAGATAATCTTAAACGCCAACGGGTTAATCTACTATTAGTATCTTTTAATGAATTTAACCATGCTAAGGGCTTGTGATCTGTAATTATTTTAAATTTCTTACCATATAAATAGGGGCGGAAATACTTTACTGCCCACACGATAGCAAGAAGTTCTTTTTCCGTAGTACTGTATCGAGTTTCAGCACTAATTAACGTACGGCTTGCATAGGCTATAGGCTTATCGCTGCCAATTGGACCTTGAGATAAAATCGCGCCTACTGCAAAGTCTGATGCATCTATTGTAAGGATATAAGGTTTACTAGGATCAGGATATTGAAGTATAGGTGCGTTAATAAGCAGTTCCTTACATTTTTGAAAAGATTCAATATATTTTTTATCATTTACAGGCATAGTCTGTTTTTTCTTAAGTCGGGCTGTCATAGGTTGTGTTATTTTCGCAAAGTCTTTAATAAATCGTCGGTAATAACCTATCAGTCCTAGAAAGCTTTTAATTTCAGTCGTTGTCTGGGGTAAAGGATACTTTAAAATGGCTTTAATTTTGTCATTATTCGGTTTAAGTCCGTCACTTGTAATTTTATGTCCTAGATAAAGTACTTCTTTACGTAAAAACTCGGATTTGTCTAATTGTACCTTTAAATTTGTTTGTCTTAGTCTGTCAAATACTGATCTTAATTTTTCTACGTGTTCTTGTAAGCTAACTGATTAAACTATTATATCATCAAGGTAAACTAGGCAATGAATACCTTGCAGTCCTCTTAATACATTGTCCATTGTCCATTGTTCTTTGAAAAGTTGCAGGTGCAGTTTTAAGTCCAAAAGGCATACGTGTAAATTCAAAATGTCCAGCGTTTGTACTAAAAGCTGTCTTTTGGCTATCTTCATTTTTAACTTCTATCTGGTGGTAACCACTTGCTAAGTCTAGAGTGGTAAAGTAACAACTTCGTCCTAATTTATCAAACAAGTCAGTTATGTTGGGTAAGGGGTATTTGTCATCTACAGTTATCTCATTTAATTTTCTATAGTCAATTACTAATCTAAATTTTCTTTCATTACCAGCGTCAAGGAGAGTGAGATGGAATAACTATATTATTTTGTATCATTTTCGCAACTTGTTTATTAATTTCGTCATTTATTACTTGAGGTTGTCTGTAAGGTCGTATATATATAGGGTCTTCATTATAGGTTCTAATTTGATGTTTTACATCATTAGTAAAAGTTAAGGGTAATTTGTCACAATGAAAAATGTTTTTATATTCCATACAAAGTTGTTCTATAGCTTTCTTTTCTTCGGAATTCATATGATCTAATCTAAGTTTAGTTAAGTTTTCAGTCAATATCTCGTCTATTTCTAAATCATAACTGTCATCTAATTTATTAACATTACATATATTTGGATTATATTTTGTCACAATAAAAGGGCTAGTGATAGTCAAAACTAATTCTGTATCTAAAGTATTTTGAATGATGGTAGTAGCATATCCATCTTTACAATTAACTAAAGCACTAGGCATTCTAACACCGTCACAAAATTGTTTAAAATTTAAAATAGCAAAACCATTACGAAGGTTCGTCGGTAGGTTTACTCTTTGTTCACAGCGTCGGTCTAAACGAATGACGTTAGTAGGGTTATAAGTTATAGGAATAGATGTTGTGTTAGTATAAAGGATTTCATTTTTCATGTCTATTTTAGCATCTAATTGCTTTAAAAGATCGCTTCCTATTAGTCCGTCGTAACGTCCGTCTACGTCGTATATATAAAATTTATGAGTTTCATGATTTTTAAAAGTCGGGAATAAAGGAATAACTATAACTTCATCATGTCTACTAGAGGCATGGGTACTAATGACTTCGAAGGGCTCTTGATATTTAAAATTATTAAAATATTCGTTAGCTTTTTTAGGGCTAATAAAAGATCTTGAGCTTCCGGTATCTATCATGAAGTTAGCATTAATTTCAGGAATATTAATATAAGGTAGTGTTAGTGTGTTACAATTTAAATGTATTACCTCGGGATGCGGTAAGGGGTACCTATGTGAAAATTTTCAAATTGTTCAATAGGCTCGTTTTGGTTTATCGTATACTTATTTTTATCTTGTAATTTTTGATCATTATTCATATTATAATATTCATTATCTACTATTTCAGGATCTACCTGATGAACAATATGTTCATTTAAACGAAAACCTTGAGGCTTACTAGGTGGAGCAGTTCTCATACTCACATCTGTATTCATAGGTCGTTGAGGACGGTAACCAAAGGGTTGCTGTCCTTGATTTTGATTAAACTGTGGTCTATAGCCAAAATTATTTTGGTTGACCTGGGGCTTATACCCTTGATTAAATTGATTAAATTGAGGTCTATAACCAAATTGATTTTTATTTGGAATTTTTATTTGTTGGCTTTTAGAAATGCCAAATTTAAATTTAGGTAAATTTTGTGCATTATTATTTTGTAAAAATTGAGGTTTTGGTTGAAAACCATTTGGATTCGCTTTAATCGTATTATAAAATGGTTTCATACTTCTTTCTAAATAAGGATTGGTAGATGTAGCAGATCCAGTATTATTATAAGGATGCTTCATCATTTTATTTCTGGAATTATATTGGTGCATAAAATTAACCTCCTCTAATACAATATTTAAGGCATTTTCTAACGAACTACATGCCTTTAAACGCACAATTCTTAATAAATCTTCAGGTAAATTATATAAGAAAACATTCATCGCTAAGTTGTCATAAATAGTAATCTTACTTTCGCGTAACCTCATATTCGATAATAAATTAACTTTAGCAATCAATGTGCTCTTTGTATATTGAATCCTATTACAAAAATCTAGATAAGATTCGTTACTAATAATTTTTAATGTTTCTAATTCGATCGCGATACATTCTTCGGAACGCGGATCACCGAAATGTTGCTCTAGGGTGGATTTTAAGCTGTTCCATGTATTAAGGTCTTGTTTTTCACTTATCAAACTAGCGGCTCGGCCTACTAATTTAGAAGTTATTACATAATATAAGTATAAATCTTGCGCTGGGTTTCTTTCCACTACGCATGTTTGTATAACGTATTCGCATTTTCGAATAAATAAAGATAATAATTTCTCATCTCCATCAAACTTTGGGATGATATTACTAATCTCAACGGGAATCTTTACAATATTCTCCATTTTAAAATATTAAATTTATTTTTTATATAAATGAATATAATTTATTTATTAATTTTAATTCAATTTAATTCACTCTATAATATCGTTATTAATTTTATTTTAAAATACTTAATGCTAATCGTCAAGGAAATTTCTTAGAATCTTTTAAGGTTTAAAAAGAATTCTACAATTAAATTGACACATATAACTAGGGTTGAATAGGAAAAGAATAGATGGGAATAGCATTAGGGTCTACTCACCAAATCATCTCCCTCGTGAGTCTGAAGGCAGCAGTAATTTCTTGTAGAGCAGGATCACGTGCAGGATTAGACTTATTTATAATTTTGGTTCGGATTCCGTTAAAAACGCTTAAAAACGTTCGTCTCTATATAGTTAACAGGACGCGGAATCCTACCGGCTGCGCCAGTCAAGTTCTCAGCACGGCGAAGGACTTTTTTAAAAAAGATTTATTTTAATTAAAAATTATATTTGTTAAACAAGTATTCACTTAAGCTACCTTAAACAGACTGATCTTAATAATTATTTAATGAATAATTACAATTAGATCGGACCACCCAAAGGAGGTGCCGCTATTGTCTTATTCTTAGAATATCGCCTGACGGCGGACAATACTAGGTGCTAAGTCAGCGGTTTGGGACGACATAACTACATACTAAACAAAAAAAACGTGGGAACTGTATGGAGAAATTAAATAAAAATCTAACATCCCAACAGGAGGACTGTTCCACCTCCAAAATCGGGGAACATGTGGAGGAGTGCGTGTCGGGAGGACCAGTGGTCCCGACGCGTGACAGCCGGGGGCGCTCCAGGCGCGCAAACTCGGCTGCCGGAAGGAAGAGGATGAGCGACGGAGCAGGGAGAGAGGACGTTTCACTTGTTGTGACATCGGCTGTCCCAGCGAGGTCGGAGTCCCGAAAGAGGAGTGCGATGGCACCAGCCTCGGGTGCTACCTCAGCCAAGTTCATGGCCGTGGCTAACACTACCGAGGCGGAGAGCGAGGAGGAGGTGGCTACGGAGCTCGACACCGAAGATGTCGTGTTTAACCCTTCGGTGGCTCCCAAGGCCACGAGAGCTAAAAAGAGTCTCCCTGGGCCAGCAGCGCTGGCTGTGGAGGTTCAGGCTCGAAAAAACGAGGAGCTGGACGCGTATATCGATGACCAGCTCCGCATAATTGAGAAGGTGGCCGACCACTCTGGCCACCTCAAAGGAAATTACGTCCGCGGCCTTAGAGTTGCGGTACGTAAAATGAAGGTTGCTGCGACCGAGTACGCCCGTAGATCCGAGTCGCACTCAAACGTGGCACTGGTTAGGGAGAACACGGAGCTTCGGGCCCAGTTATCCTCCCTCACCGAAAAAGTAGACCGGCTCACGGAGGAACTTCATCTCCTCCGCAAGCCACGTGAGGCCCAACCGCAGCCGGTAGTGGCTTTAGCTACCTCTCGGGCCGCAGCAATGGTTTCGCAGACGACAAGGCCCACCGAATTGACTCCATCTTCCCTGATGGAGCAAATAGGTGGGTTAATTGAGAGTAGATTGGCGGCGTTCGAAGCTCGGATCTTCTCAGACCGAGCCATCCGACCACCTTTGGGGCAACATCCTGCTGCAACCTCAGCCACCACCAATGTGGTGATTGAGCGGCGGGCGAAATCTCAGACAGAGAGGCAGCCTCCGGCGGCACCAAGCCACACTGGGGGTAAGTTAAAGAAGAGAAGGAAACCTCTCCCTCTCCCAGCAGTACAAGAACTGCCCCCAGTTCTGGCTCCTGAGCCGACACCAGGGCCGTCAAAGGTTCCCGAGGCGCAGACTTCCTGGGCAGCTGTCACAAAGCGGCCCAAGAAATCAAAACCGCAACAAGCACCGGCGAATCAGCCCCCAGCCCCGCCAAAAAAGAGTAGGAAAAAGGTTCTCGCGAAGCCCCCGACGACGGCCGCGATCACCGTTACTGCCACAGATCCCTCCCCCGACGTCTACTCAAAGGCGATGGGGGAGGCCAAGGCCAGGATCAAACTGCGTGATCTTGGCCTGGAAATAGTTAAACAAAAGAGATCCCTGACGGGGGGGATCCTTTTGGAGATCGGGGGGCCGGACTGCGGTCCGAAAGCGGACGCATTGGCTGCCAAACTGCGCGAGGTCTTGGAGTCTCACCCTGTCAAGGTCGCCCGTCCGATGAAGATGGGCGAGTTAAGACTCCGAAACCTTGACGACGCCGTTACCTCAGAGGAAATAGCGACGGTCGTTGCGGAGGTAGGCGGGTGTACGGTGGCTGATGTCAGAGTCGGGGATATACGCCGTACACCTAAGACCCTGGGTACCGTCTGGGTTCGTTGTCCTCTGGCGGTGGCGAATAAGCTTGCCACCTCCAAGGAGGTCGTCGTGGGCTGGGCTCCGGCAAAGGTGGACCCGTTGGAGGCGCGCCCCCTGCATTGCTTCCGCTGTCTTGAACGGGGTCATGTGGGGTGTAAATGCGCCAGCACCGTTGACCGCTATGGTTCCACAAGCTGCCGAGGAGCAGGGAACCCCCCGACTCGCGCGTCCGAGTGGGTGAGTCTGAAGTCCGGGTGGGGCCGTACATGAAGTACCTAGGCCTCACCCTTGACAGTCGCTGGGGCTTCGAGGAGCACTTCGAACGCCTGGTCCCCCGGATCGAGAGGGTAGCGGGTGCTCTGCACCGGATCCTACCCAATCTCGGGGGACCGAGTGAGGAAGTCCGCCGCCTCTACGCCGGGGTCGTGCGATCCGTAGCCCTTTACGGGGCGCCTGTTTGGGCGAAGAGGCTGGCTATCAGACGCTGTCGCACGAAAGTGTACAGCGTCCAACGAAAGATGGCAATACGGGTCGCACGCGGTTACCGGACGTTGTCCTTTGAGGCGGCGACAATCCTTGCCCGTTTTCCGCCCCTGGATATCCTAGCCGAGATGGATGCGAGGGTGTATCACCGGCTCCGCTCCATCCACCAGGAGGGCAGAGGCGGGCCAGAAGAGGCGATCGAAGGCCTACGACGGCAGGAACGACAGGCCGCTCTCGCAACGTGGTGCGCGCGGCTCTCAGAAGAGCACGTAGCACGCAGACGCGTTGTGGGGGCATTCCTGCCGAACCTCGAAGCCTGGATGCAGCGACGGGGCGGAAGGCTCACCTACAGACTCACACAGATAATCACCGGGCATGGGTGCTTCGGTGATTATTTGTGTAAGATCGGACGCGAAGCGACGGCGAACTGCTTCCACTGCGATGGGAAGAGCCAGGACAGTGCCAAGCACACGCTCGCCGTGTGCCCTGCGTGGAGTGCAGAGCGGCAAGTCCTGGTCACCCGGATCGGTCAGAATCTCTCCCTGCCAGCAGTGGTGTCGGCAATGCTCGGCGGGGATACGGCGTGGAGGGCCGTGGCCTCCTTCTGCGAGACAGTGATGTCCCGGAAGGAGGCCGCTGAGCGGGGTCGCGAGAGGACCTCGGATCCCGCTCGACGAGGACGCCGCCGGGGCGCAGGTAAGTCCCGTCGCGGTCCTTCTGGTGCTCCCCCACCATAAGCGGGGCCCCTGGGGTCGCAGGTTCGTCGGGTGGGGGCCCGGCAGGCCTTTCTCACCATCTCCGCGACCTCGGGAAGGACGGCTGACGGCCCGTGGTACCGTCTTGCCGTAGCTAGCACCGGCGAGGGTGCTGGGGGGAGCGCGTGTTAAGCTCCCCCGGTACGGGACTAGCAATAGCCAGCGGGTGGGGGCCCTGTGACGTTCCGCAAGGAGTTCCGCGGGCCCTCCTACTTCCCGCCGACGGCGGACCACTGTCAGGTTTTAGTGGGTATTACCTCGGTCGAGTCCCACATACCCCAGGCTGCGCCCCCCGACGCGCCGGGTATGCGTAAATGCATTTCCTGACAAAAAAAAAAAAAAAAAAAAAAAAAAAAAACTACATACACCATAAAAAATAATAATAAACAAATAAAAAATATAAAAGACAATATATAGTTGTTTTAGGTATTATTTTGTAGCTGTAAACTCAAAAGATAAGATTTATATTTAAATTAAAAAGTGTTTTTTAATCTTACGTTATGTAAAGGGGGAGGGAGGTTGTTCCAGCACTGAGTCGCCGCATATTTAAAGCTACCACGAAATGCTGCTGTATTGAATAGAGGCATACTCAACATATACGAAGAAGCTCTAGTATAGTGAGTTGGACGATCTTCACCGACCCATCTTAGTTTGTGGTACAAATAAGGAGGCATTTTGTATCTAATTACCCCAAACAAAAGTGTAGCAAAGTGTAACTGTCTACGATAGTCCATTTTCAGAATCTTGGCATTATTTAGAAAAGGTGTAACATGAGATCGAGAAGGAATATTAAAACAGTATCTTGCGCAGGCATTTTGGACCCTCTGTATGTGGCGCTTAGTGCGTGCTAAAAGTCTTGGACCTATAACAACATCAGCATAATTGAGCTTTGAAAGAATTAAGGCCTCACATAGTTGGACACGCACTTTTATATTTAAATATTTTCTAACGCGATCCGTTAATTTGAGGCGATAGTAGCAAGCTCGAATTGTTTGTTTTACGTGATTCTCAAATCTTAGATTTTCATCCATTAAAACCCCTAGGTTTTTTGCTTCAGAGACGCGTTCTAACTCTGTATTTTGTATTACAATGGATGGTGTAAAGTTTGATAATCTGCGTAGTTGATAGGGGGTTCCTAGTAACATGAATTTAGTTTTAGTAGGGTTCAAAATGAGATTATTTGAATCACACCATTTAACAATATTGTTTAAGTCTGCATTAAGGTTTTTAAGTATACTGTTCAAATTAGAAGGTTTGCATGAAATATACAGTTGTATGTCGTCCGCGTAAATATGATATCTACAATATTGTATACTGTTAACAATATCAGCACAGTACAGAGAAAATAGAACTGGGCCAAGGATTGAGCCTTGGGGCACGCCCCTGCAGATAGTGCTACAATCGGAAAGAGTTTTTGAACCGTCCTCATGAATAACTTCTACGACTTGCGTTCTATTAAATAAGTAACTTTCAAACCAATTTACAGACTCGTCATTGAAACCATAAAATTTTTATTTTGATAGTAGTAGCGCTAGATTAAGGGTGTCAAATGCGCGAGTAAAATCCAGAAGTACTAGAATAGTTACCTCACCAGTATCCTGCGCGCACAACATATCGTCAATTACGCATGCAAAGGCAGTAGTAGTACTTCTACCCTTCCTGAAGCCCGACTGAACTCCAGGCAATATTATTGGCTTCTAGAAATTGTACAAGTTGTCTGAAAACTATTTTTTCTAAAATCTTTGATAAGCACGGTAAGATACTGATGGGTCGAATGTCACTTAGATTCACAGGGTTGTCCTTCTTTGGTAGTGGTTTAACTATAGCCTTTTTCCAGAGTAGAGGAAAAGTACTCGTCTCTTTTGATTTATTAATTATTTGAACGATAGTGTGTAAAACATATTGAAGGGAAATGTTCAACATTTCTAAAGAGATACTGTCAGAACCTATAGCTTGTGATTTCACACTACGCAATGTTTTTAACACAGTTAAATCATTTACGGGCTTAATATTGAAAATCTTGTCACTAAATAAATTAAATTTAAAGAAATCCATATATGATTGAGATACCAATATACTGCCGGGGACATTAAGAAAATGCTGGTTTAAAACATTTGGCTGGCTTAGATTAGGTGGTAAATAATTGTATCTATTCTTATATGCGATATGTCGGTTAAGATGTTTCCACATGAGTTTAGAGTTGTTTACATTATAGTTAATGAAATAAGTAAAATAAGCCGTCTTGTCCCTAGTGAACGCAGTATCAACTATAGCTTTCAGTTGTTTGTAATACGAAATATGACTATCTTTAGATGTACTTCTAGCCCTTATATGGGCTTTGTCGCGTATTAGCATCATTTGACTTACGTTAAATGTAATCCACGGATATTGATGAGCCTTAAAGTAACCAATTTTCAAAGGGGCCAAGATATCGAATATACTTATGAGTAAACTCGATTACCATCGCGTTGACATCACAGTTATAGGGGAGTGGAACGTTATTTGACTCCCATATTCTTTTGAGATCGGTGACGTCAATATTGTCTATTTGTCTATATATCTTCACCATGGACTTTACTTTTTCTTTATAAATATCTAGATTAAAAGATATCATTGCATGGCTACCTAGATCACCGATATAGTCAACATATACATAACTACTCTTTCCATTTACACAAACGAGATCAATTAAGGTTTCACTATGACTTGTAAAGTGGGTAGGCTCATTTACTATTTGACTCAAATTAGTGCAAGATAAAAAATCGTGTAATAAATGATTGTGTACATTGTTTGTGTCTAAGAAATTAATATTAAAGTCACCCATTAAGACTATATGATCATAATATGGAAGCGATGAAAAAGTTTCTGTGAGCGAATCCAAGAATAATTGTGGGCACAACCAGGGTGGTCTGTATGCCGTGCCAATAACCAGTTTTATACCTCCGACAGAGAAGCTGAGCCACATTTGTTCCACACATGATGTAATTGGATGAGTCAGGGTCCTAACCGTTATGTTATTTCTAATATAAAACCCAACACCCCCACCACGGGAGTGTACTTCGGGAGATCTCGGCCTGTGACGCAAGCGGAAACCAGGGACTATAGGAGCTCGACCCTCTTCACCCTCCTTTAACCATGTTTCGTTTATAGCCATAATATCAACCTCATGACGTTTAACGGCAACTAGGAACTCATCATGACGCGTACCCGTACGCGAACCCGCATTTAAAAATCCAAATTTTAATTTCCTCAGACCGGGCATAATATTAATTTAAGATCAGCATGCAATATTAAAACAATTATGTATAAGACAGCGGTTAAT
This sequence comes from Mechanitis mazaeus, assembly GCA_959347395.1. NCBI lineage: Eukaryota > Metazoa > Arthropoda > Insecta > Lepidoptera > Nymphalidae > Mechanitis > Mechanitis mazaeus. Next base: position 6,891,192 of record OY365757.1, read on the forward strand.
AAAATTATTTCGTAATAAGTAAATGTAAGCTTTAAGGGTATATTAAGTGTAATATATAACATAATATTATAAGTAATATAAAACGAAAACGTCGATATGGAAGTTATTAAAAATAAATATGTTAGTAATATTATTATATTTAATAGTATGAAAAAGTAGTTCAGTTTAGTTTTTGAGGTAATATATAACAGGTCAGCGCCATTAATAAAGAACACAAATTGAACGTTATGTTCTTTAGTACAATTAATTATACAAGTACTGTTCGACTAACTTATTAAAAACGTTGAAAAAATTATTATAACAAAAATACAGGTTTCTAAGATGTAATGTAAAAGACATATAACTAAAATTAATGACAAAAAGACTGTTATTTTATGTCCTAATTGGAATTGCCACCAAAAAACTTAACTATGTCCGATTCAGTACGAATTCGATGAATAGAAGTAGTCACATCACGCCTAACATATATACGTCCACTTTTAGTCCAGATAAAACGACAACCTCTTATCTTGCCTTCCTCTCGTGTTTTATAGAAGAGAAAGCGGTTGAGGGGAGTGAGACGTTCATTAATATATAAACGGCGAGGCTGCCCGTCAGTGATACCTGCTGAGACCGTATGACGACGCACCCTCGCTGCACGCAGCAGATCGTCACGCACCGACTTTTTTGCTAGTCGCACCACAATGGGGCGTGCCTTATTTCGACCCTCCTCTTCAGTTTCCAAGCGGCGACGTCCAGTACGCTCCGCACTTACCACATCTTGTACATTGAGGATAATTCCTACTTTTTTAGCAACAAGATTAACTATCGTATTAATATTCTCTCCTGGTTTCTCTTCCAGGCATGTTATCTCAACATCATTGCAAAGGTGATCCTGCTCACGATCACTGAATTCAGAACGTAACTGTACGATTTCGGCATTAATGTGAGCTTCTTTATGCACATCACCTTTTTTGGACAAAGATTCTAGTGCTGTTACCCTGTCATCTAGCGTAGAAAGACGGTTGTTCAGGTCACTTATAACACTATTAAAGCGCACCATTTCATTTCGAAAAAATGTTATCTCTTTCGATGCTGACGCCATCTCTTGACGGAGCAATCGAATTTCGCTAACTAGGACGGAGATCTCGGACTCCTCAGCTAAATCTCCATAACTTAAGATCTCACCTCCAAAACCCATCTCTCGCTCAGTAGATACTTGCACAGGTGTACACTGTTTGTGCCGTTTATTAGAGTTTTGTTTACAATCCTGGCATATCCATTTAGCTGATATACGAGTATCAGGACTTACATTTAGGCAACTACGATGGTAACGTGAAGAGCATTTGGCACATTTAGCGCCTTCAGTGGCGGTAAGATTTTTCCCACAATGGTTACACTTATTAGCCACTATTGATAAATCGTATAATTCAGTTAATATATTTCGTAGATAAAATCGAAAGATGGTCGCTAAAGATAGACACTAGATGGAGCTTTACACAATTATTGAAATATTTATGGTGAAAATAAAAGTTTTTACTTGCAGACCGTTTAAGTGTTCTAATTTCACATAAAGTTATATGAATTAAATAAAATATGATATCCGTAGCTTTATATCACCAAGCACTCAAGTCTCAATGCAAGTATAATATCACAAATAGTATTTGTGGGTATGATGTATCACACAGCTGATCACTAACAGATGAGAAAACACTAAAACAGTTTATTTATAACAATTTTTCGTTGTAACAATGATTTACAGTACTAAGGATCACACAATTCACTAACAATCTTCAAATAAAACTTATTGAAGCACAATAACTTAAATTTACTTTAAAAAATCAAATGAGGTCAAAGATGAGGTCAGGTCGCAATGACAGTCGCGACGTCACTGATACAGAGATGTAATATTATCTAACTGTCGTCTTATCATATATATTTGAGATTTAACTAATAGGGTTTGGTTGTAATTAACATCAAGGTCTGTATAATTTAAAAATGAATGATAATGAGAAATAATTTTTGTATCGCCTCGTTTCAAAGGGAATAGGCCGGGATCTGATTCTAGCGAATTTATCATTACTTCTTGTCCTCGCGTCAGTTGGAGTAGTGATATTAGAAGTATCCTCTAACAAAACGGGTTCTTTAGGGTTTCTTTTAAGTCGTAATTTAGCTACCGGACCGCGTCTCTTTTTAGTATAAATATGTATAGGAATAGGGATAGAGGTCAATAAGTCAACACGTTTAAGAAGTAGCTCTGATTATTTTTTATTAATATTTTTGATAATAATTGTATTTATAAGTAATTTATGAAGAATATTTGCAAGTGATTAGTAATACGTATCAGCTAGTGATATCCTTACGTTATATACAACTTCACTTCAACGAATTAGTTAATTTAAATATATACAAGTTCAAGATGGATTCCTTAAAAGAGTCATTAACGGCTATGACTGATATGGCTCCGACATTGTTTAAAAACAACACAAAAAAGGTCTTCACTATCACTTCGTTTATTTCGATCACAAACTTCGATTAATAAATTATCTTCATTTAGTGGGTAGGTGTGCACTGCGCAACGGTCAGCCAACAACTGTGTGAGCCGCGCGCTTGCGCCGCTTTATATAGCTTTCGTTGCCTTTAAAACATTGATGGTGGCGCCGTCACGGCCATGCTGACATACGCTCGTCCTCGAGCGTCTTCTGAAAATAACAATGTGCTGGTCCGGCAAGCCCTTCAGCGTATTAGAACTATTAAGCCCTTCTCATCAGTTCTAAAACCGGAGACTGGATAAATCCCTCTCATCGGTTTCAGAACCGGAGACTGGATAAATCCCTCTCATCAGTTTCAGAACCGGAGACTAGATAAATCCCTCTCTTCAGTTTAAGAACCGGAGACTGGATCCATGCTAGACCGGAAATCTCTTTAGCTGACTGAGCTAGACCAGATTTCCCTGTAGCAAATGCTAGACCGGATTTGCAATCCCTATAGCCAAAAGGCTAGACCAGAATGCAACCCCTTTAGCCGAGTTATTGGCCCGAGCCCCTTCAATAACTCTTCCCTACATTTTTTGATATATTAGTTCTCTCTTTTTTTCATGTCTCTTTTTTATTACCTTCTCTCTTTTTCTTTTCACTTCTCTTTTTTTTAATTTCGCTTTTTTTTTCACTTCTCTCTGTTTTAAACTTCTCTCACTTTTTTTCTCTCTTTTTTTTTTTATAATTAAAAACATCATCTGTTCCATTATTGGATTACTTGGTTCATTTAGTGGTGGTGATTCAGATCCCACTTCTGATATAGCGTCAGGCTCCGACATTGTTTAAAAACAACACAAAAAAGGTCTTCACTATCACTTCGTTTATTTCGATCACAAACTTCGATTAATAAATTATCTTCATTTAGTGGGTAGGTGTGCACTGCGCAACGGTCAGCCAACAACTGTGTGAGCCGCGCGCTTGCGCCGCTTTATATAGCTTTCGTTGCCTTTAAAACATTGATGGTGGCGCCGTCATATATATATATATATATATATATTATTGTTGTAACTTATATATTTTGATTATATAATTTAATTGTTGAGTCTAAAATTTTCAACTACTTTATTATTCTTTACATTTGGCAGCTAGCTGGTATGTTGACTAATTGCAGAACAAAACACCTCAATTTTTTATTTATTTATTTTTTTATTTAATTTTTTTTATTTATTTATTTATTATTTTTTTTTTTATTTAATTGATTTTTTTTGTTTTTTAATTCTTTTATATTTAATTTATTATTATATTAATTTATTTGTTATTATATTTTAATATTTTATTATTATTATACTTGTTTGTTTATTTAATAATTGTATATATTTATTTCTTATCTTAATATACATTTATTGAAATCATAGTCTTATAATTTTTATAATTATGTCTTTTAATGTCGATTGTACTCCGATGGATGATTCTTTTTTATTCTTACCTTCTCCCTGTAGTGAATTGAACAGTAATGACAGTTTTGTCAGTAGTCCTACATGGAATGATAATTTCTTTTCTTATTTTTCTGATGTATCAAAGAATTTTAATGTCCTACATATTAATGCACAGAGTATTCCTGCACATTATCCTGATTTGTTAACTTCTTTTGAAAATAAAAATATTCATGCCATTTTAGTGTCTGAGTCATGGTTAAAGCCATGTCTCCCGTCAACTTCTTACTCTCTTCCTGGTATCCAATTAATTCGTAATGACAGGACTGGCCGAGCTGGTGGTGGTGTGGCTATTTTCCTGCGCTCTTATATTTCTTTTAGGATTATAAATATTTCCCAAAGTCAGATAGGTGGACCTGAGCACCTTTTTATTGAAATTACACTTAGCAACACTAAACTTTTGTTGGGTGTCTACTATAGTCCTAGCCTTACTGTAGATTATTTTTTAGCTCTTGAAACTCTGTTAGGGGTGAAACTCTGTCATTATGGGTGACTTCAATACATGTTTACTCAAAAATGACCATCGATCTGCTCGTTTGATTAATGTACTTGATAGTGTCAATTTGCACATACTTCCACTAAACGCTACTCATAAATTTCCTAATTGTATTCCCTCTTTTCTTGATCTAATGATTGTTTCATCTTTGGATCATGTTGAAAAACACGGTCAATGTGCAGCTGATGCGTTTTCTTTTCATGATCTTGTTTTCCTAACTTAGAAAATTAGACCCCCAAAAGCTAAGTCAAGGGTACTTCACCTTCGTAATTTTGATGGAATGGATTTAGAAAGTTTAAAACACGATGCTTTAAAATTAGATTGGTCAGATTTATTTAAGGCATGTTCCGTTGATCATATTTTAATAAAACTTTACGATGTTTATGCTCCTACTCGTCCCGTAAGATTGAAGCACCTTCCAGCCCCGTGGCTTACTGATGAAATAAGGAATTTGCAAGCAAAAAAAAATTATGCTAAGGGTAAATACAAAAATGATAGTGGTGACAGTAACAAAGAGAAATATAAAAGAACTCGAAATCGTTGCAATAAGGTGTGTAGAGATAAACAACGACGCCATATTTACAAATCTATCTTTGAACAAAATGATCCTGGTAAAACCTGGTATTTCCTACAATCACTTGGAGTTGGAAAAGCTCGTGAAGATAATATTTCTCACAACTTTAGTCCAAATCAGCTTAACAAGCATTTCTTTAATTGTGCTGCTATTGATAGTGCAGCAAAATCAAATACACTTAATCAGCTTTCTGCTTTATCCACTCCTGATACTCAAGAATTTTATTTTGGTCAATTTACTATTAGTGATGTTAAAAAGAACATTTTAGCTATTACTTCAGATGCAATTGGATCCGATGGCATTAGTCGTAAAATGATTATTCCTATCCTCGATATTTTGGCTCCCGTCATTACTTACATTTTTAATTATTCTATAGCCACAAATACATTTCCTACTTTATGGAAGGATGCTCAAGTAATACCTGTTCCAAAAAATAAAAACACCTTCCTCCTTGTCTGATTATCGTCCTATATCAATACTTCCTTTCCTTTCCAAAATTCTGGAGCGCCTTATTCATAATCAACTTAGCGCGTTCCTTATTCAACATAGCCTTCTTAATCCTTTTCAATCCGGTTTCCGTCCTGGTCATAATACGACTACTGCTTTGGTGAAAATCACAGATGATATAAGGCATGGTATGAAGTGCCTTAAATTCACGGTCTTAATTTTACTAGATTTTAGTAATGCTTTTAATACCGTAGATTATGATATTTTACTTGCTACTCTTAGTTCTATTAACATATCTCCTGTAGTACTTGACTGGTTTCATAGTTACTTTCATGGTCGCCGACAACGAGTTAAGCTTTGTGACTCTTTGTCAAACTGGTCAACATCCATTGCTGGTGTACCGCAGGGTGGAGTGTTGTCTCCTCTTTTATTTTCAATATTTATTAATTCCGTTAGTAAGCATATTTCTTCTCTCTACCACCTTTATGCAGACGATCTTCAAATTTATACTCAGTCAACTTTAGAGGAACTCCCTCAGTCTATTAATTATATAAATAATGTCCTTACTGAAATCTCACAATGGAGTAAATCCTTTGGGCTCTCAGTGAATCCTAATAAATCTCAAGCTTTTATAATTGGTAGCCAAAAACTCTATTCACGGATTAATTATAATAATTTGCCGAATGTTCTATGTGATAATGTTAATATACCTTTTAAAAATAATGTAAAAAATTTGGGTATCGTTTTTGATCAGTATCTTTCTTGGGGACCACAGATCAATATTGTGAGTAAAAAAATGTTTATCTCTGTTGAATCCTTAAGAAGGTTGCGTAATTTTCTTCCCATCTCCGCTAAAATTGCGGTGGTACAAAGTAACCTTTTTCCTATTCTTGATTATGCTGATGTTTGTTATTTAGATTTAAAAGAGGAGCAACTAAACACACTTGAGCGTCTCCAAAATCTTTGTATACGGTTCATATTTGGATTACGCAAATATGATCATTTAACCGAATTTCGTAAAAAACTCAAGTGGCTCCCAATTCGCCTTCGCAGGAATACCCATATTCTAAATCTTTTATACTGCATTCTGTTCAATCCTACCCTCCCCTCTTATTTAAAAAAGCGATTTACATTTCTCGGAGAGTCTCACAATCGTGATCTTCGCTCTCAAGATAATCTTGTTCTAAAAATACCTTCTCACTTCTCTTCCTTTTACTCTAAGTCATTCACTGTCCTTGCTGTCCAACTTTGGAATTCCCTTCCCTTACAAACTAGACGCGCTCAATCGCTAGCGGTTTTTAAAATTATGGTAAAGGAATATTACCTTCATTCATATTAATTTCATTAAATATTTATAAATATATTTCATAATAATAATATTATTTTTTTTATCTATTCATTCCATCCTTTTTCACTTTTGTTATAAATATTTGTATTATAATCCTTTTGATCAATAGTTTATTTATTTATTAAAATATATTTTAATTAATTAAAACATTAAAATATAATTTATTTAATATGATATATTAGATTTATACAAAATATTTTATTTTATGGTATATGTATGTATTATATTGCACAAATATATCTCCATTTCATCGCATACCCCTTTTACTTCCATTATAGTTATCCTCTAAATACTGGTTGCCTGGCAAATCGCTTGTTAGCGATAAGGCCGCCTGTTTGTACTACCATATTGTTATTAGTATTATTATTTTTTTTCCAAAGTTTTGTATTTTTTTTTTTATTTGGTGTGCAATAAAGAGTATTATTATTATAGGAAGATCAGCAAGGACGGTGTCCTGTGTGTAACGTGAAGCTAATTTCTGCTTACTTGCCATAGGCTTTCTAATAAAAACTTGTTCGTTAGGGGTATATTTTCTTTCAGGCTCAAGATTTTTATTGCGATTTTCAGTTAATATTGTTCTGCGTTGTACTAAAGTCTTGTTAATTAGATCGTATACTTTAATCATTATTTCTCTATGGTCTTGTATGTATTGTTATAACAAATACTTAGTCAAGTTAACAATTATGGGGTCACGAGGGTCAAAGTGTTCAGTAATTAAGTCTACAGTTTGTAAAACTATTGTAAGCTAAGACTGCAAATAACATTAAATTAATTATAGGTTCACTTTTCTTTACTAGTTTTAAGATCCTTGAATTTTGAAATATTGTCGAATGAAATCGTTCTACAATGCGATTTTTTATAGAGGCGTGTAGTAAAAAATGGTTGAATTACACTACTAATATTTAAATTTCTATTAAAATCTAAAATATTAATTCTCTTATTAATATCTAACCTACGGGTCCTAGATTGCCGTGAATGGAAAATCTTCGATATTAATAAGGATAACTTAAGGAATAAATGGAAGCAAGTTCAGAGAGATTCTAAAGTACTTTTAAAATGTAAAATTTGTACCTTTTGGTGTTTCAATGTTCGGAAACTCCTCCTGCTGCAACACGGTGTAGATTCGAGATAGCCGACGTCCTTGATTGATTCACTGACTCTATTTAATTAATTTAATTAACTAAATTTCGGCGATCCTACCGACTGCGCCAATTGCGTCGGTCACAACCGGAGGATCCAAAAAAATACAAATTTATTAACTTAAAATTTAATACTTCTATTTAATTTACAAACTACGTGATCCCTGCTCAAAGTTGGAGACAAGAATGAATAAAATGAATTTATAATTAAAGGAATACAGAAAGTGTAACAAACAAGGGTTTCAGATTTACATACTGGGATTTTAACATGATACAATGCACCTGTGCTTAATCAGCGTTTCCACGGTTCGTGAGAATATAGTAAATGCTAATTTAACAATTTTATTATCAATAAGTATATACGAAATACTTGGAATATTTGGAATAATATTTGGAACAACCTTCCACCGCCCTTGCGTGACCTAATAAAAAAAATATTAAAACTTTTAAAATTAAATTGAAATCATTTCTAATTAACTTACAGACTACGTAAATATTTATTGTTTCATTAATTGATTTCTTTATGCATGTATGTGTGTGTGTAGGTATGTATGTATATATGTGTGTATGCGCGCATCTATGTGTATGTGTATATGTATATGTGTATATATATATATGTATGTGTGTGTATTGGTATATATGTATGTAAATATATACTTTTAATCCTACTTCCATGTTCAGCACGCTGTACTATATCGGTGTTCCAGAACTAAATAGGTTTGCCGAATAATTTATTTACAATTTTAAAACCTGCTTTGTACTTTACTAGGTAAATCCATTTTCAAACCGTTTTTATTTTGGAAATACCTGCATTTATGAGATATGCTAATAATAATAATTATTATTATTATTATTTTTCATTTTATTTTAATCATTATTATTATTTTTTTTGTTTAGTATTATTATTATTTTTTTTGTTTAGTATTAAGTTATGTCGTCCCAAACCGCTGACTTAGCACCTAGTATTGTCCGCCGTCAGGCGATATTCTAAGAATAAGACAATAGCGGCACCTCCTTTGGGTGGTCCGATCTAATTGTAATTATTCATTAAATAATTATTAAGATCAGTCTGTTTAAGGTAGCTTAAGTGAATACTTGTTTAACAAATATAATTTTTAATTAAAATAAATCTTTTTTAAAAAAGTCCTTCGCCGTGCTGAGAACTTGACTGGCGCAGCCGGTAGGATTCCGCGTCCTGTTAACTATATAGAGACGAACGTTTTTAAGCGTTTTTAACGGAATCCGAACCAAAATTATAAATAAGTCTAATCCTGCACGTGATCCTGCTCTACAAGAAATTACTGCTGCCTTCAGACTCACGAGGGAGATGATTTGGTGAGTAGACCCTAATGCTATTCCCATCTATTCTTTTCCTATTCAACCCTAGTTATATGTGTCAATTTAATTGTAGAATTCTTTTTAAACCTTAAAAGATTCTAAGAAATTTCCTTGACGATTAGCATTAAGTATTTTAAAATAAAATTAATAACGATATTATAGAGTGAATTTAATTGAATTAAAATTAATAAATAAATTATATTCATTTATATAAAAAATAAATTTAATATTTTAAAATGGAGAATATTGTAAAGATTCCCGTTGAGATTAGTAATATCATCCCAAAGTTTGATGGAGATGAGAAATTATTATCTTTATTTATTCGAAAATGCGAATACGTTATACAAACATGCGTAGTGGAAAGAAACCCAGCGCAAGATTTATACTTATATTATGTAATAACTTCTAAATTAGTAGGCCGAGCCGCTAGTTTGATAAGTGAAAAACAAGACCTTAATACATGGAACAGCTTAAAATCCACCCTAGAGCAACATTTCGGTGATCCGCGTTCCGAAGAATGTATCGCGATCGAATTAGAAACATTAAAAATTAATAGTAACGAATCTTATCTAGATTTTTGTAATAGGATTCAATATACAAAGAGCACATTGATTGCTAAAGTTAATTTATTATCGAATATGAGGTTACGCGAAAGTAAGATTACTATTTATGACAACTTAGCGATGAATGTTTTCTTATATAATTTACCTGAAGATTTATTAAGAATTGTGCGTTTAAAGGCATGTAGTTCGTTAGAAAATGCCTTAAATATTGTATTAGAGGAGGTTAATTTTATGCACCAATATAATTCCAGAAATAAAATGATGAAGCATCCTTATAATAATACTGGATCTGCTACATCTACCAATCCTTATTTAGAAAGAAGTATGAAACCATTTTATAATACGATTAAAGCGAATCCAAATGGTTTTCAACCAAAACCTCAATTTTTACAAAATAATAATGCACAAAATTTACCTAAATTTAAATTTGGCATTTCTAAAAGCCAACAAATAAAAATTCCAAATAAAAATCAATTTGGTTATAGACCTCAATTTAATCAATTTAATCAAGGGTATAAGCCCCAGGTCAACCAAAATAATTTTGGCTATAGACCACAGTTTAATCAAAATCAAGGACAGCAACCCTTTGGTTACCGTCCTCAACGACCTATGAATACAGATGTGAGTATGAGAACTGCTCCACCTAGTAAGCCTCAAGGTTTTCGTTTAAATGAACATATTGTTCATCAAGTAGATCCTGAAATAGTAGATAATGAATATTATAATATGAATAATGATCAAAAATTACAAGATAAAAATAAGTATACGATAAACCAAAACGAGCCTATTGAACAATTTGAAAATTTTCACATAGGTACCCCTTACCGCATCCCGAGGTAATACATTTAAATTGTAACACACTAACACTACCTTATATTAATATTCCTGAAATTAATGCTAACTTCATGATAGATACCGGAAGCTCAAGATCTTTTATTAGCCCTAAAAAAGCTAACGAATATTTTAATAATTTTAAATATCAAGAGCCCTTCGAAGTCATTAGTACCCATGCCTCTAGTAGACATGATGAAGTTATAGTTATTCCTTTATTCCCGACTTTTAAAAATCATGAAACTCATAAATTTTATATATACGACGTAGACGGACGTTACGACGGACTAATAGGAAGCGATCTTTTAAAGCAATTAGATGCTAAAATAGACATGAAAAATGAAATCCTTTATACTAACACAACATCTATTCCTATAACTTATAACCCTACTAACGTCATTCGTTTAGACCGACGCTGTGAACAAAGAGTAAACCTACCGACGAACCTTCGTAATGGTTTTGCTATTTTAAATTTTAAACAATTTTGTGACGGTGTTAGAATGCCTAGTGCTTTAGTTAATTGTAAAGATGGATATGCTACTACCATCATTCAAAATACTTTAGATACAGAATTAGTTTTGACTATCACTAGCCCTTTTATTGTGACAAAATATAATCCAAATATATGTAATGTTAATAAATTAGATGACAGTTATGATTTAGAAATAGACGAGATATTGACTGAAAACTTAACTAAACTTAGATTAGATCATATGAATTCCGAAGAAAAGAAAGCTATAGAACAACTTTGTATGGAATATAAAGACATTTTTCATTGTGACAAATTACCCTTAACTTTTACTAATGATGTAAAACATCAAATTAGAACCTATAATGAAGACCCTATATATATACGACCTTACAGACAAGTAATAAATGACGAAATTAATAAACAAGTTGAGAAAATGATACAAAATAATATAGTTATTCCATCTCACTCTCCTTGACGCTGGTAATGAAAGAAAATTTAGATTAGTAATTGACTATAGAAAATTAAATGAGATAACTGTAGATGACAAATACCCCTTACCCAACATAACTGACTTGTTTGATAAATTAGGACGAAGTTGTTACTTTACCACTCTAGACTTAGCAAGTGGTTACCACCAGATAGAAGTTAAAAATGAAGATAGCCAAAAGACAGCTTTTAGTACAAACGCTGGACATTTTGAATTTACACGTATGCCTTTTGGACTTAAAACTGCACCTGCAACTTTTCAAAGAACAATGGACAATGGACAATGTATTAAGAGGACTGCAAGGTATTCATTGCCTAGTTTACCTTGATGATATAATAGTTTAATCAGTTAGCTTACAAGAACACGTAGAAAAATTAAGATCAGTATTTGACAGACTAAGACAAACAAATTTAAAGGTACAATTAGACAAATCCGAGTTTTTACGTAAAGAAGTACTTTATCTAGGACATAAAATTACAAGTGACGGACTTAAACCGAATAATGACAAAATTAAAGCCATTTTAAAGTATCCTTTACCCCAGACAACGACTGAAATTAAAAGCTTTCTAGGACTGATAGGTTATTACCGACGATTTATTAAAGACTTTGCGAAAATAACACAACCTATGACAGCCCGACTTAAGAAAAAACAGACTATGCCTGTAAATGATAAAAAATATATTGAATCTTTTCAAAAATGTAAGGAACTGCTTATTAACGCACCTATACTTCAATATCCTGATCCTAGTAAACCTTATATCCTTACAATAGATGCATCAGACTTTGCAGTAGGCGCGATTTTATCTCAAGGTCCAATTGGCAGCGATAAGCCTATAGCCTATGCAAGCCGTACGTTAATTAGTGCTGAAACTCGATACAGTACTACGGAAAAAGAACTTCTTGCTATCGTGTGGGCAGTAAAGTATTTCCGCCCCTATTTATATGGTAAGAAATTTAAAATAATTACAGATCACAAGCCCTTAGCATGGTTAAATTCATTAAAAGATACTAATAGTAGATTAACCCGTTGGCGTTTAAGATTATCTGAGTACGATTTTGAAATTGTACAGTGTAATTGTAAAGTGGTAAAAGCAATTGTAATGCTGATGCTTTATCGCGCGTCCGCATTAACGCAATAGAAAATGATGAAAATATGTCAACGCAAGTTAATGTTGAACAAGACGACGACCGTCTTGAAGAAATTAGAAAATTAACAGAGGACTTAAAAGAACTAGCTAAATTAAAAAAGACCGTTTTTCCTCAATCAGAAACTAATATATTCGAAACTGAAACGGAAGAACCCGTTATTACTTGTGAAACAGATTCAGAGAAAACTCTTTCAGTTAGGACTAGAAATGGTTCACCTTACTCTATACCGTGTCCCTCTAGTTCAACCTTGACTGCTTCTGAAACTGATACTATTCATTCAGCTCGTGATACTGAATCCGAAGGTATCCCTATTTTACAAGAAGCAATTGATACCAAACCAAATCAAATTTTAGTTTTTACATGGTTAATAGATAAATTAACAGTTAAAGATTTATCTAGGCCTAAGCAACGTATTTTAGAAGTTCATTTACCTACAAATAGACCTGACTTAGTTAAGCAATTTTTAAAAGAATATATTAAGAATAATGCTAAATATTTTATATATTTCGAAGACGATATACATCGCAACCAATTTACGGAATTAGTTATATCATTATTTAAGAAAGAAAGTGTTAAATTTAGGGAATGCACAAAACGCGTTAGTTATATAGATGACGAAAACGATCAAAGAGAAACAGTAATAAAATATCACGAAGGCAAAACTTGCCACAGAGGTATCCGTGAAACTTTAGGACACATTAAACGAAATTATTTTTGGCATAAAATGGAACAAACGATATCAAGCGTAATTAACTCTTGTGAAGTTTGTAAAAAAATGAAGTACGATAGAAACCCGATAAAACCAAAATTACAATTAACCCAAACGCAGACGAAACCCTTAGAAGAAATATTTATTGATATATTTTCTATCGAAGGTAATTATTATTTGACTATTATTGATGCATTTAGCAAATTAGGCCAAGCTTTTCAAATACCAAACATAACGACGCCAGAAATAGTTAGAACGTTAATTAAATACTTTTCTTTTTATGGTTTACCTTTAAAAATTAGTGCCGACCCAGGTACTGAATTTAACAATGCTTTACTAAACGATTTTTTATCCATGTATAAAATTGAAATACACATAGGTACCGCGAATAATCCGAATTCTATGGGTCTTATCGAAAGATTCCATTCAACTATTTTAGAAATATATAGAATTGCAAAATACGAGCATAAATATGCCGATGCTGCTTCGGTGATGACTTATGCAATAATGGCATATAATCATTCAATACATTCATCAACTGGTTTTACGCCTTTTGAAGTTCTATTCGGACATACCGAATCTAGAAACACTTTTGATATAGATTTTAATCGAGAATACATGCAACAATTGATTAAAGAGCATATGAAACGAACAAAGTTTTTATATAAACACATCAGTGATAAAACAATTAAAAGTAAAGAAAAATATATTGAAAAAAGAGGTGGTGAAACTGAGTTTCAAATTAAACCAGGAGATTTTATATTTGCCAAGAGCACTAATAAAAGAAAGAGTAAAGATAAGCCACGCTATATTAAAGAACAAGTTTCTAAAGATATAAGTAGAAATATTGTCCTTGTCATTATGAGTAACGAACGTAGTACGAAAATTCCAATAAGGAATGTGAAACGACCTCCACAGGTACCACCTGCTGGTCCTGATCTTGGTCCTGATGAGGCGGTCCCAGGCCCTTCAACTTCAGGAATTACGTGACAATCCTGGAATACTACCGTTAAGAAATGGTCTAGCCATCGTGAGTAATGACAAATGGACCATTGCAAAAACATTAGATTTAAGAAATATAATAGAAGATTTTAAAGATAATTTTTATAAATATACCCAGTTAGATAAGTTAGTTAATAATTTTGATGATAATTATATTGAAAATTTTATAGATATTAGAATTCAAGCTAACTACTTAAGAAATATAACGTTAATAAAATTATATCAGATTTCCCCAAATATTAGAATTAAGCGAGGTTTAATCAACCCCTTAGGATCTATAATTAAGATAATTACTGGAAATCTTGATAATAACGATGCTATCAGATATGAAAAACTTATTAATGAAGTTAAATTAGAGCAAAGTAAAACCAAAAATAAAATTACCTTAATTACTGAAATGATGCTCTCTTTAACGAATTCAACATTTCAATTAAATGATAATATTATAGGAATTAATTTAGAAATTCAAGAATTAAGACATAATTTAACAGAGATTATGAAAAAAGATGCTCTCAATCATATAGAGACTCAAATAATTAGTACGTATAATTTATTAATACATAATTTTCAAACTATCTATATAAGATTAAATGAAATAGAAACAAGTTTTGCATTAAGTAGATTAGGTATTTTACATCAATCAATTATTAATTCTAACGATCTATTAAATACTTTAGAAAAAATAAGTAAATTAGAAAAATTAGCCTATTATCCAATATTAGATAATCTAGTTAAACTGGAACAGACAATTTCTATAAAAGCTTATTTGAAAGGAAATTATGTTACGTATCTCTTAGAAATACCTATAATTAAGGATGACACATATATCTATTACAAATTGATCCCCATTCCTGTGTTATCCCATGACTCCACAGTCATTATTGTTCCTAAACACCCTTACCTTATAGCAAAAGGGTTGAAAACTAAATTACTAGATCATCCCTGCAAGGAGATCGAAAAAGCGAGTTATCTCTGCTATGAAAGAGAAATTCTTCAATTTACCAACGATCCCTGTATAAGTGAATTAATTAGTTATAAAGAAAATACAACATCGTGTACTCCTGTTACTGTAATTACTAAAGATGTAATCCTGCAACCACTGCAAGCAAACACATGGGTTTTATTCTCCAGAAGAGAAGAACTACTCACAAGGACATGTTTAAATGAAATATCCCGAAAAAGAATTAAAGGAACTTATATCCTGATACTAGACGATCCTTGCGAAGTAAAAATTGGAACTATGATCCTGAAGAAACATCAGGCACTCTTAGAAAATGATAATTTTTCAACATTGCCTATAATTACATTACCCTTATTACATGTTCCTGAAAATCCAAAAAGGAAACCAATAGATATAAAAGGAATAGACCTTTCAGATTTGAAACTTCTCGCTTATACTTTGAAGAAAAGTGATTTAAGTGAAAACAGTGAAAATAGTGAAAATAGTGAAAGTCCTAAAATAGTTCATAGCATTAGTATTTGGACAATTGTATTGTTTAACATAGTTATAATTATTATATGTGTTTTAATTTTCATTTACCGCAAAATTGTATTTAAAATGTTTTTCCGAAGTTCTCCCATTTCACCGGATAACTTCGATCTTAAGGAGGGAGGAGTTATGTCGTCCCAAACCGCTGACTTAGCACCTAGTATTGTCCGCCGTCAGGCGATATTCTAAGAATAAGACAATAGCGGCACCTCCTTTGGGTGGTCCGATTTAATTGTAATTATTCATTAAATAATTATTAAGATCAGTCTGTTTAAGGTAGCTTAAGTGAATACTTGTTTAACAAATATAATTTTTAATTAAAATAAATCTTTTTTAAAAAAGTCCTTCGCCGTGCTGAGAACTTGACTATTATTTTTTTTTTTTTTGTTATTATTGTTGTCATGTTTATGTTTTGTTAATTTACGATTGTACATAAGTTTTATTTTTTACTGTAATACAATAATTATTCTTAATTCCATCTTGTTCTTTTTTTTTTTTTTTATTTATTATATAATTTATGCATTCTGTTTAATGTAGGTACTCCATCATTGTTCACCTTATTTTTGTTATATTACCATAGTACCTACATTAACGTTTATCATTTTTAATTCTTTTATTTTTATGTAAAATATCTGTTTATACTTAGCGACGTAACTGGCTTAAAGGCAGCCACCAGCCACAGAATACCAGCTTTGAGAATATTGTTCTCAACAATCAGCTGAGTGGCCAACCTTTTTGGATAACTGTATCTTTTTTTTTTTAATTAATTAGTGTCAATAGTGTTAATTGTTAAGTGTTTTGTTGTTGTTGTATTTTTTTTTATTGTGCTGTATAGGTTGTCCAAATAAAGATTTTTGATTTGATTTGAAATATCTAATAAATGATGACATAGTGTATGGGAATATAACAAGATTGTCCATATATCCATATATTTGTTAGTGGAGATTTTTTTTAAGACTATGTTAGTTACTAGATAAAATGCCATTGATAATAATAGTAATAATGAAAATAAATAAAAACATAATCAAAACAAAGTCAATATTACAATAAAAATAGCTTATATAAGAAGATTTTTTTTTAATATTCATAAAACAACGAATGAATAGGCATTGCCTTAAAGTGGAAAAAAAATGAGAAATGAAGAAACGTTAGAATAGGCTGTATGGTCTCCGATCTTTGCCTGATCCGAATTGCTATTGGACAAATTGAAATACAACAACAACTCGACGCTTAACGCCACCTACACTGACGCCAAACAAACATTGACAAGCAGCGAACGCTTTCATTCGCCATCACATACTTTTTATCTATTGCTGTTTCGTTGCGTGTAAACAATTAAGTACGACTGATATTTTGGTAAATATATATTTTATATGAAATACAAAGTAAGCATTGTTGTAAATATTGAATATTTAACGTAAACACTTGTAATGCTGGTTTTCTTGTTAATTACTTAATATCAGACGCTATAAAATTGGCTTTGAATCATAAAATAGGATACAGCTGTAAACAGTATAAAAAATACCAATGACCATTGATAGTTGAAAAATGATGCCATCAAATGCTATCAATATAGCATATTAATTTGTCTACTGTAACTATTCTAAAAACTTAGCGTTTCTCTAGGCTAATGCTTTTTGCATTTGTTAATTTTTTTTTCATTAACAATTTCTTTGCTTTTTTCTTTATATAGTTTTTAGGTCCAATTAAATTTTGTATCGAGTTATTCTTATTTTCAGATATTGCCTTAGGTGCTTTATCTATTTTCTTACTAAAATGTCTGACGATGGTTCAACGGCGTTTGAGAAGAAAGGACGAGGTAGATCTAAAACTAACGGAACACAATCGGTAAATATTTATTAACAATTAAATTTTTCTAGTTATTTTTTCCCAATCTGAATAATTTATTTATAGGAAGCCAAAGGGGATGGCAAAAAGAGAGGCAGACCTGTAACACCAGCTAAGTCAAAAGAATCCAAAAATTCATCTGATGATGAACAAGTGCCAATTGCAAAAAGAGGAAGAGGTAGACCTAAAGGTTCAAAGAAAAAAGCAGCTACCTCTAAAGGAAAAGTAATAATAAATTTGAATTATTTACATTATGTAGTGTTATTAGTGTTTTAAAATTTTGACATTTCTTATTTTGAAATTTTACGTTTTAGAGTGGATCTTGTGAGGGCCGAGGTCGTGGCAGGCCACGCAAAAATGCACCACCATCCCAAAAGGATGCAGCCTCAACTGAAGAAGAACAAGAAGATGAAGAAGAAGAGGCTTTGGATCCCTAAAAATTCCCATTCTCATTAAACTCTCACTAACATAATTTCTTTGTCTCAATAACCCCAGTTTATGCAGTGAGTAAGAAATATGTTATATGAAATATGGTTTGTCATTCATACTAGTATTGTAAGGGGTTGTTTTTACAAAACGAGTCTTAAAATTTTTATCATATGAGAACAACATATTTTAAAAAGAAAAATTAGTAGATAAAGAAAGTTTTTTGGTATTATATAGCATTTACTTGACATATTCTCATGTGGCTACATTTCAGTAGATTTAGCTCTCTTTAGAATTGTATGATATAATTTGTAAAATCTTTTTATCTGTAGATTTATTTTATTTTTATGATAATAGGTATTTTGTAATCTGATTTATACTGCAAGAAAATATATAATTTTGTAGATTTCAAGTAAAAGATCAAGTTGAGTAAATATTTTTGAAAATTAAGTATTGTTTGCTGTAATTAAAATTCCAATTTAGTTTATTTATTATTTTTATTTAAAATTTTCGAGGACTTGAGTAATTTAATTCAACCTTGCATGTCAATTCTTTATAGCTATTGAACAGTTTCATTACTTTGGTTTATAACGTTTAAAACAGATGGAAATGTAACATTATTTTGAAAAATAAAATTTACCGTGTGTATGTACAATTTTAGAACAATATATTAAATGAATCTGAATATGGGATTTTTCTTTGATATAATATAAAAAACTTTTCATTATCGTATGTTTTTTAAAAAAAAATGATACTACCATTGAATATTGTTCTAAAGAGTAAAGCAAATAAATGTCGCACTAATAATTTAATCCTTTATAGCGTTCATGCACGAGTCAATTATTTATATATGACGCCTAAAGTTGCTAGTGAAACTTAATCGGGATTGTTTTCATTAGCCGTAACGCGATCTGTTATTATTTAAAGTCGGTTGTAACTTGAAAATAATCCAAAAATGCTAACAAGTTCTGCAAAAACATGTTATTCAGATATATAGATATATCCAGAGATAATAGCTTTGTAAAAAGAGCGAGTAGACTATGCAATAATAAATTGTAAAATAGAAAAGTTTTTGATTATTCTGAACAACTTAAAACTATGATAAAAAACAGAGATTCAGTAGTGACAAATGCTATTTCTGTATACCATTTTTTTTTTTTTGTAGCTTCAGCAGTTAACTGATTCTCTTAACCTAGAAATCTTAACACTCGGTCCCACACATCACACTAATGGTGGACGTCAAAAGTGTTGCTCTGTATAAAATATTATAATAATATAATTTAAAGTAGTAATAAGTAGTATTTAAGTCAAATAAAGTGTTGTTACACAATGAAGTACGATATTAAATCTATAATTAATATTGTAAACTAAACCCGTGTCAAGAAAAGTGTATAAAAAAGTAATCTTCGAAGCTGTCAGTTTTTCAACGGCAGTATTTCAAATCTTCAAAGAATCCGGGGAGTATTTGCTTTATTTACATATAAATAACAATTAATAAACTGCACACTACTCAGTTTGTTAATGAGTAACTTCCATCCACACACTCAGGCACCCTTACCGACTCACTTTGCTTGACAAGTTGGAAGCAAATTTGTAGACAAAAACATTAGCCTCATACATAACCTTTACTTTTATTTTACTATACATATAAATATATAAATAACATTTTAAAATAAAAGTTTCCATTGCATATAAGCCAATATTTCTGCCAAAGTTTTATTAATAAGTATTATATAATAATTATTGATTAAAATTACATTACAAACAAGTTAAAAAAGTAGAATTTTACAAAGTAATTAATACAATTATATAACCAATTAAGTAGTAGAAATAAACTTATTATCATTGTTAAATTCCTTTCCTTTTTATTAACAACTAACCAACAACCCTCCTTTTTATTATTTTATTAACTTTCTTCCTTGAATTGTTCTTACTATATATACCTATAGACTATTATTTTTTTCTCAACCTTTCATTCCTCTCTCAAATACATTAAAACTTTTCAGTTACCAATGGAAAGAGTAGTTTTGATCCGCAAGACCTCTGCTAAGGATTTGGAGCACAAATTGAAACAAACCTTAGAAGAATTAAGATCTTCTAAAGATTTGTGTGAAAAAATATTGCAGGAACGAGAGGACAGTGAGGACGAAATTAGAATTGTTATTAAGAAAAATACTGATCTTAAAAGTCAACTTGCTGAACTACATACAAATTATATGGATATTGTGGCTCAGCGAGATCAGTTGCAAAATATAGTGACTGCATTTGACCAGTGCAGCAATGAGCATGAGAGAGCACTAGATCGCATTTCAGACCTTGAGTCTGATTTGGTGCAGGCTAGAAAGTCTATATCAGACCTGGAAACCTGCAATTTAAATGTAGAAAATCACAATTTGGATACATATGTAAAAAACAGTGACAGACACGCTATTAATACTAGAAATAAAAATAAACTTTCAACGCAGATATTTCATCTGCAAAAAGTTCAAAAATCCTTCATGGGCATGAGTGTTCGCATATATAATAAGCTTCCACAAGATATCGTAGATCTTCCTTTACTTGCTTTTAAATCTAAAATTAAAAGTATACTATTAAATAAAGCTTATTATAGCATACAAAAGTTCTTAGTTGATCGTATTTCGATCAAGTAAAAGATTAGGTTCTGGAGCTTTGGTTGTTGACTCATTTGCAGGATATTTTAATCTGTATATCAAACATTGTTCACATATTTTAAAAACTCTTGTATGCTATAATAAGCTTTATTTAATAGTATACTTTTAATTTTAGATTTAAAAGCAAGTAAAGGAAGATCTAAGATATCTTGTGGAAGCTTATTATATATGCGAACACTCATGCCCATGAAGGATTTTTTAACTTTTTGCAGACGAAATATCTGCATTGAACGTTTATTTTTATTTCTAGTATTTATAGCGTGTCTGTCACTGTTTTTTACATATATATCCAAATTGTGACGTACAAATAAAATGTTATTAAATATGTATTGAGAAACGAACGTAAGAATACCAATTTCTTTAAAGACATCTCTCAGGGAATCTCTAGCTTTTAAGTTATAAATAGCCCGCACAGCTCTGTTTTGTAAAAAAAATAGAGAATTAACTTCGGCAGCACTGCCCCATAACAAAATACCGTAAGACAAAATGCAATGAAAGTAACTAAAATAAACAAGTCGAGCTGTATTGACATCCGTTAATTGTCTTATTTTTTTAATTGCATAGACGGCGGAGCTGAGTTTGCCTGCGAGTGTTGAAAGATGGCGGTTCCACTGGAGCTTTTTATCTAAAGTTATACCTAGGAAAACCGTTGAGTCAGTCTTTTCCAAAACTTTATTGTAAAGGAGCAGGCTACAATTCTGACTTTTTACATTGGGAAGTGTAAACTCCATGCATTTGGTTTTCGTTGTATTTAAGACCAAATCATTTATTTCGAACCAGTGAAGAACACGTGACAGAGCGCTGTTTACTTCGTCATAATTAGTTCTATTACGCCCGACTTTAAAAATAAGCAAGGTATCGTCAGCAAAAAGCACAATGTCACATAAGCCCTTTACGAAAAAGGGCAAATCATATCATATACATCCAAATTTGTTCCAATTTCATCTGGAGTTCTCCAGGGATCCCATCTCGGTCCTCTTTTATTTAATGTATTTATTAATGACATTTACAAATGTTTTCAACACTCCAATATTTTATTATATGCTGATGATACAAAAATATTTAAAATTATAAAAAATGATGGTGATTGTATAAATTTACAGAATGATATAAATGCGCTAGAGCAGTACTGTCTTTTAAATGGTCTACGTCTAAATTCTAATAAATGTTGTATTATAACTTTTAAAAAAAAAAACCCCATATTATTTCAATATAAAATTTACAACAATTCGCTTAATAGAGTGTCCGAAGTGAGGGATCTTGGGGTGCTTCTTGGCTCTAGTATATTATTGAGTAGACGTATACAGAACATAACTGCCAAGTCTTATAAAATGTTGGGCTTCATTTTTAGACAAGGAAGGGTTTTTAAAAATATTAAAACTTATAATATCCTTTACAACTCATTCGTGAGACCTCACTTAGAATTCGCATCTAGTGTTTGGAACCCCCAATACTCTAAGTACATTAAAGAAATTGAAAGTGTCCAACATAAATTTCTAAAAAGATTGGTTTTTAAGTTTGGTTTACGTTGTGTCAATAGCCTCAACATTTTGTCCTTAGAAAAGCGGAGGGAACATAGGGACCTCTTATTTTTATACAAAATTTTGAATAATTTGACGGATTCCAACTATCTTCTCAGTAATGTTTTAATAAATTGTCCTCGTGCTTCTACACGTTTAAGAAATACCTTTTCTGTTCCGTATTGTAGAACTAATTATAATAAAAACCGATGTTTAGCTAGAACATGTATACATTTTAATAAATTATACAACCAACTCGATATTTTTAGTGATAATGTTTCAAACTTTATCAAAAGTTTTAAAATCAAGTCCTGAATTTTTTTTATGTAATTTTTTTTTTCTCGTTGTTTATCTTTATTTCTAAAATTATTTTTAATTCTAAGTAATTTTAAAAACATTAATATTTTTCATATTGATTTTTCAATTTAGTTTCAGTTTTTTTTAATGTATTACTATCGTTTTTTTTTACTTTTTAACTTATTTCGATTGTAATTTCACTCCATGTATAAACACCAGTGGAAACTTCGCTGGCAAATATGTATTATTATTACCTGTACTTTCATAGATGTAATATAATTGCTGTATGTTTCCCTATACACAATAAAATAAAAATAAAATAAAACCTGCGTTCAAAACTGATGACTTGAAGTTTTATTATTATTATTCATATTATTTTTTCATTGCTTATATTTCATATTGCTTTATTGCTTTGGTTGCTGCTTGAACTTATAATTCATTATGCCACCTAAACGAACTCAGCCAACACCTCAATAACAAAGTCTGCATAATGCCTCTAAAACAGGGAATTCTGCACAGGGCGAAAGTGCTCATATTACACACCGTCTCAAAAGCAATCGCCCAGATTGCGACGAAGGAAATTTGAGTAATTTAGTCTGAAATAAAAAATATAATGAAGGAGTTCCAGGAGCAGCAGAACCTTAAGTATGACAAGCTATTCGAGGCCGTTGATGATATACGTTCTACAGTTGATTTTCTCACCAACACCTTGGATTAACTTCAAAGTCAGGTGAACAAGTTAGACAAAGAAGAAAAGGCTGAACAGCGGGTATATATTTGTCGCTTAGAACAAAAAGTCGAAACTTTTGAGCGCGGATCCAGATCTACATGCCTAGAAATTAGAAATCTACCTAATTTTGCAGTCCGAGAACAAAACCAATTTAATTGATACAGTTCTAAATATAGGGAGAGAAATTAACCTCGAAATTCGGGCTTGCGAAATAAAAGATGCATTCAAAATTAAATCCATGAAATCAGACCAAAAGTCTGCACTTATAAATTTCACCACTTTTACATTCAATGAAAAATTTATAAGCTCATTTAAGAAATATAATAGGGAAAGCAATAGACTTACTACAGAAAAATGAAAATTGCCGGGACCAGTCAAACCAATATCCAACTGGCGGATTTTATTTGATGTTTCCAGTCCATACTGGTTCACATGTTTTCTAAGATTTACACGAGTACTACACATTTCAATAAAACTATTTTATATGGAAACATCAAATAAAATCCACCAGTTGGAGTACCTCAAAACTAAACATGCAAGACTCTTATCATCGTTAAACTTCCTTAAGAGATGCCGGGATCACGACCTTATACCGGTATGTGTCCAAATATCATTTATCTGAGACAGATTGGCAAAAGTGTTTAAATGTAACAAATAATCGTGCCTTTTCAAAATACTATGAATTTAAACAAAGACAAATCTTAAAGTTTGAAAAATTAACCGAAAAATTTAAATCTCATAGTCAGAACACAATTAAAAGTCAGGCAACACTGACGTCGGTTGTCAATCTGTCAAATCAATCTTTAGATTAACCGACTGTTGAGATCCTACAAAAAGGTTTGAATTTTGCACCAGCACCAACTAAAATACCGTTCGAAGACATTATTTGAAATGTTGCGGAGTGTCTTTATAATAACAACATCACAAAGGAGGAATCTGAAGCGATACGCCAGGACATCTCGTGTGTTCTGCGCCGGAGAAAATTGCCTAAGAACATCTCCCGTGATGAAGCACTGGCTCTTAAAGAGTTACGCAACAATGAAGATCTCACTGTCCTCCGTGCAGATAAGGGGAACGCGACCGTTATAATGGATACGAGTTATTACAACAATAAAATTCAAGAAATTCTCGCGAATAATAATACCTACAAAAAAGTTAGTAAAGATCCTACTAACAAAGTATCAAAACAAACCGCCGAACTAATTAATAAATATAGCAACCAACTAAACTTGGATGTGAAATCACATGTTCCATCTTGTGCAAAACCACCAAAGTTGTATGGGTTACCAAAAATACACAAAAAAAACACACCATTATGTCCTATTGTTATCCAGATTGATACACCAACTTACAAACAGGCTAAACATATTGCCAGGATACTTTCACCTCTCCGAGGACATACAAATGCCTATGTCAAGGATTCTAACCAGTTTGTTAATGACATAAAACACCTTAAATTAACAAACAGTGACACTATGGTTAGTTTTGATGTACAGTCATTATTTACAAGTTTACCTGTGTTTGACTGCATTGAAATTATCAAGAGAAGGTTAGAGGATAACAACATGCCTATAGAATATGCAGAACTACTTAAGCATTGCCTAACATCTGGCTATTTGATGTGGAATGATGAATTCTACGCGCAAGTTGATGGAATAGCAATGGGATCACCTGTGTCTCGTGTTGTTGCTGACATTTACATGGAGGACTTCGAGGCAAGGGCTCTTCGCTCTGCACCGGTCTCACTTAAGATCTATAAACGGTATGTAGATGACACTTTCACAATACTACCTAACAATTAAACAACTGCTTTTCTAGAACACCTTAATTCCATTAATACAAAAATACAGTTTACAATGGAATTGCAGGCTAATAATTCCCTGGCTTTCCTTGATATCTTAGTTATCAAGAATCCCGACAATACATTAGATCATACTGTGTATAGGAAACCCACACACACTGATAGGTATCTTAATGGTCAATCCCACCACCACCCTTGTCAGTTAGCTATCGTTGGAAAATCTTTGTTTCAGAGAGCACGTAACCTCTGCGACGCTGAACTTCTAGAGGACGAGCTGCAGCAAGTCAAACATGCCCTTATCAATAACAAGCTGCCCGTGCCTCGCCAGCGTCGCAGGAACTATACAAAGCCATCCACAGTTGAGCGGCAGCCAGCACTTCTACCATATGTGAAGGGGGTTACTGATAGAATAGGCAACATCTTGAAGAAGGTTTCTATTATGTCCATTAAAACCACCATGAATCAGTAAATACGTTTAATGTGCTATGTAGCATGTGTAGTACAAAAGTCGTCGAGAGAACACTAAACTACCTACTACTTAGTTAATCTTATTGTTACAAGAAGATTTAACAAGTACCCACTTAAATACATAACAGTTTCAATAAGGACAATTTACAAACCACATAAAAAAGTGAGCCAATTCTTGAGACCAGTTAAGAGTAATATTCCCTTGCAATGTGCCGGTGTATACAAACTTGATTGTGATTGTGGCTTATCATACATTGGTCAAACAAAGAGGAGCATTGGTACTAGAATCAAGGAACACATCTCAGATTTAAAAAATAGATGTACTGTTATATGGATTAAAAGATAGCCCTTTTTAAAAAAACATTATATTTAATTAGCAAACACTTTTTAATACAAAATAATTGGGCTTAATTAAAAGGGCAAGTGTCACGCGCGGAAGATGAACTCGAACTGACTGTAATCTTAAGAGCAAATAATATGAGGAATCCTAGAGGGATGACTAGGCAGATGAATTAGGGATGCTAGGCACTATTATATACTACTTATAAATATAACAGCTCCCCTGTGTTAGGAATAAACTTACCCTAGAAGGTTAAGTTTATTAGAGGGAAGTGCGTAATTTAGGTATGTGAACTCTACAGGAATCATTAATATTTTCTGGAAGCTCTACGGATTCTTCAACTTCAGACTTAGTATTATGTTTTCGTAAAAGGTGGTGACATGTGCCCGATTTAACAAGTTTTAAAATTAAAATGATTATTATAATTATAACAATTATTGAAATTATAATAGTAGTGTAAGAATAATATTCACCATATAGAACAATATGTGGCTTTTTAATTATTTCATCCAAATAATTAATAACATCTCGTGTCTCGATATATTTCTGAGACGTTATAGAATCAAGGTTAATATTAGTCAAATTTAAAGTAGGAATAGGGTCATTTCGTCTGTTCGCGTCCATTTAGTGCAGTTGGTAAGTTTGAAGGAGAAAATAAAAATGTTCCAGTATTAGTTTCAATGTAAAATTTATGTAATGTGTTCATTATATAGTCTACTATAGGATTAGCTTTCAGTTTTTTTCGAAACTACTTGTGGTTTTTTTATAAATAGACAAACGTCAAAAATACACGTTTTACCCACTTTGCGTCCAAAAAATCTAAATTGCGTCCACCCATCGACCATTTTGCGCCCACCAGCTAAGAAAAGGAATGTAAAGGGTAATATTTAAGATAATATAACAAAAAATTCTATTTTAACAGATTTTTTATTTAAGAATATATTTATTTGAGAGTCAACATTATTATATTTAGTAATTACAATATTATAATATTACTAAAGATCAGTCTTGATTGATGACGTGACTTAAAGAAATGTTGAATCATAATATTATGAGACAATGTATGATTACTATTGCCTTCAAATTTTAGTTAGTTACACAAGTAACATTCAAAAGAATTATCTTTGGCTTCTGAATAACTTAACCCTAGAAACCGCGTGCATTTCAGATGATACCATCTAATACACTTATCACAGCCAATGTTTTTTTCATTGTCATCTTCTACATCAGAAATTAATACATCGTCACATTCAGCACATTTCATTGGCTCCACGACTGGTACATTGTCTTTCTGAGATTTTACATCTATTGACTATCGTTTCCTGTTTGACTGTTATCTTCTTCTTTTTTCGTTTCGGAGCAGTTTTTTGAACCTTTCGAGCTCTCTCCTGATCTTTTTTCTGTATTCGTTCTAACTTTCTTTTTCGTATTGCTTCCTGTTTTTCGTTCTTGATCTGCTCCTTATCTTCGTAATACTTTCTCCATGCAGCAGAAGATATGGCTGCTGGAGTCCTTTGATTATTAGGTTTTGTTGCTTTTTGAGAAATTCCAGGTAGCATCAGGTGGCTTTTAAATGGATCACCGGTTTTTTTTTTGATTAAATCGTCAACAGCTGCTGAAGATGGTTGTACTAGAGGAGAGTTTTCTGTAGGTAAAACAAAGGATGGTGATCCAATTGATATTGTCTGAATAAAAGAGGTCAGAGGCGGTTCTGGCGTTTCTTCCTTAGTATGAGTTTCTTTTTCAACACTTGGCGTAGTGCGAGTAGGAGTTGATACTATAATATCTTGTAATGGTAGAACTAGAACGTCGTCTAAGGATACGACAGAGTCAACGTCAAGGCCAGAAAGGTGTAACGTCGAAAGAGACCAATCAGGGAACGAATTGGTTTTGTTGGTAGTTTTAGTTTTAGAATCATCCGGATATAATGTGATTTTATCACAGTCAATTTGAGAAACAGCTGTTTGAACCTGCACAGTCGAATCGGAGTTAGCTTCATCATTTATGTTTTCGTCTTCTACGTGCAACGAAGAGACGTTGATTTCATTAGTTGCATCCAATTCTAAAATAGTACTTTTTTGTTCCATTGATAGTTCCATAGTAGACCTCTCAGATTCAGTTTCGATAGAAATCTCTGCAAAGCCAACTTCTACAGGGAGAGTATTTTTTAAATTATTGACTGTTCTCGTAATAGTTCGAGTGTTAATATTTTCTTCTTTTAATGTCGGTTTCAGATGTTTAAAAACTTTTTTAAAAGTTTTAATGTCTGAGTGGGTAATATCTTGTGGCTGTTGATAAACGGCCTGTACATTTTCTAAAGTATTTCTAACACATTTAGTGTAATCAGGACTATTTGCATCGAATGGGTAAAGACCACATCGCTTAAACCCATTTTTGATATTGTCAGCCATGTTAGGTTGTTGTAATGCTTCATTTAATAATGTACAAAAGTTTGTTTTGGTAACAGCAGAGTTCAAATTTTCTGGTTTTGATAGGAATGCGCGGACTGTAGATTTCCAATATGTTTTTACTGGTGCAAATACGCTGACGTCAGCTGGCTGTAAAATGTGGGTGGCGTTGGGTGGAAGGGCATACAAAATAATTTGCAGTTCTTCGCATAAAGTACTTAGCATTAATGACATATGCGATTTATGACCATCTACCAGCAGAAGAATTGGTTTTATGATATTATTTTTCACCACCCAGTTGTGAAATTCGTTAGTCACGTATTCAAAGAATACTTCTCCTCTCATCCAACCTGACTCTGATCTGCCCAAGCACCATTCTTGGGGCATACTATTTACTACAGCCTTTGGTGGTCTAATGTATGGAAACACGACACAAGGTGGGCACATATCTCCATTCGCATTAAACGTCATTAATACCGTTATGTTTTCTTTTTCATTACTTGGTTTTATTTGGTATAGGTTCTTAAAACCCCTTGGACCTAAAACTTTTCCTGTCTTTGGACAAAGAGCAAATCCACTTTCGTCTCCATTAAAAATTCTTCTGGGATCATTTAAAATATCTTTTTGGTGTATACTGTCCAAATATTCCTCAAGTCCTCTAAACCACAATCTGATCGACTCTTCTGTGACTTGGGCTCTAGCTTTGTTGATACCTTCTGCATTTTTAAGTGAGACTTCATTATTTCTGGCCAAGAATTTATCAAACCACTTTTGACCAGGGCGATCATCTTTGAATTTATTTTTAAACCCACCATCACGAATTATTTTTTGAACAGTATCCAACAACTCCTGTTTCTTTACTGGAAATCCACATTTGGAAATATTGAGGAGCCATTCAACTACTTTTTTTTCACTTTCCCCTCCTAGCGTTGGTTCTGGTCCTGGTTTCTTAACTCCATCTGGTCTGCGCCCACTGATTTTGTCCAATAATGTGGTCTTGGCAATACCATATTCTTTGCATATTTGTCTTACAGATTTCCTTTGCTCACGTATTTCACCTATCGCTTTCTTTAAATCTTCCTCCGTGTATTTTCTCTTTTCTTTTTTCTTACTGCCTTCTGAAGAACTCATCTTAACCCTTTCAGACCTGATTTTTTATTTTTTAGAATTTGTTTGAGCCGATTTTATTTCAGTTAGATATTCGCCTATTGAGCATGGAAAAACAAAAAAAAAATTGATTATTAGATTATTTTCCGAGAAAATTGATGTTTTCTTTATGTGATCAAATGTGGACATTCGGCCTAAGTGATTATAATAACTGATGTATGGGTATAATTGAACAAATAACAAATAGCTTGATTTTGGCCATTTTTATTATTACAAAAGTATGAAATTCAAACTAAAAATAATTAAACATCTTCAAAACAAAAATAAATCTTCTTACAAAATAAAACAACATAAAAAATCTGCTAAAAAGACAACAAAATAGTAGGAACTTTAGTTACTTAGGTATGAAAACTTAGGAAGCAATTTTTGTCTTTAGTCAGACATAAGTGCACTTTGCACTTTATGCATTTGATGCGGGATTTCTCTTTACACCCCGTTAACTTACAGCGCGTTCCACAACCATCGTCATGAGCTGGAAAGTGACCAATACCATCTCGAGCAATTTCAGTTGACGGACGTACTTCTCCTGGTCTTCTAGGAACAACTACTGGTAAAGGACTGCTCAAACTACTTGGACGACCCCTTTTAGCACCTGATATTTTGTTTCGAAGAACTAAACTTTCAGCTAAGCGTCGACGAAAGTGAAGAAGTGCGAGCCGTTTTGCTTTTGGTATCCCAAGCAAGTCACAATCCATATCATACTCGCGGTAGGCTTGAACAACTGCCAAATCTGATGCGTGGAATATCATACGCAAAGGCCACTTCTTTGACTTTATAAACGTTCTATAATAACTCATAAGTTGATCAAGGAGATCTACCCCTCCCATGGCGTGATTGTACTTTTTTACAATTTCAGGCCTCTCGACTTCTATAAATCTCTTCTCTGTTTTGGACCATCTTTTCACCATATCTTTTTCTCCTATACCAACGAAATTGGAAGCTAAGTTGGCTGGTTTGTTATCAAGCCATTTCACCATGGTGACATCTCCATCCGTACTACAAATCTCTTCGGCAAAACCCCTTGGTTTCTTTTTTATATCTTTGTCACTAAGCAACGGTGGCCTTGTAAATCTATTGACACGCGCAGTGCAGGTAGCCATTATGCCTTTGTGTTTCAAAATTTGGAGCATGTAATAAGACGAGAAGTAATTATCGCAATATAACTCATGACCTCTACTGTCACCGACTCTTTTCATTAGATGTAATACTACCGCAGCTCCAAAGCCTACTTTCTTTATCAGTGACCTGTCTAATTCTGGAATAGAATTTTGATAAATAATAAAGTCATAGGCACGGCCATTTTTCCCACACAAAAAGAAAAGCTTGATTCCCCATGGACAAGGTTTTCCTTTGATGTACTGCTTAGCAGAATGTTTCCCTGTAAAAGGAACTATTTGTTCATCGACACACAATTCTTTTTCTAGCGGTATTTCTAAGCATCGGCTTCGGATCGCATTATAGATTGGTCTTACTTTATAAAACACGTCAGTGCAATTAGTAGGCTTTTTCATATTATCTACTAAATGGAGATTGTTACGAAGTTCAAAGAACCTATCTCTTGCCATATTGTTAGTGAAAAGTGGAATGCTAATATGATTTTCCCAGTACATTTTCAAAACTGGATAGTTGAAAACTCCCGTTGCCATGTGCAAACCAAATAAAATTTTAATTTCATAGCTGGACGTAGGCTTAAACCTGGTTTTTCCTGACTGTACTGCATATAAGTTTGTCATTTCGGCCATTTGTTCAAAAAGCTCTACAGGAACATATCTATTATAATAACAAATGGGATCTTGCACGATGGGTTCTAAAGCTATTGGTAGCAAGAAATCCGTTGGTATTGTGTTATTTATTTGTCTATGCCTCCACTTTATGTTCGGTTTTGGCGTAAGGTAATCGAAAAGTTCAGCATTCGGCGTAACTTGCTCCTCTTCGCCCTCCACAATATCCGGCTCTCTTGGCGCCTCAGGCTCGGACTCGTAATTGAAAGCTGACCTTTCTTCGTCTTCACTTTCGTCTTCTTGTTCGTCAGGGGGGTCAAGTGGGGTGTACTCTCTTTGATTCTGAGTTACTACATCGGCTCCCAACCTAACGTGTCTCGCAAATGGGACATTATTATTATTTCCCACATCCTCATCATCCGAAGATAGCTCAAATTCCGACTGGTTATCCTTTTCCAAAGCTCTCAAAGCATCCCTCGAAAACATGATTATAATTTGATCATAAATTTACCTGTAATAAACACAATTTAAGACTTTACCACGCAAATTTTATAATAAATTATAACATTTATTACCAGAAAATAACTTTATTTACTAACAGCAGCAAAGTACCTATTTTGAAAAAAATGTTTAACCAATACCTACTGTCCACGTTTGTGGACATAACGAATATTCGCGATTTATTGTACAAATAACTAAAAATTTTGATGTAAAATACTTTGTTCTTTGTCTATATAGTATAACTTATCCATTTATATTTATTTCAAAACATATCTAGCAGAAAAACTTGAAATTTCAATAAAATAAAAATGACTTATCTACTCAGTTCAAAGTTTCGCTGGTAACTGACCGAAAATGGCTTAGAAGTGCACACACGTATCAATAGATGCCGCTAGTTGTTTCATTTTTAATAATTTAGAATGTTCGCAAGCGATGACAACAGTTTTTATTTACGTAAAATTTAAATTTAGTAGTAAAAAGACTCAAAACTTTTATGTCCTCAATTGTGCACGCGAGGTCTGAAAGGGTTAAAAAAAAAATACGAAATTAAGCTATTTACTGCGTTTAGTTTATAAAAAATAGTAATGTTAAGCTTTTAGTTTTATTTTTGAAAAAAACATAATTAATTATTTTTGCAAAAAAATATTTATGATATTGTTTTTATTTAATTAAAAATGGACGCAATTTGGCACAATACTATTAATCTGTAAGTACAGTTTGCGTCCACGTGTGATGAACTATATGTGTATCTTTTTCTGTAATTATAATAATGTGGACGCAAATTGCTCATTACGATTGCATGATAATTAGTACATAAATAAAAAATAAAAAGAAATTCCCTTTCAGAATTTAATAACTGTTGGGGTGGGGCGCTATATCGAAAAATACTGGCGCCACCCTCGGGGGACGGACCTTATGGTGCCGCTGAGATAGCAAGTTGAAACAAGAAAGTCGTGAAACAGTATGGCTATCTCAGTCGGGCGCTGGTAGGTCCGTCTCTTAGGATCCTGGGTTCGGTGGAGGGGGTCGTGATTGAAAACACTGGAGTACGACGTCTAGACGCGATAGCGAACCAGCCACAATAATATTTTCAATTCTTCTAGTTCCCTTTTCTTCAGAGTTCCTTTTTTCTTGAGAGTTCTTCTTGTTCTTCTTAGCCGTCGGAAGTAATAATTATAAATCTAAAATAATACGTAAAAAACATGCAATATCATACAAAAAACGGTACTTTTAACAACCTAAAATTCGTTATTATGTCAAAACTATCCATCTCTCAACTATAAACTAAACATATTTATAATCAGTTTTAAGTGCTTTACTAAATTACAAAAGAAAAACAAAAGACAATCTAATTATAATTTTCATACTAAACTCAAGTGCGAGACAGAGATGCCAACATCTTGCTATCTCTGTCATACCCATCAGTTTGACAATAGATTGCTGCCTAACGAGAGACTAATTCTATGACTATAAATTACGAAGTGTGGGACAGAGATGCTAACATCTTATCATCTCTGTCACACTCATTAGTTTCACAAAAGAATGATACATAACGAGACACTACTTTTCTGAACACATGTACATGAGATAATTGAAATATGATTAAATACTAATACCAGACTGATTGATTAAAATAATAAATAATCAGAGCAGACATTAAACTGATTTGTCGCCGACATCCTCCCCCTTGTGCGAAGCACCAACTGCTGACCCGGCGACACGTTGCTGACTGACCTCGTTTAGATTGTTGCTGGCCGCAGGTACCAGTCGCACTATCTTGGAGCTTGGACGTTTCAGCACGCCACCGGCAGTACGTACGTCAACGATGCGGGTGCGCCCATCTGGCCCAGGGTAGATCCGTACCACCTCCCCTCATGGCCAAGTGTTTCTTGGAAATGCCGAGTCCACTATGAGGACCGTGTCCCCAAGCGTCAGATCTAACGTGTCTTCTTTCCCTGTAAGTTTTCCGGAATCAGTGTCAGTAGGTGTTCTTTCACCCATCTGCTCCAGAGGTGGTCTGTCATTCGTTGGGCCGCCTTCCAGGAGTGTCCTTTGATGTCGTCGTCGTTGAATGTTCCGACCGTCGGAACGCCACAAGATCTCCCTAAAAGAAAATGATCTGATGTAAGTGACTCTTCTCCATCTGTGTCTACATCGACTAATGGCCTTGAATTGACGATGTGTTTTGCTTCCAAGAGGAGTGTGTGCAGAACTTCGTCTTCGAGTAACTTTTCGTTTAGGGTGATCGCCAGCGCTTTTCTGTTGCCTCCAATAAACTACGTTTGCGAAGGCCTTTTCGCTAGCATCCGTGAAGACATGCGTCTCCTCCTTGTGACGAGATGATGCGAAGCATCGTGGCACTCTCAGGTTTTTTAACAGCTGTAGGTTACTCAAGTAGATGTTCCATGTTTGTTCATTATATGTCGTAATGAGCTCTTCCCAGCCAACCCTACTCCACCAAATGTCTTCGTGCAGCCTCTTCTCTTGTATCAAAACTGCACTGAAGCTTTTTAAAACTGCTGGTCGATTTGATTCCCACGCTCGAAGCTCACATCCAGCCTTTTGATGGATGAAGTCCACTTCTCTTGCAGTTTTAATGGCTGCCTCTTCTGACCATTTGCGTTTGGACGTGGAGCCAAACGGAACTTCTTCAGCATATCCGCTATCTAGGAGGTGCTGGATCTGATAAGTGTACTCGTCCTTTAGGTTCTGGTTTTTGTCAAGCTTCCGTTCAATATTCTTGAGCCTGTTATCTGCTGACTTGAAATTATTCGGCATTGCTTCGTCCTCGTTGCGCCATAGGAGTCCTGTTTCGAAGTGCCCATCCTGCAGCCTTCGTGTCGTTTTCTCCATTATGGCTAGCGCTTTTCCCTCTGCATCGATGCTTGGCCGACGTGGTTGGACACCCAAAGATTTTATAGCGAAGTGGTCTTTTATAAGGCGTTCTAGATCGTCTTCGGACCCAGTCACGTGTGCGCAGGTAACGAAATTCAAAGATTTCGTTGCTCCGCCATCAAAGCCGTGTAAAACCCATCCCAGGTGCGTCAGCGAAGCTACGGGTTGGTTTCTCTTTCCTTTACGCGTAGCCCGTGATACGATGAGTTGCCAGTTATCCTGACCGATTAACAGTTTAGGCGGTTCCTCTTCATATATCAGCTGATCGGTCATCTTACTAAGGTGCAGACATTCTTCAAGGCGAGATCTATCAATACTTTGCGGCGTGAGACACAGGTCGTCTACGGTGCGCGCTCCATTAATCTTTTGCCTCTTCTGATGGTGGATGCCTCTGATCTTAAAGTCGATCTTCATAGAATTCTCCTTTCCCATTGTTTTCCCCCCTACTGTTTGTAGGTATAGAGGTTCTTGAGATCCTGTTAGACCGACTTCTCTCACGACCGTTGAATCTAAAA
Organism: Mechanitis mazaeus; assembly: GCA_959347395.1. NCBI lineage: Eukaryota > Metazoa > Arthropoda > Insecta > Lepidoptera > Nymphalidae > Mechanitis > Mechanitis mazaeus. Next base: position 6,926,494 of record OY365757.1, read on the forward strand.
GTGTCACTGTAGATCCTTCATCAAGCAGCGCCAACACTCGCACCGATCCCTTGGGTCCATACACTTCCACAGGAATCATCTTTAAATACGCTCTTGCATTCGTCAGAGCGTTGACCGGTAGAGTTGCACTATTTGTGATCTCTCTTTTCTCATCCTGTTTCTGCTCCAATGGCTTGTAGTTGTGAAGGAAATGGTGATGCCAGCGCTTGCACTCCTTGCACGGTGGCCTTTTGCAGCTCTCCTTACGATGACGTCCCATCAAGTATTTAAAACAAAATCTACTCTTAAGAGCGATCTCCCACCGCTCCTTGTTGGATGCTTGCAGGAACTTCTTGCATTCGACCAAAGTATGGTCTCCGTGGCAGTGCGGGCACCCTGGCTTCTCATCCCGTTGCTCCGTAGCAACATGCGCAGCATGCCTTGCTTCCTTGAAGGGTTGCCTCTTCATTTGCACTGACTCCTGCAGCGCATATGGCCCACACCGATCTGCTTCACGGTTCAAAAATGCGGCTACTGTTGTAAGATCTGGATCTTCATTCTCGGCGGCGTAATCGAACCACCGATACCTCAGCACTGCAGGCAGCTTCTCCACTATGATCTTCATAATTTCTGGAGATTGTAGGTACTGAGGTTTTCTTAATCCCCGAACTGTCGCAACAATGTTGTTTACATGACTCGCAAACACGCAGACGTCACGCGCACTCTCGGTGATTTTTGCCAAGTTCCTCATCTTTTCCATTTCAGCGAGGACCAGGGCATCTGGCCTACCAAACCGCCGACGCAGGGCTTCCAATACTTCGTTCGGTAGGCACTCTGAATATAACAGGCTCTTTACAGCTTCCCTTGCAGTACCCTTAATGGCTCTTCTTAAACGCGCCATATTCTGTGAAGCTGAAAAGAGTGGAGATGTATCTTCATTTATTTATTTATTTATTTATTTATATACTTAATTACACACAAAAGTACATTTGAAAAACAAAAAAAAAGATGATAAAACAAAAAAAAGGAAAAAAAATAAAAAAAATAAAAAATAAAAAAATAAAACTTTTGGTGCAAAAGGCGGCCTTATCACTTATAGTGATCTCTTCCAGGCAACCTATTATTAAAAGGACATTTTTAAACAAATAGTTGGTGCATGAAATAATTACATACTAGTTTTTACATATACTACATGTGATTTGATTTACATACAAACTAAACAATAAACATACATAACATAAATATATATAAATATATAACATAAATATACATAAATATATAACATAAACCTACATAAATATATAACATAAATATATAACAATACATAAATACGAAATATAAATAACTTAATAAATATATATATGAATATTACAAGGATAGGAAGTGGTTCTTAAGATGTCTCTTAAATTTATACAGTGACTGAGAGCGTCTAATATCTAACGGAAGAGCATTCCATAGCTTTACTGACTTAACAGTAAAAGAATCACTGAAGCACTGAGTATGGCACAAAGGAATTTCCAACAGATTATCATTATGAGAGCGAAGATTAATTGTAAGAGAAGAACCAGCGCCAAGATAGGAAAAGCATTCTTTAAGATAAGAAGGAGTACTAGGGTGATAAAGAATTTTATAAAGAAGAGTTAGGGTGTGAAAGTTGCGACGATGTTGAATTGTAAGACATTTTAATTGTAGACGAAATTTAGTGATGTGATCAAATTTCTTCAAGCCAAATATAAATCTTATGCACACATTTTGCAGGCGTTCAAGCTTGTTCAACAATATCTGTGATACATCAGTGTAGCACGTATCTGCATAATCAATTACTGGTAGGAGGAGTGTCTGTGCTAAAGTAATCTTAGTTTTAGTTGGCAAGAGATTCTTCCACCTTTTTAACCTACCGATTGTACTAAATACTTAGACCAAGACCAAGTAAGATTGTTATCTAAGGTGACACCTAAATTCCTTACAGAACTGCTGTACTGCAGAATATTGCCATCAAAAAGAATAGAAGGTAGAAGAGAATAATTTAATTTAGATAGCTGTTGATGTTTGCCAAAGATTGAGTACTGAGATTTACAAGTATTAACAGACAAACCGTAAGACTTACGCCAGTCGTTAATACTTTCTAGGTTTGAATTGAGATGTTCTATTGTTTTGCTGATGTCCGTAGCAGTTGTAGTAGCATAAATCTGTAAGTCGTCAGCATAAAGATGGAAGGGTACAGTAAGGAATTTAACAACAGAATTTATAAAGATAGCGAAGAGTAAGGGAGAGAGAACACCTCCTTGTGGAACACCGGTCCTGAGACTGTGACAGGAAGACAATTTATCATTAAACCGCGTGCGTTGCACACGATTGTGTAGATAAGATTTAAACCATTCCACACCATCAGGACCAATTTTAACAAATTTCAAAATTTCTAAAAGGATATCAATATCGACCATATTAAAGGCGTTACTAAAGTCAAAGAGAACCATTATAGTAATTTTTTGATTGTCGATTCCTAACCTAATGTCATCAAACACTTTAGTGAGAGCCAACGCAGTGCTGTGACCGCATCGAAAACCTGATTGGAAGGGGGACAGTATGTGGTGTTTAGAAATATATGAAGTAAGTTGGTTGTGGGTAATACGCTCTAGAACTTTAGATAAGAAAGGGAGAATAGATATTGGGCGATAATGAGACACGGATGTAGGATTACAGACTTTTGGAAAGGGAATTACATAAGCAAACAACCAAGCATTAGGAAAAGTGTTAGAGGAAAGAGAATAGTTAAAAATGTGACAAAGAATGGGAAGAACAGTGTCAAGAGTCAACAAAATCATTTTTCTACTGATGCCATCGCTGCCGATTGCATTAGATTTAATTGAGAGAATGTGTTTTTTTAGGTCAACAGCGTTGATAGCGCTGAATTTAAAATGATCGCCAGAATGTGTAGGAAGAGAGGAAAGAGAATCAATAGTGTTACGTCTAATATTATCATTAAGGAGCTTGGTTGTCGTAAAATATGAATTCAGTAGGTTAACATCTATGTTGGATCCTAAGTGACTAGATTGCCGTTGACCTATACCCAAAGTATCTAGAAACTTCCAAACTTCAGTTGGACTATTATTAATAATCGATGCATGTATGTATGCTCGTTGAGCGTCTCTACAGGTTTTGTTGCAACGGTTACGCATTTTCTTGTATCTCTCAAGGTTTAAATCTGTGGGATGCCTCTTATACTTTGATTTGGCAAAGTTACGTTTTGCCATCAATGCTTTTATTTCCTCTGTCAGCCAGGGAGCCGGACAGTGCTTAATTTTTATTGGTCGTAAAGGTGCATGAATATCAAAGAGTTCAGTCAACAATGAATTAAATATATTAATTTTCTCATGGACATTTGGAGCATTAATAACGTCATCCCAGTTAATTTTATAGAGATCACACATAAAGTCATCATTTTTGAAATTTTTGAAGCTTCTTCGCATCACTACCGTCGGTTTAATTTTAGGAGGTCGGATTCTAAAAGATAAATAAATGAGATCATGATATGAAAAGGCCTCTGCGCTCAATTGTCCATGCGTTAAAACTCGATCAGTAGAAGATACAATACTGAGGTCCAACAAAGAAGGTAAACAGTAAGGAAAGAAATGTGTAGGGGTAGAGGGTAGGATGTTGAGATTAACACTATTTATGATAGATCTTAAACTATCAGCGCGAGAGTCATTTTTTAATAAACAAGTGTTAAAATCCCCCATTATTATAATGTGATCAACGCATGGGACATATTTCTCTAAGAGCGCTTCAAAAGTTGAAAAGTAATTAATGGTAAGAGAAGGACTATAGAAAACTCCAAGTAAAAGTTTAGTAGCACCAAAAAGGACTTGAATGAAGAGGTGTTCTGAAGATTGTGAGTACTGCGAAAGTGATTTGTCGAGAATGGAGAAAGGAATATGACTGCGTAGGTAAATAGCTACTCCACCCCCGCCCTTTCCAGTTCTATCATTACGTATCAAATGGAACCCCGGCAGTGAATAAGTAATTGAGGGCAAACAAGGCTTTAAGAAAGTCTCAGACACAAGAACTGCATGAATGTTTTTTATGTTAAACGAAGCCAAAAAATCAGTATAATGAGCGGGTATGCTCTGAGCATTAATATGTATTACATTAAAAGATTTATTAGAATTAGAAAAAGTGGTGTCTAGAACCGTATTTAAGGGCATGGAAGTACTATGGAAGCTATCCTCAGATGAAGGCGTTGTATAGGAGCTTTCATCATCTGAACCAACACTATTAAGATTTATACAATTATTAATCATAGTTTATAATCAAATAACGTTTATAATAGACGTACACAAATATAAATACAATATATAAATAATTTAATAAAAAAATAAAATAAAAAATAAAATAAAATAAAATAAAATCCTAATCAATAAAGTTAATTATATTATGCTCCCTGCCAGCAGCAGTACTGGCTTAATAAATAGAAGAATATATATACAAAAATAACAATTCACAAAAGATATAAATATCATTACAACAAAGAAAACTCTAAATAAATTAACACAGTTTTAAATAAAAGTTTACAACTAAAGATAGTAGTCGTATAAAGTAAAAATAAAATTAAAATAAATAACAAACAAAAAAAAAAAAAAAATACAACTAGTTCAAAGTACACATTGTCTATACATGTCATGTCAAGTTCTTTAAAAAATTTGAGTTGACAGCTAATAATAATTTCATTTCAGTGACATTTGACACATGACAATATTAATAGTAAAAAACGAATACTATAATGTAAATATTCGGAGTAAAGATTATAATAATTATTTCAATAACAAAAAACAATCCAAAAATGGAATTTGATAAAAAAAATAACCAAAATGTAATAAAAAAGATCAAGTGGCTGAAGAAGAATGAAATCTACTTTTTTAGTGTTCTTTTTGTGCGGGTTACCTGAGTTTGTCTTGATTTTAACTCAGCTGAATTGCCAGCACAGGAAGCTGCAGCTGGTGGCCCCCGAGATTCAGGCGCATCAGAAATATTGTTAAGCTCATCAAGTGATATAATTCTGTGACGCTTACCCTCCGGTCCAATGACAATTACAGATCCATTGCTAGTCCAGCATCTAGAGATTCCAAAACGCGGCCTGGCCTCTACAAACGTGTCATGTCTTGTCCTTGTCAAAAATTCTGACAATGTAACACCAGAGCTTTTTAAATTAGACTTTGAGTACCAAATGCGATTCTTTACAGTAAGATCTCTAAATTTAATGAGTAAGGCTCTTGGCTTCCCTTGGGAAATTTGACCCAATCGATGGCACCGGCTAATATTTTCGACGCTAAGATCAGGCAGTTGAAGGTGTTTGGACAAAATGTTTATTGCAGTTATCGAGAGATCTTCCTTCTTATTCTCTGGGACACCATGCACCAGCAGCATTTTCCTCCGGCTCCTCATCTCAAAACTGTCTTGCTGTTTAGAAAGCAGCTGAACTTGAAGTTGAAGTCCTTCTAGTGCTGACATAATAAAAGTTCTGAAGGAGCTAAATTGAGCTGCAAGATGTGATGTTGGGCTTGTTGCCGGGATAGTAGAACTTAAGTTCTGTTGAAATTCAGCCATTCTATTATTAAAGTGCTGTGCCAATTTTTGAATTGAATCTTTTATTGAATCCATGGCTTTTATCAGAGATATTAATTAAAATTGAAGTCACTGGAGTAAGAGAGAAGTGAAGTGAAGTGAGTGTGGACAATAGTTACCAGGTTTTGGGGGTGTATATAGTTGTAACTACTGCTGGCAGGTACTGATATGTTTTAGTTCATTATAACTTGAAATTTGATCTTTGTAATATATTTAAATTAAAAAATTAACTTGGAGAACTTAAAAAACTTGTACACTTTTTTCGCACCTACCGCCGAACTTTTCTTATACTGTTCTAAAGGCTAACCATTCACCACTGTTGCCATCGAAGTAAGGCAGCTCATGCATGTAGCTTGGAGGTGCTGCTGCTGACTTCGGTGCGGCATGAATGGCCTGGACGATTGCTTCCGCTAGCTCCTTATTTCCCGTAGACTGATATAGTGGTTCCTGTTTGACGGTCATTGAAGACGCTTGCGGGGGTGGCCCCTTCCCGGGCACTCCCCCGTGTCCCTTCCCGGACGCGAACTTCGTTTGATGCCCCTTCCCGGACATCGCTGTCACCGTCGTCTCCACCCAGTCCTGGACATCAACCTCACGGTGTTGAGGTTCCTCTAACTCGGAGTCTTCATCTTCATCGGCAACCTGCAACAAGTCTAACCTGGCTCTAGCAAGAGCGACCCCGGCTTGGGCCTCCTGCAGTTCGCGCTGTGCCAGCTCGGCTCGCGCCTCCAGTTCTATACGCTTTCTGGCTGCCACGCTCCGTAAGGACACTGAACGACTCTTCTTCGGAACGGCAGCAGGCAACCTCGTGGACTCATCAGGCCTCGTAGTCTCGGTGGCGCTTGTGCCCACGTAACTCCTCGCACTGTTACCTCCTCTGTGACCAGCATCTGCAACAGGGACGGCAACAGAGACCGCGATAGCCCCACTTGGCCCCGTGGCCATGGTATCATCCTCGGGCATAGGCTGCGCCCTGGAGGTGAATCCCATCTGACTCCTGGTCACCGGCATGGTGATAAAGAGTCTTATTGCCACGTCACTTGCACTCACTTCACCGAATAAACCCAGAGATCCGGCTCGAAGGACCAGATGTTGGGGTGGGGCGCTATATCGAAAAATACTGGCGCCACCCTCGGGGGACGGACCTTATGGTGCCGCTGAGATAGCAAGTTGAAACAAGAAAGTCGTGAAACAGTATGGCTATCTCAGTCGGGCGCTGGTAGGTCCGTCTCTTAGGATCCTGGGTTCGGTGGAGGGGGTCGTGATTGAAAACACTGGAGTACGACGTCTAGACGCGATAGCGAACCAGCCACAATAATATTTTCAATTCTTCTAGTTCCCTTTTCTTCAGAGTTCCTTTTTTCTTGAGAGTTCTTCTTGTTCTTCTTAGCCGTCGGAAGTAATAATTATAAATCTAAAATAATACGTAAAAAACATGCAATATCATACAAAAAACGGTACTTTTAACAACCTAAAATTCGTTATTATGTCAAAACTATCCATCTCTCAACTATAAACTAAACATATTTATAATCAGTTTTAAGTGCTTTACTAAATTACAAAAGAAAAACAAAAGACAATCTAATTATAATTTTCATACTAAACTCAAGTGCGAGACAGAGATGCCAACATCTTGCTATCTCTGTCATACCCATCAGTTTGACAATAGATTGCTGCCTAACGAGAGACTAATTCTATGACTATAAATTACGAAGTGTGGGACAGAGATGCTAACATCTTATCATCTCTGTCACACTCATTAGTTTCACAAAAGAATGATACATAACGAGACACTACTTTTCTGAACACATGTACATGAGATAATTGAAATATGATTAAATACTAATACCAGACTGATTGATTAAAATAATAAATAATCAGAGCAGACATTAAACTGATTTGTCGCCGACAATAACATAAAAATGAACACTAACTAAATCATGAATAGACGAGTTCGCGTCCATTGTGGTCGCAAAGTGGAAGTTTTATGAATTCGGTGTAGTCATTCGCGTCCACCTTATTTTAACTGTTAACTTTTAAAAAAACAAGCAAATATTTAGTTAATATTACTCATTTATTCATGCTTTATCTCTAAAAACAACTGTGTATTCTAAAATACGCATAAAATAATAAAATACTTACCGTCGAACGCGCTCGTGCACACTATTTTTTTGTTTACATTCGGCGTGTCCGCGCTCGTTTGTTGATGAGCAGAAACTAACTATTTTTCTGCACATGATTGGTTGGGCACACAGATTTTTTGTTTAAGTGTGGGTGCCACTTATACGATGAAGTATTAGCGGTAACGGTTTTCTGGTGATTTCGCGCGTTATTATACCTATTTTCGAGGTTTGTTATACGGAGGTCCAAAAAATGGACGCGAACAGGCTTATGGACGCGAACAGGCGAAATGACCCTATGCGATTTAGTTTTCAGTAGTTACAGCAAGAGTCATTTATTAACTTGAATTTTACTTGAAGTGGTTGTAGTTTAATTATTTTTGAGTATTTTGGTATTAACCTTGAATCTTTATAAAAGGCTACACAATGCATAGGTAGTTTTAATATTCCCGTTCCTTGTATTATTACTTCAGTAGTTATAGATTCATGGCAATCTACAGATAATTTAGACGGATTTGATATAACATATATCCATTTATTATTGAGTAACTGTTGCCACATATCTAGATTACCGCTAATAAAATTCGTTTTACAAATATTAGGTACAGAGAGTAACGCTTTTGATATTATTTCCGATTCACAATTCGGGGTCATTGAACTGGAATACATATTTAAATTGTCACAAATATAATTAGTTTTATATATAATCTTACAACTAGTTAAACTATCTAATTTACAATAATAAGATCTATCTCTTGTGATAGCTATATATTTATTTGACGGAATTATGGTGATATAAGTGTTATTAGTTACATAACTGGATAAGGAATGTTATGATATAAATTATAATTTTTTGAACTTACGAGAGGTACTTTTAATACAAATAAAATTCTGTTTTCATTATAATAACTAGCTATTTCGGAGACGTTCATTAATGTATATATGTTTTCTAGAGAAAGACTTATAGGAAATTGATGATAATCAGCTAAAAATCTATGGTTTTCAACAAGTTCTGTAAACAATTATTTTGGAATTATTATAGATGGATATAAAATATTAGATTTACTAAACATAATTCCATTTATAATATCTTCTATTTTAAAAGATAAAGTTAACAAACTGCTCTCTAACATTTTTAATATATCATTAATTTTCGATTTTATTAACATGTAATCTGAGAGTGCAGTTAAATTTTGCTGTGTGATAGTAAGAGTATTGATAGCGTTATTTAGCTGTTGTTCATTGACACTTATTTTATTTAAAGTGTCTCTTAAAGAGGAAAATGTGGAAGTTGTAACAAGGATGTTTTGTTTTACCAATTTTGATAATTTAGTTTGGTCATTTTCTATAAGTTCTATAGCATCACTATACTTAATAGCGTCTTCTTCGTCCATAGTACCAAATAAATGTTTGAATATAGTACCTACTCCACCAAACCAGGCTGATCTTTTAGATCTGGACTCAATTAAATGTGATACAGATTCAAAATCACGAATTATGTCGTTGTATCTTATTGACAAAGGTTGGTGTAAGTTGATACATTCGATATCTGAATACAGAGCACTTTATTTACATAAGAACTTAGAGCTGCCTATCACACCGTTTAAGTTTTTAATATGTGATTTTATTTGAAATGTCTATAGGAATTAAAACATTAAGATTTCCGTCAATTAATTTAAGTGAACCAATGGGGTCAAAATATATGCCGGATGTATTAATTAAGGTTTCAATGTAGTTTTCTTGTGCAGAAGACAATGAACTGAAAAAACAATTAAGAAATATTCTTTTAAAAAAAAAATTAAAAAAATAAAATTATAATTATAATAACTTATATCAGAAGAAAATAATGGAACTTAAAGTAAGGATAAAAAAAATAATCAAATTAGAAAATAATTAGGAATCGCGACGACGGGCTAGTTTCACTTGATCAAAGTGATGCGTTACGTGTCGTCTATTAATTAGTAAGGTACTATTTCTGCCGTTTACCTTAATAATTTTGTAGGGACCTTTCCAAATGGGTGATAGGGCTTTACGCAACGTAGATGGTTTTTGAGGAAAACGTAATCACCGGCATGATAAGTTACAGTACGACTATGAGTGTCGTAGTAATTTGCAGATAATTTCGATTTATTAAAATGTTCTACAGCTTTGTCACTCGAGATTTTCAGGCGGTGTTGCAACATTCGAATATATTCAGGATAAGTAGCATTAGAGGCGGATTCATAAATTGAATTAGGGAGAATGGCGTTATGGCCAAAAACTAGCTCATATGGAGTAAAATTAGTTGTTGAATGTACTGCTGTGTTGTAAGCTAACATTGCTGTATAAACATACTGTGGCCAATTATCTTGGGTTTCAAATATATAGGATTTAAGATACTCTTTTAATGTAGAGTGGCTTTGCTCTAGAGCACTGTGTTTGAGGGTGGTAGGGAGATGACCATAGTTGTTTTATTTTAAGAAATTTGCAAGTTTCCTTAAACATTTCTGCTGTAAAATTAGTTCCTTGGTCGGTAAGAATCATTTTAGGAATACCAAATAAGGAGATAAAATGGATTAAGCAATCGCTGGTTTCTACAGCTGTAGTTCTGCGAATAGGGTATGCTACAGAATATTTGGTTATATCATCTTGAAGGGTAAGGATGTATTTTATTTTGGCTGAACCGGATTCTGGAGGGCTATTCCGTATCTTTGACATACAAGGTTTACATCGAGTTTCTGATGCGAACCAAACTAGGATGGCCACTGAAGTGACCATCGAATTGGTATTCCGTATGACATTAAGTGTTCATCCATTTACGGTTTTCATCGACGCACCCCTTCCTATTATTAGTTTTTATCGACTTTATGCTACCAAGTAAAAATGTCTTTGAAACAGTACTCTCTGTCAAGGTTTAACATGACATTTTAATTTCGAAGGTTTTTCTGTGGCCCGAAGACTCGATTATTGCCATATTCATTATATTTAGGGTGTAGTGTTGCCGCATTAGAATATATATAGTTAAAGATTAAATCGGTATGATATAACTTTTGTTTTTATGAATAATATAATATAATTAAAAAGAGAGAAATTTCTAAATAAATCTATACTTATTACTATATAATGATTATTTGTTTGTTTTTTCTTGAATGTGCCCCTACCATATAGAATAATACCTTTTTAAATAAGAATATCTATAAAATTTTAATTACGCAAAACAGATAATAAATGTGTCTCTCAGAGTTTCGAATGGTAAAATGATAAAGTCTTTATATATTTGATGTCTAATACATTATTCATTGTTAATAAGATTCTTTTTTTATCATAATATCTATTTCAATTTATTCTAAAACAGATAAATTTGTGTATATATATCTCATTATTTTACAATTTAGTCAGTGTTTCATATATTATATACAGACTATCTATTAGGTTTGTGCATATTTTTAGTTTTTACCAGGGTATGTAAACTCAGTACTGGCGGTCTTCGCATTCCTCGCAAATTTTGATTGTAGGTGGCGCATAATCGGTTTCTGTCGTTTCTTTTCGTTCGACCTTATAAACATTTTAGTTTCGGCCATTTTGTGTATCGTACTGATTCGCGATTTTTATTCTACAATAAATTTATTCATATAAGATTATTTTAAAGCATTAAAATTATGACAATTGGGCCCCTAACCATTTGTATAGTGAGATAGTTCTGCAGCCTGTATCCAGACATCATTGGAAGTGAATCTTCATTTTGGATCCAGATACCAATCCTGTCTCTGAAGATGGGTAAAACACAATACATGTTCCCGGTTGCCATGAACCTCAAACAAGTAAGCTACGAAGATATTTTTAAATAGCTATTAACGCATCGTGTTTTAATTTTTTATTTTATTACATTTAAATAGAAGCGTCCATTAAGCATCATGCCCTATGTGTATTCTGTTTGAAGGCATACTATTTAACTTAGTATTCAACTATATTTAAACTCATTTGAACATCAATTTGTTTTATTGATTTGCATGTACATTGTATGTTTCGGACATACAGGAGAAGCTTATTTCTAAAATTCTGGTGGTACTCCTGGTTTATAAGTTTAAATGTAAGTTAAAAGAGGTTATGTTTATTAGGCTTCTTTACCTGTAATTATATTTAAGATAGATATAGACAGTCCGTGAAATTTATTATTGTCTTAATATAACTTCAAACTAAATATACTTTCTTATTGATAACTAAATTATTTGTAATAAAATAAAAATATTTGTAATAACAATAGAATTAGTGGCTATATTTAAAAAAAAAACCATTTTAGGATAAAACTATTGCAAATATAGAAATTATTCTTTTTTCTTACACTTTATATAAAACAATATTTTTAATTTAAAAAGCTAAATCAATAAGCAACTATCAATAAATTAAAGAACAAAGTATGATTAAGTAATCATAGATATGTTCTATTTACTAGGTTGTAATTTTACTCCCTTATATAATTAAATATTATACATGTAATTGAACCATTTTTGTTACTATTACCTTTCATACTCTTTAGAGATATGGCTATTTTCAAATTATTGACAATATATCAATTTTATTCACAGAAAACCCAACAAGTTCTTGGCAAACTGCTGTTCCACTAGCCACATCAGTGTCTAACACTACTTTTGGAGGTAAAGTTTACTTTGAATAAATTAAAATCTTAAATACTTTTTTCATTATTAAATTTTAGGTCAACAAAGGAGATGCCAAATATTGGGAATTTTTACAAATAATTTTATATTTTTAATACTACAAATAATAGATGGAAATTGTAATTATTCTTATTATTTTCAGATAAAGGTATACTTCTCAGAAAAGGTTAAGACTGCAGATGTCATTCTATTTGATGAATTATTTGATTCATTATATGAGAGCTACAACAACTTTAAGAAGAGAGGACAGATGCTGCAGGGTCATGTGAAGCCAAATTTTAAGAACCGTGAAGTGTGGGTAAGAGCAAAGAGGGTTGTACATTTTATACAATTTGTAAAAAGTTCAAGTAAAACAGTAATTGCACTTTCAATTAGAAACTGTCTGTTAACTATTGAATGTATAAAAATGTGTATTATATATGGGCAGCATAAGAATATGGTTTTGGGTATATTTTAAGACTATTAAGAATTAAAGTTTCTACAAACTGCGGGTCATTTAAACAGTTGTCATATAATTATGAATTTGCTCATATATTAAAGTTAGAAAAAAAAATATATAAAAAAGTAGCTTAGCATAACGTGTAGATTTCTTAATTAAATATTTCAATGATATAAAGATATTCTTATAGATATTCTTAAAAGGAAATGTTTTATTAAAGATATTTCCTATTATACTAAAAGACTACACTGAGCCTTTATATAAATGAAGAAGTTTGAAAATGTAAAAGACATAATCACAAAAAATTAAAGTATTGCAAAATTTGTCATGTAACTTTTGTCTGTACAACTAGTGTAAGGAAATTAATAAAATATTATGTAGCAAGCACAATGATATTGATGATTCAAATCAGATTCAAAAGGGTGTCAAAGTGTATTTAATTTCTAGAAGACATCATTTACTGTTATTGATATTGATTGTATTAATGTTAACTATTGTTAAAAAGATATACTTCTAAAAATACTGCCTGTGAATGTTACTACATGTCAATATTTAATTATGCGGTGTTACTGTTAATAGTTTTAGTAAAAATTAATGTTTATATTAGGTATTTCTTATATTAAAAAAAAAATTAAATATTTTTTGTCTTTTATTTAATCTGAACACTTTTCATGAAGCAATAAATGAAAAATGGTAAAATTGATTTTTCATTTATAATAAATAGCTTTATGAAAGTGTAGTTAATCGGAGGATTCAAAAAACCTAAATATGCTGGGTATGTGGATACCAGACATACCGAAGTAGTTTTATCATTCAGAGTATAGATGGCGTTAGTAGTCCAAACTACGAAGTCTGCACTCTATATATAGTACTCTGTGGTTTTTACTAATATATTTTGTATTGTTTGTCTTTCTATTAAAAAAATTAGAATAGGATATTAGTAACATAATTTAAAGAAATATTAAGAAATTACATCCATACACAAAGAATGTGGTAAATTCACTAGCTCCTCGAATTTAAATTATTAGAGTTTAAATATTCAATAAAAAAACTTTTTTTAAATATAGAAGTCAGTGAAATTCTTCGAAGGCTTTCGGGTAACTTATTATATTAAACTTACTTGAACTAATTTAATTTGGCAACATTCATATTTGCAATTGTTGTAGTAATTTGAAATTACAGCGTTCCTCATTGTAAAGTGAAACAAATAATAGTAACTAACAAAAACAATAGGTTAAGTTACTCTACACATACATAGTATTACTAAACAAAGTATTACAGAATCAAGTTTTATAAGTACAGTTACATTTTCCTAATACCTAATTTACTTCTTAGATATTTAAATTTACTTTTAAATCATCAATTACTTTGTTTAACCCTTTACTTGGCAAGAACTAAAAATATGAAAAAAAAGGAAATTATTGATAAATTTTGTTTAATTTATGAATGGACAACTTGAGAAAAATAAAAATAAAAATCTAGGTATCCTAGGTTTCGAGAAAACTTAAGTACATCACAATGTACACTGCCAATTTTACAGAAATATTATAAATAAATTGTTTGTACATTTTGGTGTACACTACCAAGGACATAATGAATTACATTATTCAGGTTATTATAAATTTATTTCAAAAAAAGGAGGAAATATTTAAATTATTCTTTATTATTTTAGGTGAAAATTACGAAAGCAATTACGTTTTATTTTTCCCACAACAAAACACAAATGTACGTTACATTTTATACAGTAGACAGATGTTCTTCCACTCTTACAATATTTGCAACGCATTGTTTCATTACCTGCTTCTGGAAGATGACCTGTGTTATCAAATCTGACGCTATCAGTTGGTCGGACTGAGACTGGTTTATGGATTTTCAGATTCTCGCCTATATCGTCTGTAACGTTTTGGTTTGTTCCTATTCTATTAGACTTAGACAACCCATCAAACAATTCAAATCTGAAATCTTTCAATGAAGTCTTCTTCCCATCTCTTCTATGTAGGAGCCAAGCGTTATTTATACACATATCAACAAGTTGTGAAAATATTCCCAAGTACCAACGGTGACTTTTGAAGGGAGTTCTATATAACGATATCAACATATCTGCTAAATCGACCCCTCCCATATGTTTGTTGTAATGTTTGACCACTTGAGGACATTCTACATCTACTTTCTTTTTCTCATCCTTATCGTATCGTTTGATTGTTTCTAAGGGGTACGAGTCTATGTAGGTGCTAATAAGTGTAACCACTTTATTGTCGTTCCACTTTACGACTGCCAACTTATTCTTATTGCAAACCACCTGGGCGCTAGAACCGCGTTTCTTCTTTTTTAATTGTTTGTCAGTTGGCAATAACTCTTGACAGCCTCTGAGACGATTAGTCCTTATTGTTCCTAGACTAAGGATCCCGTATTCTTCCAGCAGAATATATGTTAGTTCAGGCGACATAAAAAAGTTATCAGCATACACAATGGCCGGCTTTTTCTTTATAGTTTGACACAATGCAAGCACTACCATACCTCCTAAACCAATTGTAGCTTCTTTCTCTGAAAAAGTCAGTCCACGAAAGGTATCGTCGCCACCATACAGAATAAAATCGTAGATGATACCCGAAACACCCGCACGGACAAAATTCTTAAACCCCCATTTCTTAGGTTTCATTTTTACGTACTGCTTTCGTTTACCTGCTTTACGACCTTTATAAGGTATCATCATCTCGTCAATGGAATATTTTCCTTCTTCTTCAATTTTCAGAAAATTTTTGCGTATTTTCTCCATTAGGGGGCGAATCTTGAAATAACGGTCTGAATCTTTCAAAGTATTATCAACAAAATGAATATATCGACGTATTTGTTGATACTTTTTGAGAGGCATAAGATCAGCAATGAGAGGGTATCTTGTTTTTCTTGCCCAATAGTCAGTATAAGCTGGCATCTGTACTATACCCATCATGATTTGAATGGCCAGGAAGCTTTTAATCTCATCTTCTGTCAGCTGAATAGATCGACCTAGTTGTTCAACTGCATATAAATTTGTATTATAAACAATGTCAGTAATTAAGTCAGGAGAAAAAAAGAAATAAAAATAATCCAGTACTGTCTCTATTTGTGTTTGATGGAGATTGTATAAGTTTTCTTCAAGAGATACATTGTGACGAAATACTGCTTTTGACCATTGATAATTTAGGGCGAATTTCTGAACCTTTACTTTTTTGGTCACTACAGTCTTTGTTGTCTTTTTACGCTTGGACCTGGTAAGTAGTAACTGCTGTCCGCTGGTGCTAGGCTGGGGAGATGATAGTTCAACAGAAGGAGATGGCAAAGATTGGATGGAGTTCAATGTGGGTATAACATTGTAGTTACTTGTATTCGGCGATGGAAAAACTTCATCAAATGTTGGTGTGAGTGGTAAAGTAATGGGTATATCATGCTGTTCGTTGTTGGAGTCAGTTGAAGTATCAAGCAAATTAAGGGCTTCTAGTGATGATGCTATTGAAGGTGGATCAGAGGTATCTGGTGAAGGCGGTATATAAGCATTTGCTTCCTCATCAGATGTGGAACTATCGTCAGAGCATGCGTTTTGAGCGGGTACCAAAGCCAAGATCTTATGGGCGCGAGTTAGTTGTAAGTTCTGCAGGCGGAAAAAGAAAAAAAAAAGTTCAAAGCAGACAGTTTTTATGAGAAGGTAAAAAAATAAATAAACAAAAACTGCCGATTCGTTGAAAAACAAAAACTGTGTAAACTTAGCAATGTACAGCGTGGTTACCATAGTTCATTTTTAGTATTTTAGTGCGTTATTGGCAACGTGCAGTGCAGTGTACATACATTTGTTTCAACCAAAATCGCCCATAAAAATTGAGACAGTAACGCATAAAACCACTGTTTGAGTAATACATAGTTTTTAGATCAAATAACACACCATTTTTTATTAGTTTTTGAGCTAAAAAGTAATTTATAACGCAAAAACTTACCCGGGTCCCGCCAACACTTTGTTGTTTCGAAGCCATTTTGAATTTGACATGTGTTGTTCAGTGTTGCAACAACGAAAATATTTTTCTACTAATTCTAAATTATTTAGTAATATTTTTAATAAAAACAAAACAAAAAAATATTATTATTTAACCAGTAAATTTTTTTTGAAATGTATGTACAGTCTAATGTACCTTACCAAGTTAAGGGTTAACACACTTTTATTCTTGGAAATTATTAGTCCATCATCCACATACAGTATTAGGTACACCTTACTACCATTTAACTGACCAATATAGATACACTTGTCTGAGTGACTATTGGTGAAACCAAATTTCTTTAAAACAGAATCAAATGTTTGATTCCAGCACCTGGGTGCTTGTTTAAATTTGGTTTCACCAATAGTCACTCAGACAAGTGTATCTATATTGGTCAGTTAAATGGTAGTAAGGTGTACCTAATACTGTATGTGGATGATGGACTAATAATTTCCAAGGATAAAAGTGTGTTAAACAAAGTTATTGATGATTGTAAACTTAAAAGGTCATTATATGGGTTAAAACAAGCACCCAGGTGCTGGAATCAAACATTTGATTCTGTTTTAAAGAAATTTGGTTTCACCAATAGTCACTCAGACAAGTGTATCTATATTGGTCAGTTAAATGGTAGTAAGGTGTACCTAATACTGTATGTGGATGATGGACTAATAATTTCCAAGGATAAAAGTGTGTTAAACAAAGTAATTGATGATTTAAAAGTAAATTTAAATATCTAAGAAGTAAATTAGGTATTAGGAAAATGTAACTGTACTTATAAAACTTGATTCTGTAATACTTTGTTTAGTAATACTATGTATGTGTAGAGTAACTTAACCTATTGTTTTTGTTAGTTACTATTATTTGTTTCACTTTACAATGAGGAACGCTGTAATTTGGAGAGTGTTGTAGTAATTTGAAATTGCCGCGTTCTCAACTTCTCACTACGTCATGACGTTTGACAGTTTTGTTAAAACGTTCTTGCCGCCATCTCTGCTATAAAAAGTGTTTGCTAATGTGTATTATTCTGTTAAATAAATAAGTAATTAAGTATAAAGCCTATTAATTACATCAGCAATATATGGAAATTGTAAATGTTATTTGAAATTTTACAGTGAAAACAACAAAAAAGTAAATTTTTATTATTTTTCGAATTATAAGTAAGACAAATAGATGTCTAAAAAGTATTTAGGTAATCAAAAATTCCAAAATAGTTACACATTTTATTCTTTGTTTGAAAAATTAATTAAGCTAGCAGTAGCTCGAAATAGAAAAAAAAATCTTTTATTAACGAATAATATAGACATTTGAAAAACAAAGTTTCATTCATAGTTATAAAAAATATTATGAAGCTTAAAAAATTATATTTTAGCACTAAATTAGTTTTTATTAAAATATAACTCTTTCTAGGTGCGAAACAAATTCTTTACCTAGCTTTCTGATGTTTCCAAAGGCCACAAGAGAGTCTGGCTGCACATAAGCTTGTAAATCATTAGCCACCTAAGAAAAATTTTGTGACCCAGTATGCAATAATTTGAAAAAGAGGCCAATAGAGCAGAGTGACGTGTTTGAAGTATTATTCTTATTTTTATCTTTTATGTAGACACGAAAACTTACTGGTCTAGACATAAGTGTTAAAGATTTTCTTGCTAGCTTGTTACTTATCCTTCTCTTATATACTAATATTATTTTGTTAGATGGATGTGTTATTACTAAAACTCAACCAAATATTCTTTGAAGTGAAAGAGGCTGTAGTCTATGTGTTATAGTTAATTAAAATAAATATGCTGAAATTATTTGTATTGGATTTTAGAATTATATTTTAAATTAATATATTGAGAAGAGAAAAAACAAGATTTAAATACAATGTTTATAAAGATGTCAAAAATAATTAATTTTATTTAGATTGTTAATAAAAGAGTAAAACAAAATTTAAAATAAAATTATATGAAATGAGTTTGAGAATGTTGTTTATTTTACTATTGGACTATTTTTCTATTAACTTATCTATTTAAAAGGACTAGGAAAATAAAGTAGGAAAGGTAAACAAAAATGATAATTATTCCTGTCAGGTTTAATTACTATGTGTATTTGATTTGCAATGGTTTTAAATAATTAACTATATTATATAATCGCCCTCTTTGTTTTATTCAGAAATACTGGATAGAAACAATAACGGGCAAAGTAAAATAAAATCTAATTTAACCATTGTATCATGTAACTAACAATAACTAACTTAGCTTGTAAGTAAACATTGTTACTAACATACTAACACTATATGGATCTTTTCTGAAATAAATATTTATTATTATTATTATTATTATATATTCAACCACAAAATGTACCACGAGTGCAATATATTAACTGATGACTATAATGTTATAGTAGTTTCTTTATTTAGAACTTTTATTTGCTAACTGAAAAAATAGAATAAATTAAATTGTAAACAGAATATTTTTAATTCATAGACCTAATAATATGGGCCAATACTAAAATGTATGATTGTGAATAAATCAGTATGAAACATTAAAAAACAGTAATTGAAAGTCAGGAAAACAAATATTAAAGAAATAATATAGTATAAAAATACACAAATATGATTAAAAATTTCGGTCACTTCATTATGTTACAGTGTTGAATTGATATCATGAACATGTAAGGTTTTATATCTTATAAAACCTTACACAAGATATAACATTAAAATTTATTAATTGTAAAATAAGTGATAAAAAAAATATATATATATATTTTAGCATTTAACTAATTAACATATGATTAAGATATTAACAATACATGCATCTACTATTTAGTTTTAATACAGATTATTTTAAATAGTTTAGTTACAAAAACTTCTCTAAAATGTAGATAATTGTAAATAAATTAATTCCTACTAAACTTTAAAAACATTGTTTAGCCAAAAACCTCTTTAATTAAAATGATCATTCATACTATATATATGAATAATATTACATTGTTGTAACATATACCCAAAATATTATAGCTATTAGAAATTTCTACATGTATGATCTTAAATTTCTATTGGAGTATAAAAATCTCCATTAAGTATAGCCTCCAAATTTTGCAACATCGCTGGTTCTACTGACAATCACATTAAAATTAGAGTTTTTTAAGTATAAGTTATGTTGACTCGGCTTGTCACACCTTGGCGGAGTGCGCCGCCTGGGACCACCAGCGCATTGAGCTGGTGGGTGTGATTGGCAGGGACCTCTCGCTGCCGCGCGTTATCAGCGCGATGGTCAGCAGCGAGAGGTGCTGGGTCGCAATGGCTTCCTTCTGCGAGCAAGTCATCGCCGCAAAGGAGGCCGCGGAGCGGGTCAGGGAGTCAGCCTCGTCCGCTGACCCGCTTCGTAGGGGGAGACTGGGTAGAAGGAGGCGGGAATACGCCCGTCGCTTCCTTCCTCAGTTGTAGGCCTGGTGAGGGGGGAAGGGTGACCCCTCTTACCTAACATATGCCTACGATGGGAGGGTGCTCTATGTTGCTCGGGGCACCCTCATTTGGGGGGTCTCGCCGGGGCGTCACGGTGTGTGCTAACGTGATCCCGTGACGTCCCATCACGGCGAAGAGGGCAACCGTTGGTTTTTTAGTGGGTAGCCTTAAAAATGGCAGCATCCTTTATGCTGCCGGGTAGTACCACATAACCCCCCGGCCGTCACCCCTCTGGGCCGACGGGGTACCCGTAACGGGTTTTTCCAACGGAAAAAAAAAAAAAAAAAAAAAAAAAGTATAACTTATGTTATAGAACTCATAACTACTACATATTTAATTAAATCACAGTCGAGTAAGGGCTCTGTAAGCACAAAAGCAACAAAGTGTGTCTTCAAGTGTGCCCTAGTCATCTCTTCCCACAATCTCAGTTTATTTATTTATTTATTTATTTATTTATTTATGTATTTGGGAAACAAACAATATTTACAAACTTATAAATAAAATTAACAAATAGTGCATAATATCAATAAAGTTTCCACTGTTATAAAAACAAACATAACAAAAACTGTAAAAGCAAACATAAAAACAATAATATCAATTATTTATCAAACATAAAACGAAAGAAAAAATAAAATAAAATTTATAATAAAATAATTTAAAAAAAAAAAAAAAAAAACTCTAACTAAAAAAGTACATTGAAGAAAAAACAATCAAAACTTACAATTTCCCAAAATTTCTCTTAACAGTACTAATTGTGTCATTAAAAATGTCGGTGTTGTGACAGATGTTATTGAACTCTCGACAAGCGCGAAATATAAATGCATTATTCGTATAATTACATTTGTTGATCGGTAAATAGAACAATGTATTGTTTCTGGAAGTTATTCTTGGACATTTAAGTTTTACTTTACCGAGAAGATAATTAGAGTCCACAACACTATTGACAATTTTATACAAAAATATCAGGTCCCTCAATTGCCTTCGAGAAAGTAGTGTTGAAATTTTGGGAATTACACATTCTGAATTGTCACCAGAATAACCACTTCTATTAGTTAAATATTTTATAAATTTATTTTGTAACTTTTCTACTGTATCGATGTGAACTTTATATTGAGGATTCCAAACCGTAGAAGCATATTCTAATACTGATCGTACGAAAGTGTTAAAGAGAAGAATAAAAGTCGAAGCCCTTTTAAACTCCTTACCCACTCTTAAAATGAAACCTAACATCCTATAAGCCTTTGAAGATATATAATTAATGTGTGAAACAAAAGTTAGCTTGCTGTCTAATATTACACCTAAATCCTTAACCTCCATAAGCCTATTCAAAATATCATTCTTTATTTTATATTCATATAAAATGGGTTTAGTTTTCCTTGTGAAGGTTATTGTACTACATTTTTCTATATTTAAATAAAGAAAATTTTGTGCACAATAAATGACAAGCTTATTTAAATCACTTTGTAGTGCAATACAATCCTGTAAGGATTTTATAGGCTTGAAAATTTTCATATCATCGGCATACAATAAAATTTTACAATTGTCAAGGAAACCAACAACATCATTTATAAATAAATTAAACAAAAGAGGCCCAAGATGAGAGCCTTGAGGAACTCCTGACTTCACCGGTACAAATGTGGAACAAAAACCGCGCACTGTCACCGCCTGACTTCGATCTCTCAAATATGAAATAAGCCATCTCAGGAGATCTCCGTGTATACCATAAGATATAAGTTTCTGAACTAACAGATTGTGACTAATTTTGTCAAATGCCTTTGAAAAGTCGGTATACACAGCATCAACTTGTCCACCATTATCCATTTCAACAGCAACTCTTTGTGTAAATTCACAAAGATTAGATTCTGTTGATCGTCCAGTGGTAAAACCATGTTGCTGTTCTATTATCGTAGGTCTTAGGATAGGATATATGCTATCGTATATAATTTTTTCGAATAACTTAGCGATAATGTTTAACTTTGAGATGGGTCTATAATTTTGAACGTCGTGTTTATCTCCAGATTTGTGAATGGGCACAATAAAGGATTGCTTCCAGATTGTTGGTAGTTTACCAGTTCGAAGGGACAAATTAAATAAAATATATAAAGGCTTGGAAAGAGATTTATAACAGGACTTTAAAAAAAAAAGATGGGATTCCGTCAGGACCACATCCTTTGTTAATATCTAGGCTCTTAAGGTATTTCTCAACGATAAAAATGGAAAGGTTTACGGAACTAATATTTATGCTGCTCGTAGATGACGAATTACTTATGTTACTCGCTAATGCTCCAATACAAGGATTGGATTCGAAACCACATTGAAAATAATCGCTAAAAAAATTACAAATATCAAAACCGTTTGAAGACCGAGAATCTTTAAAAAACATAACCTCAGGTATAGAGGTACAAGCGGTTTTTGATTTGACAAATTTCCAGAATAATTTACTATTATTTTTTATAAGATTTTCTGCTGATGTAATGTATGAGTCATAACATATTATTTCAACTCGCTTTTGACGACTTCGTAAATAACTAAATTGGTCATAATCTTTATCTCTCTCATATATTTTCCACTTTTTGTGAAATTTCAGTTTTTCATTTATTATCTTCACCAAAGCTTTTGAAAACCAAGGAGGATAACGAGTACCATAGGATTTCTTAGTTGGCACAAATTTTAAAATAATAAATTTAAGAATACTGTAAAACTTGTTTACCGAACTATCGATGTCGTCAATCTCAAGAATATCCGTCCAATCAAATAATTCAATTTCGCCATTAATAAGGTCATAATCAGCAGTACGAAAAGTAGGAACGTCTCGAGGTTGTTCGGAAAGAGCAACGGAATGGGCAAAGGATGTATTAATACAAAGTGCTGGGTGATGCGGATCTTCTTTAACAATAGGATTATCGCAGCGACTAACAACACAGTTCATGTCACAAATCACTAAATCAAGCTGTTTATTGTTAATATTTGGTATTAAGTTAAATTGAGAGAAGTTAGTAAAATTTAGAAAGCAATATATTGATTGTAATAAGGTGTTGTTCTCCTTAAAGTTTTTTAAACCCCTGCCACTACAATTCGGTTCCTGCCATATCGCATAACTGATATTAAAGTCTCCTAAGATCAAAAATTTGTTATTGGATTCCTGAACAAACATTTCTGAAACGGATTCAAAGAATTCATTAAGAGCCTCAGATTGTTGTCGGCAGTGGGGAAAATAACAACAGTATAGATGCAGGCTTTGCGAACATGGCTGTAAACCAGAGCATATAACAACCTCTATGATATCCGCGACAGCATTAGAAACCACAATCTTCTTTGAAATTTTAATTATAATGTTTCGGCGCAATGCTATAAGCACCCCACCTCCCATACTATCCCCTCTTAAGGTATAATCGCGATCACATCTAAATACGTTGTAGCGACAGTCAAATAACTCATTATCATTTATACCAGGTAGAAGCCATGTCTCGCATAAGCATATAATGTCATAATCGTTAGCCATCAAATTTCTAAAGAAATCCTTTGTCTTTGTTCTCAGACCACGAACGTTTTGGAAATATACTGAAAAATTAAAAAAAGCCATTTATGGGCGTACAACTAACTTTACATATTTTGTTAAACCTAATAAGATGAGAGTGGGTTCTCTGGTCACAATAACAGAATAATTTAATGAAAATAATAAAAATATAAAAACAATTAATATCAATCAAAGAGATAAGACCTTTTAAAAACAATCTAAGCTTACAAAATAAAAACAAAAAATTGAGGCTACCCCTTAAAAATATCAATAGCAAAAATGACAAATCAATTAATAACTTTTTACTAACATAGAATAAAAACATCTTTCTTACTTTATTTTGTTTAAATCGTTCATATTGCATATATGAATAACTGGGCTTGTATCTGAGCGACGTACCATTATTGCACAATTTTTAACCCACGTGTATTGATAATTATTTTCTTTTGCCCTGGCTTTAGCCTGATGTAAAAGAGACTTATTTATGCTGGTTAAATGGTTAAAATATGTTAATCGTACCGTTATGATACCCTATATCTTCGGCCTTTAATTTATATTTTCTAGCCCTGTATAAGAAATCATCCTTTTTATAACGAGCCAAGAATCGCACAACAATAGGTTTAATCTTCTTAGTTTTATCTTTTGAAGCTACCCTCGAGATGAAGTCAATATCATTATCAGTATTTATTGGAAAATCAACTTTATGCGCTATATTTCTCAAAATGTCCAACAAATTTTCATTTTTTTTTTCTGGTATGCCATAGATTTCAACATTAGAGCGAGTTTGTTGATATAATCCGATTGTTTATTTTAAATAAAAAAGTACAATCTGCAATAGATACAAAAATCATCATTATATTATCGTATTAAATGTATTTTGATAATGGGCTATAATATGTATTATTTTAAGATAGTGTTTCTATAGAGATAGCATACAGTACTTACTTTTAATTCATATCGTTCTGCGGTTTTTTACTTCTAGAAAGTTATAACTAGAGGTAAAGTATTTCGATAATATACGGATATCCAGTCTTGTCACTCAAAGATTGGGAATAAATTTTCGGTTCCACAGCTGTAATGTTTACTAGTATTGTGAAGGTGACGACGCCTCATAAGTTGTAATTTTTTCATGCCTTCTTTAGTGCAGGCAAATAAAAATGAATATGTTAAAATTTATAAAAGTTAATTAAGGTAACAAACTTAATAAATAATCTTCGATAAATTTTATATTTCTCAGTATCACTATACTGCTGCATGTTTTGTTTACTTTTTTCGAGAACTAAATTAACCTTCTAAAATTAGTAAACACACCTTACTAAAGCTTAATGTTTTGTTCGAATACTTTTTATTACTGCCGGGTTATAGTGGACATCAATGGTAATTTACAAAACACTGCTCTTTAGTAGTGTACATCAAAAATGTCTTAACGAATTAGGTATTCATTGGATGTCCACTAGCGGTACGGAATACCAATTTAGAAATATCGATAGGAAATTATCTGTCAAAATTATTTACGGTGCACATCATAGCCACTCGTTGGGTGAGACGTCATCCGATTGTGCCACTGCAGTTACGGAATACGAAATCTGACGTTCGATACGCATTTTTAAAACGATGACATCGTTTAACTTGTCAAAAAAGATACGGAATAGCCCTGCAGGAAGGGGACCAAATATATCAATGGATATTCTTTCAAAAAGAGCTGAGGAAGTGGTGTTAATTTGCATTGGTGCTCTATTGATTTTCCTGAGGGCTTTATGGGTTTGACATTGAGTGCAATTTTTTACATAATCTTCTGTCTCACTACGCATGTTTTTCCAGTAGTATTGTTGTCGGATTTTATTGAACATCCTGTTGGAACCGAGATCAACAGGGATGTCGTGGTTTTCACGAAGGATTTTCTTTATTTCAGAAGGACTTGGATAGTATATTTTATTACGGTATATATTAATACGAATACCAGTATTGTGGAAGATGTAGGTAAGCATGTTATAAATTTTTATATTTATATGTTTATCGAAAGGGTTTTTAAAATTGGTAATACTTATTTCGTCAACGGATTCAACGCTGGATATAAGGTGATTGCGAAGATTTTTTATTGATTCAAAGATATCAATGTAAGAATAATTATCGAAATGATGCACCTTGATAAACAAGAAAATGTAATTCTTGCCATTAAAATTAAATGATTTAGATGAGAGTAGTGTTCTTTCTGAATTAATGAATGATTCAGATTCAGGGGAGTTTAAAAGGATACCTTCTATATAGGGGATGGATTCGTCAAGGTCAAGAGACGTAGGTATTACCAGATTTTTATTTTGGCTTTTTAATAAAGTGTCATTATGCTCGACAATGATTGTATTATATTTAACAGTTGAAGGATTTTTTAGAAATTTAGAATAAGTATCAGTAGGGTCAGATAATTTTTCGGTAGGACGATTGATTTCTGGACTTGGGTCTTGATTTTGAGGAAATTGGTTACTAGTGAAAGGCTGAATATCGTTATCTAAGTTGGGATTTGAATTAGTACGTTCAGGAACAAGTGTAGGAGAAGAAGAAGGATTAGGATTATGGGGTAAATCTTCTGGACTTGGAAGATTTAAAGGGCTAAAATCAGGAATTTCCGAATTGAAAGAGCTGTTATCTAATGATCCAAGATCTATTGATTGAGTATCAGTTACCTCTTTAGGACATATAGGATTGACGGGATATCGAGATAGAGCGTCGGCTGCGGAATTTAGCTTACCTTTTCGGTTTCATATTCAAATTCTTGGAGTTGAAGACGCCAGCGTTGCAATTTGCTACTAGGATCGGTATGATTAAAAAGCCATTTTAAAGGACGATCAGTTACAACTATAAACTTGCGACCAAACAAGTAGGGTCTAAAAGTTTTACAACCCCATACTATTGCTAATAACTCTTTTTCCGTGGTACTGTAGTTGATTTCACATTTATTTAAAGTTCTAGAAGCATAGGCTACAGGGTGGTCTTTTCCGACTGGACCCTGAGAAAGAATAGAGGATACTGCATAATTGGATGCATCACAAATAATATTAAAGGTTTTTGTAAAGTCTGGGTAAATAAGAACTGGCGCTAATTATGTGAAGGCGATCAATGAAAGTTTTTTTAAAAATTAATTTTAATTTTTAAATCACAATTATTACAAATAATAAAACAGAACTAAACGTGATTATCGCTAGGAGAAGACTAACTTAAATATATTAAAATTATAAGGAACAAAATAATAAAAATATATGGTTACGCAATTACTATTGTCTTATGTTTAAGTAGAGTCAGCGGAATGCATACGGGTGCGATGCT
Organism: Mechanitis mazaeus; assembly: GCA_959347395.1. Taxonomy (NCBI): domain Eukaryota; kingdom Metazoa; phylum Arthropoda; class Insecta; order Lepidoptera; family Nymphalidae; genus Mechanitis; species Mechanitis mazaeus. Next base: position 6,953,596 of record OY365757.1, read on the forward strand.
TATGGCATGGTAACTCCTCCCTCCTTAAGATGGAAGCTGGTTCTGGAGCTTCCAGGAGGGTCCTCGCGACTTTTGTTCTGTCGTTGTTTCCAGCAGTTGTATGACTTTCATGCAGCCAGTGTTGCAATTAGTGTGTATAGCATCAGCGTCGGCCAACTAGGGATGATCATGATGTCGAGCCAATCGAAGTCATCGTTGTCTTGCACTTCTTTAACGCTGTTTAAAAGTTCATGAATGCTATCTAGTGAAATATCTTCTAAGTGAACTTCGTACTTGACTTCTTCTTTTTGTTTTTGAAAATTGTGGTCAGGAAGAGGAATAACTTCATTAATGGTGACAGTATTACTGCGTGTTCTTAATGTTCTGTTCATTATATTCAATTGAAAGTCTTCTGTGCTGTTGACAAGGAATATTTTCGATGTTCTTCTATATTCTGTCTTGGTTCCGCATTGAGTCTTTGCTATTTCTGGTTCCGTTAGTATTACTAACCAGGTATTTTCATGAATTTTTTGAAGTTTTCCCTGTTTCAAGTCCGTGTGTGCAAGAGTGCAATTTACTTTTTGTTGTTTTATGAGGGAGACGATACAGTCTGTTGTTATTTCTGTCGATCTTGAGTCTAGTGAGCTGCAGAGAAGAGTGTCTTCAGCGATCTTCTTGCAGGGTTCTTCTAGGTAAGCGTACTGTTTGCTTCCAAGTGCAAGGAATTTGGATTTGGATAAAATGGTTAGGTTTTCTTTATTAGGAATAGAATATATATGTATGTAATCGTATACGTTTTGATCGATAGATGGTATTTCTAAAATGAATGTTAAAAAGTGTTCTGTACTATACACTTTTACGCTTATGGACTTTTCTATTTTATGTATATTTTCTACCGTTATCTCCGTAACCGGTTTTATAAAATATTTTTTTTTAATTGATTATTTCTACAACTAAATAACGTGTACTTATAATACTAGGGTGCATTACTCCTAATTGCGAAAATGTCATAGCATCTTCTAATAACATTAACTTATCGAATAAGAGTTGTATACTAAAACTTATTTGTACGTATATTTCTAAAAAGTATACTTGATTATTAAAATCGCTTGCGTTTGCGGTAATGTTGTTTAACATAGATGCTAATCTGTTTTGATTTTCATTTAATTTATTTAATTGGTTAGAGAATTCATTGATCGTGTTTTCCGCTAACGATAGTGATTGCTTCTGAAACAATTCAGTTTTTGAAACAGAATTACGAATTTTATAAATTTCATTTTCAAAACGGATGGCGTCTTCATTGTCAAGATTACCTGTAATTGTTTTGATTATAGAGCCTAAACCGTTAATTATTCCACGTTTGACCCTATTTCTAGGTGCCATGAACATCAATTTTTTACTAATTAAGCTTAAGTTATGTTCTATTTGATCTCTATATATTTTATGAATATTTTCCGAAAATTTTGTACTTGCGTATAGGGACATTAACTTTACTGAAATTAAATTTAAGTATGTGATATTGTAAGAGCAAGCAAGATTACATGAATCGATTTGTTTGAGAATATATCCTTGTTTAAGTAAAAGGATGATCAATGGACTTAAAGGTTATCTCGGATTTTGTTATGAGTATTAGGGATCCGAAGAAGAGTGTCCTGGAACAAGATGAGGTCGACGTAAGAGATTGAAATGCACTCTTATAGATTTAGCATTAGACTTCCAACGATCTCTGCTACGTTGTTAGGATGTAGGTGGATAATTTTATACGGACCTTTGAATATCTGCTTGGTTTTTTCATTTCTTGCAGTTTTGGCTACCTGCTTATAAATTGTTTCACCTACCTTGAATGTTATCTCTTTTGCTCTCTGGTTGCGTTTTTCTATTATCCGTTCCTTGTCCTTGGACATGTGCGCTGCGACACACTCCTGTATGTCTTCTGCATTTTTACGATGTAATATTATAGAATAAATTGTTTAGTATAATTTAAAATTGTTTAGTATAATGTAATTCAAGGGGATTTCTAGCTGCTGTGTGCCCATAAAGTAACTCGTACGGTGTATAATCTGTTACCGAGTGTATTGTGTTATTGCTATTACTGAACATTTCATTATTGAATGAATAGGATCGTCTTTATTCATCATTCTTTGAATTCTAATCATTTCTGCTATGGTGGAATGAAAACGTTCTATAGGTGAATTCGAATTAGGATTGTACGGAGTCCTAAAATGGATATTAATGTCATGTAAGGCACATAACTCTTTAATAACATCATTTTAAAACTTACTGTCAGAGTCAGTTGTAACTTTAAGTGGTACTCCTAATACTGAAAAAACGTCAAAAAGGGCTTCAGCAATATGTATACTGCTAGTAGCATTTAAAGGGCGGTCCCTTTAAATGCATATTCCCTTGTGCATATTTTGAAAAATTGTCTATAATTGTTAAAAACGTTACACCTCCTGTAGAGTATAGATCCATAAACATATGCTACAAAGATTTTGTAGGGGTTTTCGTTAAAGATAATAGGGGTCTTAGTGGGTGTCTTTCATACTTAGCTTGTAGACCAATATTACATTGATTTATAAATGCTTGTATAAATGCTTGTAAGTAACATATTGGGCCAATGATAATTCCTATGAATTTTTTTATGTTTCCTGAATACCACGATGAACTGTTTTTCCTTCGTGATATTTTTTTATAATTTCTAATTGTTCTGTCTTGTTCTCTACGACGGTAATACGTAAAGTGCATCTAAATAATTTTGGACCTCTTTCTTTTTTTTTTTTTTTTTTTTTTTTTTATGGAAAAGGAGGGCAAACGAGCATGCGGGTCACTGATAAAATGTGATCACCGCCGCCCATGAACTCTTGCAACATCTGAAGACTCACAAGAGCGTTGCCGGCCTTGGAGATATGAATAGACGCCTTTTTTGAAGGTACCCATGTCGTATCGATCTGGAAACACCGCCGAAGGAAGTTCATTCCACATCTTAGTGGTACGTGGAAGAAAAGTCCTTGAAAACCGCACAGTAGAAGATCGCCACGCATCCAGGTGGTGTGGATGGAAATGCAGGCGGTGACGTGCTGTGCGGTGATGGAATTCGGCGGCAGGCATCAGATCAAATAGCTCTTCGGAACACTCCCCGTTGTAAATGCGATAGAAGACGCACAAAGAAGCCACGTCTCTACGCAATGCCAAAGAGTCCAGCCGTTCACAGAGCACCGGGTCCCCGACAATCCGTACGGCTCTCCGTTGTACGCGGTCAAAAGGTAGAAGCTGATATTGGGGTGATCCGGACCAGAGATGAGAGCAGTACTCCATATGTGGCCGAACCTGCGCCTTATAAAGCGCAAGTCTATGGCCAGGATTGAAATACTGTCTCGCTCTATTGATCACACCCAATATCATCGAAGCCAACTTGGCCTTGCTCTCCAAGTGACCACGAAACTGACAGTCGCTTGAAATGTCGAGTCCCAGTACTTTGATACTTGGCGAGGCATCGAGAGGTGTGCTATCGAAGAGCGGCGATACGACAAATGGGGTTTTCTTAGTGGTAAACGCGCAAACCTGTGTCTTTTGGGGATTAAACTGAACGAGGTTCAGTTTACCCCATTCTGAGGCCGTCCTCAGGGAGGTCTCTATAGAAGACACAAGTTTCTTTCGGCACTCGTCGACGTTTTCCCGAGAGAGACCTGGGGCCATATGCCATTGTCCCACCTAAGACACGTAAATTTCGTGACAAGTTCGTCAACGGCATTACGTATATATATATATTCTTTATTGTACACCAAAATAAAAAAAATCATATACAAGAAAAAACACAAAAATTAAAAAACACATAGGTATGTACAAGTGGCGGCCTTATCGCCTAAGGGCGATTTCTTCCAGGCAACCTTATCGAACGGACAATATTTAATAAAAAAAACATAGAAGCAGGTGGTACAAAGTTATAATATAGCAATAGACATACATACAAATAGTAACACACTAATACATATAGATATACATATATACCTAATACAATAAATATAATCTAACAAACTAAACAATATTTTAAAATTATTAATTAATATATACATAGAAAATAAATAATAATAAAAAAGAAAAAAAAAAAGATATAAACATTTCTATAAACCGATCTAAATATCTAAAGATAAATAATAATCCTTGACAGTTTTTTTAAATATATATAAAGATTTTGACTTGCGAATATAAAGGGGCAATTTATTCCATAACTTAATGACAGAAACTGTAAAGGAGTGTTTATAGAGTGTTGAGTTATGGACAGGTGTTTTAAGGGTGAGATATCGGGAAGGACGCAAGTCTGGGGGAGATCCCAGAAAATGAAATCTCTCTTTCAAGTATGAAGGTGAGTTTGGGTGAAATAACACACAGTACAAAAGAGAAAGAAAGCGTAAATCCCGGCGTCGGCGAATAGGGAGCCACTTGAGTTGTTGACGAAAATGGGAAACGTGGTCATATTTACGTAAGCCAAATATGAACCTTATAGCAATATTTTGAAGTCGCTCAAGTTTATTTAAATAGTCCTCGGTCAAATTTGGGTAACTTGCATCGGCATAATCAAGAACGGAAAGAAAAAGAGATTGTGCTAACATAATTTTGGTAGGAATTGGAAGAAAATATCTGAGTCGCTTTAATGAGTGCATTGTCATAAACATTTTCTTACTCACCTCTTTAATATGGGCAGACCCAGATAATGTTTTATCTAAATGTATTCCAAGATCTTTGACCGTCTCACAATAAGGAATTGTTAATCCGTTATATAAGATCGGAGGAAGATTCCGCCAATCAATCCTCGAAATCATACCAGCGCTGCCAATGATAATAGCCTCCGACTTAAGGGGATTTATCTTTAAGCCAAATAAATGACTCCACTTGAGTATAGCAGCTAGGTCACTATTAATGGCGGCTATCGAATAGAAAATGTTTGCGAGGTTTGAATGGCGATATATTTGAATATCATCTGCATACATGTGATAGAGAGAAGAAATTTCCTGAGTGATAGAGTTAATAAATAACGCGAATAATATTGGAGAAATCACGCCACCCTGAGGTACCCCAGCGGAGAGTCTGGACCAAGATGAGAAGGAATTATCAGACTGTATAATTCGCTGTCTCCGACCGGTGAGGTAACTCCGAAACCAGTCTATCACAGATGGAGATATGTTAATGGAACGCATTAGACTCAATAAGATGTCATAATCTACAGTGTTAAACGCATTACTGAAATCTAATAGAATCAGTAATGTCACTTGTTTATTATCCATCGCAAGTCAAATGTCGTCGGTAATCTTAACAAGAGCTGAAGTTGTACTGTGACCTGGTCGAAATCCGGACTGAAAAGGACTTAGAAGGGAATTTTGATTGAGAAATGTGCTAATCTGTTCGAAAACTAATTTTTCAAGGATTTTGGAGAGGAAAGGTAAAATTGAGATAGGTCGAAAATCTTCGATAACGGATGGCTTGGCCTTCTTAGGTATAGGAACAATTTGGGCACTTTTCCAAGCATCCGGAAATTCACAAGTAGCAATGGAATGGTTAAGGATATGTTTTAATGTAGGAGCAATAATATCGAGGATAGGAATAATCATGTTGCGACTGATACAGTCAGCACCAACAGCATTCGACGGTATGGATAATGCGGTCCTCTTAACATCACATTCTGTGAAAGAACAAAATTTAAAAGGCAAAAAAATCAGGAGCTGGGAGGCATGAGAGAGCTTTAAGAGTACGTTCTTTGTCAGCACTATCGATTACATCAGAAGAAGAGAAGTGCTTGTTGAGGAGTTCAATATCGATGTTGGTAGAAGATGTAGTAGTGGATTTGCCAACTCCAAGTGATTTAAGAAAGTTCCAAGTTTTTAATGTATTACCGTTTTCAACTGACTTGTGGATGTGGCGTCGATATGCATCTCTACACGATGTATTGCAGCGATTTCGGGCTTTGTTGTAATTATTCCGGTTGGTGTCAGAATCCTTTAACTTGAATTTATATTTTGCACTATTTTTCTTTTTCATTAGAGTTTTCAAGCGATCTGTTAACCAAGGTGCTGGAAGATGTTTAATTTTAATAGGTCTGATAGGAGCATGCTTATCAAAGAGTTGTGTTACTAAGTGATTGAATATCTCAACTTTGCTATCAATTGATACAGATTCGTTAACAATAGACCAATCCACTAGACTTGCATCCTCAAAAAGACGTTTCCTATCAATTCCACCAAAATTACGCTGCAGAAGAACACGACGTTTGGATTTTGGAGGACGAATATTGTAAGAAAGATATATAAGATCATGGTAAGAAAACGCATCAGCAGGATACTGATCGTATTTTAAAACAAAGTTTGGTGAAGAAACCATTATAAGGTCGAGGAGAGAAGGAGCACTACCAGGAAAAAAGTGCGTGGCGGTCAGAGGGAGAATATGCAAGTTACAACTATCGGTGACATTAAATAACTTATTAGTACGATGATTATTCTTATTTACACATGTATTAAAATCACCCATTATAATAGTGTGATTATAATAAGGTACATGTTTTTCCAACAATCTTTCAAACGTTGTAAAATAATTAAAGACAGAGGGAGGGCAATAACAAACTCAAAGAAGGATTTTCGCTTGGCCTAGGAGAACTTCAATGAGCAGGTGCTCAGTCGCATCAAGAGAAGGTGGTTGAGTAGACGAGCTTATAATATTAAAAGGTAAGTGAGTACGCAAGTAGATCGCTACTCCTCCACCCCCCTTACCAATGCGATCATTACGAATGAGATGGAATCCTGGTAGTGCATAGGAGGTTGAGGGAAGACAAGGCTTAAGCCACGATTCAGAAATTAGGATAGCATGTATTTTAGGGGATTCAAACGAAGCAAGCATATCGGGGTAATGAGCCGGGATACTCTGTGCATTGATATGAATAACATTGAAAGTATTCAGAGAGTCTGAAAAGCATGAATTAAGAGTTACATTAAGTGGTTGGATGGTTGTACTGTGGACACTGTCACAAGATGAAAAAGATACAAACTCACTATTGCTATCGCTTTCGGCTGACAACATATTTCAATAATTATATAATTCAATATACTTAAATAAAAATGTATACAAATATATTTATAAATATAATATTTCTAATAATTATGTAATACAATATGTATAAACACATACAATAATAAATGTATGAATTTCTACACTAACCCACCAGCTTAAAATAAATAAAAAAAAAACAAAATACAAGTAAAATATTACAAGAATGTTCAAAATAAACAACAAAAATATAATTAAAAAAAAAAAAATCAGAAATGAAAAGTTTCATATTACATAAGTTCAACAATTGCTACATAATACTTTAAAAATAATAATAATAATAATAGGAAATATTACAAGCCTTTTATTGGACTACTATTATTATCAACAGGCTAAAAAGTCACTGACAGCTGTCACTTGTCCAGTTGTCAGAATGAAAGTTGTTACATTAATAACACAATTATAAGTAAATTAAATATACAACATGTTATCAAATCAAGTAATATTAAGTTAATTATTAAGTTGAAGAAAGGATTACAATTACAATATTAAAAAAATCAAGTAGTATACAGCAAATATTAAGAATTAAACAGAAAATTACTTCTTAATAATCCTTTTAGTGCGAGTCACCTGTGATTGCTTGCTCCTCTCAGCCACAATGCCAGATGGGGCATGCGATCCTGCGATATCCCGAGATTCCGAAATCATGAAGATACTATCAAGCTCAGCTGTTGATGCTATTATGTGTTTTTTCCCTTCCGGACTTACAACAACAACGGATCCATTTCTTGTCCAGCATTTGGATATACCTAAGCGTTGTCTGGCAGCCATGAATGCGTCATGCCTAGGCTTCGTCAGAAATTCAGACAGTGTTATTCCTGTACTTTTAAGTTTAGATTTCGCAAACCAGACCTGACTTCTAAGAGACAAATTTTTAAACTTTACAAGTATTGCTCTTGGTTTGTCTGAAACAACTTTACCCAAACGATGACAGCGGCTAATATCTTCAGTTGAAATGTCAGGCATCTTAAGGTGGTTGTGAGTAATTTTAATAGCCATAGAAACAACATCTTCTTTTTTGTCCTCTGGAATACCGTGCATGAGCAAGATTTTTCTGCGACTTCTCATTTCAAAACTATCCTGCTGTCTGCACAATATCTGGACTTGCCGCTGAAGACCCTCAAGTGCTGACAGAACAAATCCTCTAAAAGCACTAAATTGTGCAGCAAGATGGGAGGTGGGACTTGTGGCTGGTATGGATGTGTTCAAGTTTTGCTGGAACTCAGTCATTCGTGTGTTGAAGTGTTCAGTGAGTTCCTGAATGGAGTCCTTGATAAATTCCATAGTGCAATTAAAAAGCAATCAAGCTATATAAACTGTCAAGTTAGTGAATTAAAACAGTACACTTGTAATTATTCTTTAAAGGAAGATAGCTGGCAGGTATAACTATTATTAAAACATTTATTAGATATACACAGAACAAATATTATGTATTTAATTAATTATTAAATTAAGAGCACAATAAAAACGTGTAACTTTTTTAACACCTACCGCCAGAGAAAAAAAGACGTACGTACGCCATTTTAAATTTTCGTAACTGCAGTGACGTAAGCAAACATAAGACATTTCACGTTTAACTTGTCTTGAGCAAAGTTCCCGCGTAACGAGCCAAGACAAGACAATATCTATAGCAATTTCTAAGTAGTTGTGACAATAATTGACGAAAGTTGAGGTTAGGTTCTATTATTGTCTTTTAAAGTTAATTTTTGTAAAATATTATTATAATTGTGAGTTTTAAAAGCACCTTATTTTAAGATACGTTGGTTCTGCCAAAGATACACAATGTTTATTACTTTTGTTTCATTATGAAGCTAAGAGTGGTTTATAAAATACTTTTGGTATGGAGGAGGTGGTGGTGACTGAGGTAAGTATCTATGTACATACATACCTACTATGTACTTACAAATTCAAGATGTTTCCACATTTGTTTTTCTCCTCGAGAGCCTGTCTGCTTTTTTTATTACCTTGTATCAAATTCATATTATACATATTTGAAATTGCTTTCTGTAAGTCAGTTGCATGAAACCACTGTTTTGTTAAGATTGACACCGAGACAGCCAGCCCTCCTCTGGCTCTATACCCGGCTCCTGCTGCAACAGCTGCAGCTCCCATGCCTAAAGGTTCCCGCTCAACCGATTCCCCCTCCGAAAAGCAGCAGGAAACGGACAAGGCTAATTGTTGGTAAGAATTCAAGATACTACTACTTACTATATTTACTATTATTACTTATTACTTTATTTACTATTTAAACTAATTTTTATCTTGTTACAGACAACTTTGATCTGAAAATGATGAAAATTGAGGAGGGAAAATTAAAAGCTAAGCAAGACAGAAATATTATTTGCAATAGGTAAATTCTTCAGTAATTGTAAATGATCTAGCAAAAAATATGTAGCCAATATTTTTTAAAAATATTGTCTTTATTGTATTGTTACAGACATGATTAGCAAACATTTATATAGGTAGTCAAGTTCTGTGCACGGCGAAGGACTTTTTAAAAAAGATTTATTTTAATTAAAAATTATATTTGTTAAACAAGTATTCACTTAAGCTACCTTAAACAGACTGATCTTAATAATTATTTAATGAATAATTACAATTAAATCGGACCACCCAAAGGAGGTGCCGCTATTGTCTTATTCTTAGAATATCGCCTGACGGCGGACAATACTAGGTGCTAACTCAGCGGTTTGGGACGACATAACTCCTCCCTCCTTAAGATCGAAGTTATCCGGTGAAATGGGAGAACTTCGGAAAAACATTTTTAATACAATTTTTCGGTAAATGAAAATTAAAACACATATAATAATTATAACTATGATATACAATACAATTGTCCAAATACTAATGCTATTCACTATTTTATGATTTTCACTATTTTCACTTAAATCACTTTTCTTCAAGGTATAAGCGAGAAGTTTCAAATCTGAAAGGTCTATTCCTTTTATATCTATTGGTTTCCTTTTTGGATTTTCAGGAACATTTAATAAGGGTAATGTAATGATAGGTAATGTTGAAAAATTATCATTTTCTAAGAGTGCCTGGTGTTTTCTCAGGATCATAGTTCGCAAGGATCATCTAGTATCAGAATATAAGTTCCTTTAATTCTTTTTCGGGATATTTCATTTAAACATGTACTCGTTAGTAGTTCTTCTCTTCTGGTTCTCCAGAAGAGAAGAACTACTAACGAGTACATGTTTATTTTATTCTTAAAACCCATGTGTTCGCTTGCAGTGGTTGCAGGACGACATCTTCAGTAATTACAGTAACAGGAGTACAGGATGTTGTATTTTCTTTATAACTTATTAATTCACTTATACAGGGATCGTTGGTAAATTGAAGAATTTCTCTTTCATAGCAGAGATAACTCGCTTTTTCGATCTCCTTGCAGGGATGATCTAGTAATTTAGTTTTCAACCCTTTTGCTATAAGGTAAGGGTGTTTAGGAACAATAATGACTGTGGAGTCATGGGATAACACAGGTATGGGAATCAATTTGTAATAGATATATGTGTCATCCTTAATTATAGGTATTTCTAAGAGATACGTAATATAATTTCCTTTCAAATAAGCTTTTATAGAAATTGTCTGTTCCAGTTTAACTAGATTATCTAATATTGGATTATAGGCTAATTTTTCTAATTTACTTATTTTTTCTAAAGTATTTAATAGATCGTTAGAATTAATAATTGATTGATGTAAAATACCTAATCTACTTAATGCAAAACTTGTTTCTATTTCATTTAATCTTATATAGATAGTTTGAAAATTATGTATTAATAAATTATACGTACTAATTATTTGAGTCTCTATATGATTGAGAGCATCTTTTTTCATAATCTCTGTTAGATTATGTCTTAACTCTTGAATTTCTAAATTAATTCCTATAATATTATCATTTAATTGAAATGTTGAATTCGTTAAAGAGAGCATCATTTCAGTAATTAAAGTAATTTTATTTTTAGTTTTACTTTGCTCTAATTTAACTTCATTAATAAGTTTTTCATATCTAATAGCATCGTTATTATCTAGATTTCCAGTAATTATCTTAATAATCGATCCTAAGGGGTTGATTAAGCCTCGCTTAACTCTAATATTTGGGGAAATCTGTTCTAATTTTAGTAACGTTATATTTCTTAAGTAGTTAGCTTGAATCCTAACATCTATAAAATTTTCAATATAATTATCATCAAAATTATTAAGTAACTTATTTAACTGGGTACATTTATAAAAATTATCTTTAAAATCTTCTATTATATTTCTTAAATCTAATGTTTTTGCAATGGTCCATTTGTCATTACTCACGATGGCTAAACCATTTCTTAACGGTAGTATTCCAGGATTGTCACGTAATTCCTGAAGTTGAAGGGCCTGGGACCGCCTCATCAGGACCAAGATCAGGACCAGCAGGTGGTACCTGTGGAGGTCGTTTCACATTCCTTATTGGAATTTTGGTACTACGTTCGTTACTCATAATGACAGGGACAATATTTCTACTTATCTCTTTAGAAACTTGTGCTTTAATATAGCGTGGCTTATCTTTACTCTTTCTTTTATTAGTGCTCTTGGCAAATATAAAATCTCCTGGTTTAATTTGAAACTCAGTTTCACCACCTCTTTTTTCAATATATTTTTCTTTACTCTTAATTGTTTTATCACTGATGTGTTTTTATAAAAACTTTGTTCGTTTCATATGCTCTTTAATCAATTGTTGCATATATTCACGATTAAAATCTATATCAAAAGTATTTCTAGATTCGGTATGTCCGAATAGAACTTCAAAAGGCGTAAAACCAGTTGATGAGTGTATTGAATGATTATATGCCATTATTGCATATGTCATAACCGAAGCAGCATCGGTATATTTATGTTCGTATTTTGCAATTCTATATATTTCTAAAATAGTTGAATGGAATCTTTCGATAAGACCCATAGAATTCGGATTATTCGCGGTACCTATGTGTATTTCAATTTTATACATGGACAAAAATTCTTTTAGTAAAGCATTGTTAAATTCAGTACCTGGGTCGGCACTAATTTTTAAAGGTAAACCATAAAAAGAAAAGTATTTAATTAACGCTCTAACTATTTCTGGCGTCGTTCTGTTTGGTATTTCAAAAGCTTGGCCTAATTTGCTAAATGCATCAATAATAGTCAAATAATAATTACCTTCGATAGAAAATATATCAATAAATATTTCTTCTAAGGGTTTCGTCTGCGTTTGGGTTAATTGTAATTTTGGTTTTATCGGGTTTCTATCGTACTTCATTTTTTTACAAACTTCACAAGAATTAATTACGCTTGATATCGTTTGTTCCATTTTATGCCAAAAATAATTTCGTTTAATGTGTCCTAAAGTTTCACGAATGCCTCTATGGCAAGTTTTGCCTTCGTGATATTTTATTACTATTTCTCTTTGATCGTTTTCGTCATCTATATAACTAACGCGTTTTGTGCATTCCCTAAATTTAACACATTCTTTCTTAAATAATGATGTAACTAATTCCGTAAATTGGTTGCGATGTATATCGTCTTCGAAATATATAAAATATTTAGCATTATTCTTAATATATTCTTTTAAAAATTGCTTAACTAAGTCAGGTCTATTTGTAGGTAAATGAACTTCTAAAATACGTTGCTTAGGCCTAGATAAATCTTTAACTGTTAATTTATCTATTAACCATGTAAAAACTAAAATTTGATTTGGTTTGGTATCAATTGCTTCTTGTAAAATAGGGATACCTTCTGATTCAGTATCACGAGCTGAATGAATAGTTTCAGCTTCAGAAGCAGTTAAAGTCGAACTAGAGGGACACGGAATAGAATAAGGTGAACCATTTCTAGTCCTAACTGAAAGAGTTTTCTCTGAATCTGTTTAACAATTAATAACGGGTTCTTCCGTTTCAGTTTCGAATATATTAGATTCTGATTGAGGAAAAACGGTATTTTTTAATTTAGCTAGTTCTTTTAAGTCCTCTGTTAATTTTCTAATTTCTTCAAGACGATCGTCGTCTTGTTCAACATTAACTTGAGTTGACATATTTTCGTCATTTTCTATTGCGTTAATACGGACGCGCGATAAAGCATCGGCATTACAATTAGCTTTTCCACTTTTATGTACAATTTCAAAATCGTACTCAGATAATCTTAAACGCCAACGGGTTAATCTACTATTAGTATCTTTAAGGGAATTTAACCATGCTAAAGGTTTGTGATCTGTAATTATTTTAAATTTCTTACCATATAAATAGGGGCGGAAATATTTTACTGCCCATACGATAGCAAGAAGTTCTTTTTCCGTAGTACTGTATCGAGTTTCAGCACTAATTAACGTACGACTTGCATAGGCTATAGGCTTATCGCTTCCAATTGGACCTTGAGATAAAATCGCGCCTACTGCAAAGTCTGATGCATCTGTTGTAAGGATATAAGGTTTACTAGGATCAGGATATTGAAGTATAGGTGCGTTAATAAGAAGTTCCTTACATTTTTGGAAAGATTCAATATATTTTTTATCACTCACAGGCATAGTCTGTTTTTTCTTAAGTCGGGCTGTCATAGGTTGTGTTATTTTCGCAAAGTCTTTAATAAATCGTCGGTAATAACCTATCAGTCCTAGAAAGCTTTTAATTTCAGTCGTTGTCTGAGGTAAAGGATACTTTAAAATGGCTTTAATTTTGTCATTATTCGGCTTAAGTCCGTCACTTGTAATTGTATGTCCTAGATAAAGTACTTCTTTACGTAAAAACTCGGATTTGTCTAATTGTACCTTTAAATTTGTTTGTCTTAGTCTGTCAAATACTGATCTTAATTTTTCTACGTGTTCTTGTAAGCTAACTGAATAAACTATTATATCATCAAGGTAAACTAGGCAATGAATACCTTGCAGTCCTCTTAACACATTGTCCATTGTTCTTTGAAAAATTGCAGGTGCAGTTTTAAGTCCAAAAGGCATACGTGTAAATTCGAAATGTCCAGCGTTTGTACTAAAAGCTGTCTTTTGTCTATCTTCTTCTTTAACTTCTATCTGATGGTAACCACTTGCTAAGTCTAGAGTGGTAAAGTAACAACTTCGTCCTAATTTATCAAACAAGTCAGTTATGTTGGGTAAGGGGTATTTGTCATCTACAGTTATCTCATTTAATTTTCTATAGTCAATTACTAGTCTAAATTTTCTTTCATTGCTAGCGTCAAGTTTCTTTGGAACTAGGTGCACAGGTGCACTCCAAGGAGAGTGAGATGGAATAACTATATTATTTTGTATCATTTTCTCTACTTGTTTGTTAATTTCATCATTTATTACTTGGGGTTGTCTGTAAGGTCGTATATATATAGGGTCTTCATTATAGGTTCTAATTTGATGTTTTACGTCATTAGTAAAAGTTAAGGGTAATTTGTCACAATGAAAAATGTCTTTATATTCTATACAAAGTTGTTCTATAGCTTTCTTTTCTTCGGAGTTCATGTGATCTAATCTAAGTTTAGTTAAGTTTTCAGTCAATATCTCGTCTATTTCTAAATCATAACTGTCATCTAATTTATTAACATTACATATATTTGGATTATATTTTGTCACAATAAAAGGGCTAGTGATAGTCAAAACTAATTCTGTATCTAACGTATTTTGAATGATGGTAGTCGCATATCCATCTTTACAATTAACTAAAGCACTAGGCATTCTAACACCATCACAAAATTGCTTAAAATTTAAAATAGCAAAACCATTACGAAGATTCGTTGGTAATTTTACTCTTTGTTCACAGCGTCGGTCTAAACGAATGACGTTAGTAGGGTTATAAGTTATAGGAATAGATGTTGTGTTAGTAAAAAGGATTTCATTTTTCATGTCTATTTTAGCATCTAATTGCTTTAAAAGATCGCTTCCTATAAGTCCGTCGTAACGTCCGTCTACGTCGTATATATAAAATTTATGAGTTTCATGATTTTTAAAAGTCGGGAATAAAGGAATAACTATAACTTCATCATGTCTACTAGAGGCATGGGTACTAATGACCTCGAAGGGCTCTTGATATTTAAAATTATTAAAATATTCGTTAGCTTTTTTAGGGCTAATAAATGATCTTGAGCTTCCGGTATCTATCATGAAGTTACCATTAATTTCAGGAATATTAATATAAGGAAGTGTTAGTGTATTACAATTTAAATGTATTACCTCGGGATGTGGTAAGGGGTACCTATGTGAAAATTTTCAAATTGTTCAATAGGCTCGTTTTGTTTTATCGTATACTTATTTTTATCTTGTAATTTTTGATCATTATTCATATTATAATATCCATTATCTACTATTTCAGGATCTACCTGGTGAACAATATGTTCATTTAAACGAAAACCTTGAGGTTTACTAGGTGGAGCAGTTCTCATACTCACATCTGTATTCATAGGTCTTTGGGGACGGTAACCAAAGGGTTGTTGTCCTTGGTTTTGATTAAATGGTGGTCTATAGCCAAAATTATTTTGGTTGACCTGGGGTTTATACCCTTGATTAAATTGGTTAAATTGAGGTCTATAACCAAATTGATATTGATTTTTATTTGGAATTTTTAATTGTTGGCTTTTAGAAATGCCAAATTTAAATTTAGGTAAATTTTGTGCATTATTATTTTGTAAAAATTGAGGTTTTGGTTGAAAACCATTTGGATTCGTTTTAATCGTATTATAAAATGGTTTCATACTTCTTTCTAAATAAGGATTAGTAGATGTAGCAGATCCAGTATTATTATAAGGATGCTTCATCATTTTATTTCTGGAATTATATTGGTGCATAAAATTAACCTCCTCTAATACAATACTTAAGGCATTTTCTAACGAACTACATGCCTTTAAACGCACAATTCTTAATAAATCTTCGGGTAAATTATATAGGAAAACATTCATCGCTAAATTGTCATAAATAGTAATCTTACTTTCGCGTAAACTCATATTCGATAATAAATTTACTTTAGCAATCAATGTGCTCTTTGTATGTTGAATCCTATTACAGAAATCTAGATAAGATTCGTTACTATTAATTTTTAATGTCTCTAATTCGATCGCGATACATTCTTCGGAACGCGGATCACCGAAATGTTGCTCTAGGGCGGATTTTAAGCTGTTCCATGTATTAAGGTCTTGTCTTTCACTTATTAAACTAGCGGCTCGGCCTACTAATTTAGAAGTTATTACATAATATAAGTATAAATCTTGCGCTGGGTTTCCTTCCACTACGCATGTTTGTATAACGTATTCGCATTTTCGAATAAATAAAGATAATAATTTCTCATCTCCATCAAACTTTGGGATGATGTTACTAACCTCAACGGGAATCTTTACAATATTCTCCATTTTAAAATATTAAATTTATATTTATATAGATGAATATAATTTATATATTATTTTTAATTCAATTTAATTCACTCGATAATATCGTTATTAATTTTATTTTAAAATACTTAATGCTAATCGTCAAGGAAATTTCTTAGAATCTTTTAAGGTTTAAAAAGAATTCTACAATTAAATTGACACATATAACTAGGGTTGAATAGGAAAAGAATAGATGGGAATAGCTTTGGGGTCTACTCACCAAATCATCTCCCTCGTGAGTCTGAAGGCAGCAGTAATTTCTTGTAGAGCAGGATCCCGTGCAGGATTAGACTTATTTATAATTTTGGTTCGGATTCCGTTAAAAACGCTAGAAAACGTTCGTCTCTATATAGTTTACAGGACGCGGAATCCTACCGGCTGCGCCAGTCAAGTTCTGTGCACGGCGAAGGACTTT
Organism: Mechanitis mazaeus; assembly: GCA_959347395.1. Taxonomy (NCBI): domain Eukaryota; kingdom Metazoa; phylum Arthropoda; class Insecta; order Lepidoptera; family Nymphalidae; genus Mechanitis; species Mechanitis mazaeus. Next base: position 6,970,442 of record OY365757.1, read on the forward strand.
TTAAAAAAGATTTATTTTAATTAAAAATTATATTTGTTAAACAAGTATTCACTTAAGCTACCTTAAACAGACTGATCTTAATAATTATTTAATGAATAATTACAATTAAATCGGACCACCCAAAGGAGGTGCCGCTATTGTCTTATTCTTAGAATATCGCCTGACGGCGGACAATACCAGGTGCTAACTCAGCGGTTTGGGACGACATAACTAGGTACATAAACATAACAAATAATAAAACATTAATTTTGTTATGTTTGCAAAATTCGTTTTGCACATTTATGTTAGAAATTCAGTAAGCTTTATATTACTAAGAATTTTTTCATATTTATATAGGTGTTCACAGATTTATTGGATGATTTATATCTAGAGATAGAGATCCCAACAGCAAAATTACATTCCTGCAAAATGAATCAAGAATCATAGCAGTAACCTGACAGACTCCTACTGAGAGAGATAACTTATATTGCCAAGGATGTATAAGTATTTTAAGCACAGCTTCAAAATAATTATATTACTATAGAAATATTCTGCTTATCTATTGTGCTGCTTAGCTATTAGGTTTTAAGCTCTGATTTTGTGTTGCATTTGTGTGTCAAATTATTATCTTGCATATAGAATGGAGTTTGCACAGTATCAACATTATCTAAATAAAGGCACTGATGGGACTAAAATAGAATAACAATGTAATTAACCATTTGTTGAATAAATAACCAATAAACTAAAAACATGAGATTAAATAGGATGCCTAAATATATAGCTGCATGCATGCCATATTTCATAAATCACTGCATGCATGCCATATTTCATAAAATCATTTACTTTTTTGCAGGATGGTGGATGTTCTTCAAGACATAAAAAACAATTTAGATAGGTTATTAGAAAAATAAAATATTTAAAACAAAGAATCTTTTATTATCATTCCCTAATTTAGGTTACATAATATTTTTCAAATGACTAACAACAGTAATTTTTGTGTATAATGTGTATGGGTCAAGAATGTGATAACAGAGAAATACTCATACATATTTCTCATTTATTCTTGAACCGTAAAGATAATTATACTTTTTAATGTCCAAATTACTATGTACAAATATATTCTATTATTACAGTCACAATAATAATTAGTATCAACTTAAATTTACAGCGCTGGACAAATACAATAGAGAAGGCGCGGCGCCACTTTCATATAATTTTTATTTTCATTTAATTTAGATATTAAATACTTGATCATATCCAATTCAACACTACTTAAAATTCAAAATATTTACATATTGGCCATTAGATACACATACACATTAAGTACAGGCAAGACAAACTTACACATTTTTATTATTTAATTTTAAATAACCAATGAAAAACTAGTATATTTTTTTTGTTATTTCAGTAAAGTGGTCTTAATTTATATTTATGCCAACACATTTAATTTTCACTGTAAACCCAAAAATGAGGATACAGTCAGTATCATTGACATGAATTCACTCACTTTACAGAATGAATTCTTTTAAACAAATTATTAACTACTATAGTAATTTCTTAAATTTTGACTAGTACACATTTGAATAAATTTTAACCCGACGTTTTGAATGTTTTGCAGCAATTGTGTTCAGGGGTAGACGAGATGTAAGTGTCTGTCAGTAAGCTAGTTAATTAGTCATCTACCTCCAACGGTTCCTTAGTCTGCAGGCATAGAGTTCCGGATGTAGACAAAACACACTAACTTGAGGTGACAGATAGTGCAGTCACAGAAGTGAGACTTAATAGTATTTATGAGTGGGTCCCAGGTGTTACAAAGACTTCAACCATCTACTCTATTGAAATTAGGATAGTTTTTAATTTCAATATCCTAGGGGGATCATTCTTGGTATGCAGTGGGGTTCCCTAGCGAGGATGTGTGGTAACAATCACAGTCAAGTTTTTATACCCTGGCACATTGTAAAGGAATATTACTTTTAATAAGTCTCAAGAATTGGCTCACTTTTCTAAGAGGTTTGTAAATAGTTTTAGCAGAAACCCTTTTTAAGATATTATCAATTTGTCAGTAACTCCCTTAACATATGGATGTAGGACCGGTTGTCTTTTAGCTGTGAGCGGCTCGATGTGACTTCGACGACGCTGGCGAGGGACAGGCAAGTTGTTAACTAAAAAATGCTTGACATGCTGGAGCTACGGGAACAAATGTATTCCTTCGCGGATCCTTCAGTTTCTCCGCAAACACTGCACAAAGGTAGGTAAACAGTGCTTTGGTTATACGAAAGCACTGTTGGAACTACCGGGGACAAAGTGCCAATCGGTCTGCAGAATCTCGGAGAATCCGGGTTTCTATAACCGCGCGTCGTTGACGCCAGTGTCTTATAAGGCGTCTTCGCCATATCGCTTCTATATTTCTTTTGTCAGATTAAATCGAAGCTAACAATTCAAAATACTATTTACTTTGATGCCGAAACTACGAAAATACTTGACATTGACTAAATCAAAAAATTGACAGGAGTAGAAATTAAATTTACTCGTTGTAAAACGGTTGAATAGGAAATTATTTACTGTTACTAAAAATTTCGGGGTTTAAATAGTTACTTTTATATGAAATTTAATGAAATTAATGGTGTTTGGTTTTCGTAGTCTGTATTCTTAAATTAATAACAAAATGCATACCAAAATTGAATATCGTAACTTTCCGACGAAACCGGTAGAAAGATTTATGAACGAATACGTGAAAACGAAAACTAGGCATAGATAACCTAACGTGTGGCGTACAGAATTCCATTTTTGTCGTCTTATCTGCGACAAGAACGAAATACGTTAAAAAGTCGTGTGACGTCACACAAGACAAGACAAGTTAAGCAAAAAGTTATGGCATAAGGCTCCTGCACGGCCGGAATATACCGCATTTCTCTCTTCTCTTTCGTTAAATATTGTTGTATAAACTTTTGAAAACGCGTAATACAACTCTTCATTATAAAAATAACAGTGAAACACACGATCGGCAATAGTGTGTTCTTTTAAAAATCGTATTATTTCTTCTTTTGTGTTATTCACCGGTATGAAGAAGTCTTTAATAATTTTTCGTGAATATGTCAATCTGTTTTCTACTCTATACGTTGAACCCGGGGTTGACCTAATGTCGAATTGCTTACGCTGCCTATCTATAGCATCTTCTAGTATCGGTATACCTTGATTTTCGTTTTCAGGCTGGGTATGGTTATTTGAAACTAGATTTTCACTTTCAGATGCCGTTTCAGTAGTTTCCGTTTCACCTACTATGCTAGGGGTTTGTACATCATGTCTACTGGTAATGTCCTCGTTATTATTGTCGTTATTTTCTTCTTCCTGCCTCACATTTTGAAATATTCTATTGATTATATCATCATCATCATTATCGTCTAAATTTACTGCCAGGGAATCAATACTTTTATGGAAAATTTTGACTCGAGGGAGAGCGTCCGCATTTGTGTTTTGGCGTCCTTTTTTGTAAATGATTTTATAGTCATATTCAGCCAATTTAAGTTTCCATCTAGTTAACTTAGAGTTAGGGTCTTTCAGGGACATTAACCATGTTAGGGGCCTATGATCTGTATATATGATAAATTTCCTTCCATAAAGGTACGTTCTGAAGTTTTTTGACTGCCCATATAATAGCTAAAAGCTCTTTTTCAATTGTTGAGTATCGAGTTTCTGTGTCAGAAAGAGTCCTGGATGCATAAGCTACTGGTTTATCTGCGCCTACGGGTCCTTGGGATAATACTGCACCAAGAGCTATTTCCGATGCGTCTGTTGTCAGTATAAAAGTCTTGTCAAAATTTGGGTATTGTAAAATAGGTGCATTAGTTAGAATTTCTTTACATTTTTTAAATGATTCTAAAAATTCTGGGGAATGTATTACTTTGTTTTTTTTTTTAGACATTGAGTCATGGGTTTAGTTAATTTAATAAAATCTTTAATAAATTTTCTATAGAAAATATCCAACAAGTCCTAGAAAGGTTTTAATGTCTCTCTGAGTTTTTGGTAAAGGAAAGTTCAACACGGCTTTGATTTTGTCTTCATTCGGTACAATTCACTAACGAGATCTAGGGTGGTAAAATATTGTGATCTGCCTAATCTGTCTAGTATATTGCTTATATTAGGAAGGGGGTACTTGTCTTCAATGAGTCTGTCATTAAGTCGTCGGTAGTCGATGACTAGTCTCCATTTTACCTTTCCTGATGCGTCTGCCTTCTTAAGGACGATGTGGACGGTACAAGACCATGGTGATATACTTTCGCGTATAATACCCTGTTTCAATAAATTATCAACCTCTTTCTGAATTTCGTCGCGTTGTTTCGGGGCTTGTCTATAACTTCGAACGAAAATTGGGGTTTGGTCTGTCAGTCTCAGTTGATGTTTGACCGCGTGCGTGAAAGAAAGGGGGATACTTTCCGAGTAGAAGATATCTCTATACTTATAACAATTTTTTTTTATCTTTCGCCGTTCCTCCTCATTCATATGGTCTGTGTGAATTTTATTTAAATTTTCACACAATTCCTTATTAATGTTTGGATTTTCATTAATTGAATTTAATTTATATTGATTTATATTTAATTTTAGATTATATGATTTTAGAGGAATATTTTCTGTGTTAAGTATTATTTTCCTGACAGAACTAAAATTAATAAATGTTTTAAATTGCCCATGATTTACTTCTACAAAGGCTGCAGGGGATTTTAAACCATTACACCAAATGTATTCATCATGAATGTATTGACCGTCAGAATAATTAGTTTTCATTGATATAATTTTTTCACATCTGGGTTCTATTACAAGTTTTTTTATTGGAAGATCTAAATGAATGTCAATTTATTTTTGATGTCAATGACACAGTCTAGTTTCTTTAAAAGATCTAAACCTATTACTCCTTTATATTTCGGATCGAAATCAAAAATTAAAAATTAATGTTTCATGTTATTATTAAATACCGCGGGAAGGGGTAAATTTGCTATATATTTATGACGGGAAATACCATGAGCTGTTTTTACTTGGAACGGTTCACACTGGACCATGTTTTTGAAAAATGATTTATTTATAACTCTGGTTGATATCATAGATCGTGATGCTCCTGTATCTATCAGAAACTTGCCTTGAAATTCGTGAAGTTCTAAATATGGGAGACGATCTATATAATTACGGTCATTATTAAGTTTTACTAAATGTGGTCGTCTGGACTTATAGACTCGTGAAAATCCTGCTCAGTACCGTTGTCTTCATTTAAAGAATTAGAATTATCAAAATATTCATACTAACCTTGATCATACTGAGGTTCGTTTGCGTAGAATAATTGTTCACCTGCAAACTGGGGTTTCGCCGGCTTAGAGATAGATCTCATGCTAACGTCTGAAACCTTTTGAGGGTACTGCTGGGGTGGATTTCTTACAAAATTGCCAGGGGGTCTATAATTTCCTGAGTATGGTGGGCTTTGTCTAGGAGTATTAAATTTGAAGTTTGATGAGTTCATTTGTTGATTGGAACCTATTATCGAATCTTTAACCTTGGCTTGTTAACTCATATTAAAGTTATTCGTCCTACCATATGCAAGTTTAGCCTCTTCCTGTCGGGCTATAATTATTGCTGATTCTAACGTTAGGGGTTGCGCTATCCGGACCCCAATTGATACTTTAAACTCTAAATTATTAGTATATTGTTCCACTACCATGCTACCGTAATAAGATTTAGATTTAGATTTAGAATGTGTGCCTATAGAGTATAACGTATCTAATATATTTCGGAGTCGTTTTCCGAAATTTTCAGCGTCCTCATTTTTATTTTTTTGCATTCTACTTAGCTCTTGCATAACCTGGATTTCGTTCCTAGGTTCGCGTAAGCGTTGTATGAGGGTAGCTTTAATGGCTTCCCACGATGTGAGTGATTCCTCGAAGGCGATAGCGTCGATAGCGACACCGCTTAACCGACTTTTAATAAGACACAATATCGCGGGGTGTTCTCTTACTGAGCTATCTAATAAATTTAAAATATTTTCTACCTCTCTCACATAATAGTTCAATAATTTGGGATTGCCATCATATTTAGGCATGAATTCCGAGATTAGTTTAAAACTAGATGCGTCGCAATTTTCGAAAGACATATTTAATTATTTATAAAATTATACGAGAAAGAGAAAACCTATCTTACTCACTTTATTTCTTTACTTATTTCTGTAAAAGTACCTATTGCAATCTGAGCGTCGAATAGTTTATCAGAAATATATTTTAAATATTTTTATTTATTTATTTATTTATTTATTTATTTATTTATTTATTTATTTATTTATTTATTTATTTATTTATTTATTTAATTATTTATTATTTATTTTATTCTGTAAAGTGTCTATTGCGATTTTTAGCGTAGAACACTTTTTAGTAAAACATAAAATAATAGTTACGGAAAGGAAATAGAGTACAGGAACTTGGAATAACAAGAGTACTCACCACAGTATCCTCTGCATTTTCTTTTCCGGGTCTTCTCAGCTTCACGTAGACTTTTTAGATGCCGCCTTCGTAGATTCTTTGAGGGTCACGGTGATAGTGATCAAAATCACTCAATTGTTCAAGGATTTCACTTGAGAATTGCCGCGACTACTACCGACTGCGCCAATTATGTGAAGGCGATCAAGTCTTTTCAAAAATTAATTTTAATTTTTAAATCACAATTATTACAAATAATAAAACAGAACTAAACGTGATTATCGCTAGGAGAAGACTAACTTAATTAAATTAAAATTATAAGGAACAAAATAAAAAAAATATATGGTTACACAATTACTATTGTCTTATGTTTAAGTAGAGTCAGCGGAATGCATACGGGTGCGATGCTTATCGCATGGTAACTCGCCGTGACTAATTTATTTTTTAACATCTCAAAAGCCAACTGTTGTTCATTGCTCTAATAAAAAGAGCGTCTTTCTTTAGAAGTGATGTGAGAGGTTTGGATAATTTTGAAAATTCTAGGATGAAGCGTCTATAATAAGATATTAGGCCCAAAAAGGATTTAATGTCTTTAGGACATTTTGCAATAGGAAATTCTTGAACAGTTTTTATTTTATTGGGATCAGGTTTTAAGCCATTTTCAGTTATAACATGTCCTAAATAACCAACTTCTTTTCTTTTTTAAAAATTCTTTTCTTAAAAACTCACATGTATCTGGTTGGATTTTTAATTTGAATTTGCGTAGTCTTTCAAACACTGCAGTCAAGTTTTTAACATGGGTAGGAAGATCATGGGAATATGTGACAATATCGTCTAAATAGACAAAACATCTTTCTCCTTGGAGACCGGTAAGGACATTGTTCATTAAACGTTGAAATGTAGATGGAGCATTTTTAAGGCCAAAAGGCATTCTATTAAATTCATAATGTCCTTGGGGGACGCTAAAAGCAGTCTTACAAGCATCTGTTGGTGCCATCTTAATCTGATGGAAACCGGAAGCAAGATCGAGAGTTGAAAAATATTTGGAATTTCCTAATTGAGCAAGAATTTCTACAATATTTGGAATAGGATAAGTTTCACCAATAGTGTTGTCGTTTAATTTTCTGTAATCGATTACGATACGCCATTTCTTTTGGCCAGAAGCGTCGATTTTCGTTGGCACAATCCATATTGGAGAAGACCAGGGAGATAAGGACGGTTTGATAATTTTTTGATTAAGCATTTTTTGAATTTGGGAGTTAACTTCTTGTTTGTGCACTTCAGGAAATCTGTAGGATTTTACGTTAATGGGTTTGTCAGTAGATGTTCGGATTTCGTGGTTGATGGCATCAGTTGAGGTTAGTAAGTCATTCGGCAAGTGGAAAATATCTGAGTAATTGGAACACCTATCATAAAGGGCTTCACGTTCTTCTGAATTTAAATGTTCAACACGAAGGAATTTTAGGACTTCATTAGTTCTATCTAAACATGTTTTATTAGAATCATATGACAGGTAGGATTCATAATCAACTGGGTGTAAGTTAAGTTGGAAGTTAGAATTCCAGGTAACAGGTTTTTCAGAAGTGTTTAGGACTGTTAGATTTATTCGATTATTATCTTTTACCGCGACTAAACAGTTAGCAATAAATAATATTTCATTAATTCGTTGATCAAGAACAAGACCTTTTTTTATTTCAGGATTACTAACGGAACATTCTATGGTAATTTTAGAACGAGCTGGGATTTGGTAGGTTGGGTCAGAAAAATTAAGTTAAATTTTATTTTTATCTAAATTTAGTATTCGTATAGACGATTTCCAGTGCTCCATTGATTATAATAGTGTAATCAATGGAGCACTGAAAATGGGTAAGTAAATCATTTCCTATTATACCGTCATAATATAAATTTATTTGATCTACTACATGAAAGTTAAAAGATATAGATTCCTTATTAAATATTAGTTTCATGTCAAAATCGCCAACGGTAGGTACGGCATCGTCGCAGGTGTCTATTCCTTTCAGCTTTATTATATTAGAAATAAGTTTCAGGCGAGGAAATGATTGAATAGCAGACTTCTGGAGAAGGCACACAGACGATCCGGTATCGACAAGTAGTGCTAAAGGTTTTTTAGAGATAGAAGTTTGGACAAAGATGTGCGGTAAGGATATTTTGTTAGGTTTACATGCTATTTCATATATTTTATGATGGTCCTTAGGTTTGAAAAATTGGACGCATGCTTGGGGCTGGTTACCCTTGTGGTCCTTTTAAATGGCAATTTGGACTCTCGTTTGGGGCTGGTTACCCTTGTGGTCCTTGGATTTGGAAATTTGCACGCTTCCTTGGGGCTGGTTTTTTTTTTTATGGAAAAGGAGGGCAAACGAGCATGCGGGTTACTGATAAAATGTGATCACCGCCGCCCATGAACTCTTGCAACATCTGAAGGCTCACAAGAGCGTTGCCGGCCTTGGAGATAGGAATAAACGCCTTTTTTGAAGGTACCCATGTCGTATCGATCTGGAAACACCACCGAAGGAAGCTCATTCCACATCTTTGTCGAAGAAAGTTTCTTGCAAACCGCACAGTAGAAGAACGCTATGCATCGAGGTGGTAAGGATGGTAATGAAGGCGGTGACGTGCTGTGCGGTGATGGAATTCGGCGGCAGGCATCTGATCAAATAACTCTTCGGAACACTCCCCGTTGTAAATGCGATAGAAGACGCACAAGGAAGCCACGTCTCTACCACCCAATTTCATCGAGGCCAACTTGGCCTTGCTCTCCAAATGACCACGAAACCGACAGTCGCTCGAAATATCGAGTCCCAGTATTCTGATACTTGGCGAGGCGGTGAGGGGTGTGCTCTCGAAGAGTGGCGATACGACAAATGGGGTTTTCTTGGTAGTAAACGCGCAAACTTGTGTCTTTTGGAGATTAAACTGAACGAGGTTCAGTTCACCCCATTCTGAGACCATCCCCAGAGAGGTCTCTATAGAAGACACAAGTTTCTTTCGACACTCGTCGACGTTTTCCCGAGAGAAACCTGCACGGTCGGAATATACCGCATCCCCAGTGCTGTCATCCGCATAGCAATGTATGTTGGAAATATCCAACATATCATTATTATATATTTCCTCTTTAGAATTCTAGAGTTCGGATCCCTTATGACTATCGCTTTAGCCCAAGCCTGGTATGCCTGCGGTTTGCCGGCTGCTGCAGCCCCGACAGACGCATCAAACCAAGGCCGCGATCTGCCACCAAGTGGTACCACAGAGCTAGGTACAAATAGTTCCATGCCCTGTAGTATCACATCAGCTACAGCCGCAGCGCAGTCACTGGGATCACTCGGCATTGTGCGCGTTGAAGTCCCCGAGGACTATGACTTCAGCTGAGGGAGTCTGTGAAAGCAGTTCGTCAATCTTCGCCTGAACATGGCCCGTTGCTCTGTTTCTGCATTACCACTGTGGGACCTGTAGAGGCACGCGTAGACTCTGACATGATCGTCCATGTCCACGCGCAGCCAAAGTAAAGACAGATCCCGACCATCAAAAATCTGGAGGCGACGGTAGCAGATATCCTCCCTCACGAACACAGATACCCCGGCGTGTGGTATAAAATGATGTTCAAGTTTATACCCGGGGTATGAAAGGTACGCTGTGTCGCTAGGTTGAGATATCTGCGTCTCCGTCAAAAACAACAAGGCCGGCTGCGCCGTCACAAGGTGGTAGTGGACGGCGTTTAGGTTAGAGTGAAGTCCCCGGATGTTGCAAAAATCCACATTTAAAGTGGAGCGGGGTGTCGCTCTGTTTCCTCTTCGTTTGCCCTCTGTAAACACAAAATGCGATACTTTGCCCACCCCAGATACGACGGGCTGCCCGAGCAAAATCGGAGAGTGGTTTCCCCAATTTTGCTCGGGGAGGGATTCTCCGGCTTCATGAAAGCCGGTACCCTCCTGGTGTATATTTATTTTAGTAACCGCATTCATGTTTTGGCGGAGGGGAGGGGAGGGGGCGAGTTGGGCTTCCGGAAGCTCTCACTCACCGGACGGAACATAACCAAATAAGTTTGGTTACTTCACGCCGATCTTTTGTGAGAGGGTGGTCCTTCCCCGGACGAGCCAGCCCAATACGAGCTGTGGTCAAATGACTACAGCTAGGCTCTACCACCTAAAGATTAGACCACCTTGGATTTAGAAATTTGGACCCTTGTTTGGGGCTGGTTACCCTTGTGTTCCTTGGATTTGGATGGTGTGTCATTATCATTTAAAGGTATAGCTAGAGATTGTTGTATAGGCTTCACGAGACACCCCGTAAGCCCATTATTCGTTTAAATGATGTTCCTCCTCATAGTATTCGCTAGAAGAGGGTTGAGGCTCAAGGTCGTTAGGAATATTTTCATCCACTAAGCAGTTTACACGAGCCGAATGAGGTTTGGGATATTCTTGATTTTGACGTTAATGAGATTGGAATGTTTGAGAGACTTTGAATCTATTATTATTGTACATGCGCTTTCTACATGTCTCAATTGTGTGTCCTGTATTTTTGCAGTGCCGGCAAATATGAGGTTGGTTACTTCGCTCAAACTGTTTTGGTGCTAAAGGTTTTGAATTGTCAGTAAAGTCAGGAGGTCTGAAAGAGTATTTAGGTTTAGGAGATTGACGTTGTGATAATGAGGTATGAAAATTGCGCCTAGCAAATAAATTTAAGATTTTTTCCTCGGACACCGCCATATTAATTGCTTCATTTAAAGAAGAGGGATTTTTACCTCGAACAAGGTTGGATAAATCATGTTTAATCCAAGTAAAAACGTGTGGAGTGCTAAAACCTCCATTGCAGCTGTAAGACCAGCAGGGCTATTCCGTATCTTTTTTGACAAGTTAAACGATGTCATCGTTTCAAAAATGCGTATCGAACGTCAAATTTCGTATTCCGTAACTGCAGTGGCACAATCGGATGACGTCACACCCAACGAGTGGCTATGATGTGCACCGTAAATAATTTTGACAGATAATCTCCTATCGATATTTCTAAATTGGTATTCTGTACCGCTAGTGGACATCCAATGAATACGCACCTAATTCGTCAAGACATTTTTGATGTACACTACTAAATAGCAGTGTTTTGTAAATTACCATTGATGTCCATTATAACCCGGCAGTAATAAAAAGTATTCAAACTAAACATTAAGCTTCAGTAAGGTGTGTTTACTAATTTTAGAAGGTTAATTTAGTTCTAGAAAGAAATAAACAAAATATGACGCAGTATAGTGATACTGAGAAATATAGAATTTATCGAAGATTATTTATTAAGTTTGTTACCTTAATTAACTTTTATAAATTTTAACATATTCATTTTTATTTGCCTGCACTAAAGAAGGCATGAAAAAATTACAACTTATGAGGCGTCGTCACTTTCACAATACTAGTAAACATTACAGCTGTGGAACCGAGAATTTATTCCCAATCTTTGAGTGACAAGACTGGATATCAGTATATTATCGAAATACTTTATCTCTAGTTATAACTTTCTAGAAGTTAAAAACCGCAGAACGATATGAATTAAAAGTAAGTACTGTATGCTATCTCTATAGAAACACTATCTTAAAATAATACATATTATAGCCATTATCAAAATACATTTAATACGATAATATAATGATGATTTTTCTATCTATTGCAGATTGTTCTTTTTTTATTTAAAATAAACAATCGGATTATATCAACAATCTGAGATTGTGGGAAGAGATGACTAGGGCACACTTGAAGACACACTTTGTTGCTTTTGTGCTTACAGAGCCCTTACTCGACTGTGATTTAATTAAATATGTAGTAGGTATGAGTTCTATAACATAACTTATACTTAGAAAACTCTAATTTTAATGTGATTGTTAGTAGAACCAGCGAAGTTGCAAAATTTGGAGGCTATACTTAATGGAAATTTTTATACTCCAATAGAAATTTAAGATCACACATGTAGAAATTTCTAATAGCTATAATATTTTGGGTATATGTTTATGTAACCATTGCAAATCAAATACACATAGTAATTAAACCTGACAGCAATAATTATCATTTTTGTTTACCTTTCCTACTTTATTTTGTAGGTGGTAGAGCCTAGCTGTTGTCATCTGACTGCAGCTTGTATTGGGCTGGCTCGACCGGGGAAGGACCACCCTCTCACAGAAGATCGACGTATAGTAACCAAATTCGTTTGGTTATGTTCCGTCGGTGAGTGAGAGTTTCCGGAAGCCCAACCCCCCCTCCCCCCTCCTCCCTGCCAAACATGAATGCGGTTACTTCCATAAATATACCCCAGGAGGGTACCGGCTTTAATGAAGTCGGAGAATCCCTCCCCGAGCAAAATCGGGGAAACGATTCTCCGATTTTGCTCGGGCCGCCCGTCGTATCTGGGGCGGGCAAAGAATCGCATTTCGTGTTTTTTGAGGGCAAACGACGAGGTAACACAGCGGCACCCCGGTCCACCCTAAATGTGGACTTTTGCAACATCCGGGGACTTCACTCCAACCTAAACGCCGTCCATTATTATCTTGAGACGGCGCAGCCGGCCTTGTTGTTTTTGACGGAGACGCAGATATCTAAACCTAGCGACACAGCGTACCTTTCATACCCCGGGTATAAATTAGAACATCATTTTATACCCCACGCCGGGGTATCTGTGTTCGTAAGGGAGGATATCTGCTACCGTCGCCTCGAGATTTTTGAAGGTCGGGATCTGTCTCTCCTCTGGCTGCGCGTGGACATGGATGATCATGTCAGAGTCTACGCGTGCCTCTACAGATCCCATAGTGGTAATGCAGAAACGGAACAACTCTTGGGCCATGTACAGGCGAAGATTGACGACCTGCTATCACAGATTCCCTCCGCTGAGGTCATAGTCCTTGGGGACTTCAACGCGCACAATGCCGAGTGGCTAGGGTCGCGTTCCACTGACTTCGCGGGGAGATCTGTGTTTGACTTTGCTCTGACAAATGGTCTGTCCCAGTTGGTTCAGACGCACACTCGTCTACCGGACGTGGACAGCCACATGCCCTCTTTGTTGGATCTTCTGCTGAATACACATCCCGGAAAGTACCAGGTCATTGTCGAGGCTCCCCTTGGGTCCTCCGATCATTGCTTGGTACGGAGTGTAGTGCCCATTCAACGTCCGGCTCGCACAAGACCTGCGACCCGACGCGTTTGGCACTACAAGTCAGCGGATTGGGATGGAATGCGGTCTTTCTTTGCATCCTACCCATGGGGGCCGATTTGTTTCTCTTCCGATGATCCCAGTGACTGCGCTGCGGCTGTAGCTGATGTGATACTACAGGGCATGGAACTATTTGTACCTAGCTCTGTGGTACCACTTGGTGGCAGATCTCGGCCTTGGTTTGATGCGTCTGTCAGGGCTGCAGCAGCCGGAAAACGTCAGGCGTATCAGGCTTGGGTTAATGCGTTAGTCATCAAGGATCCGAACTCTAGAGTTCTGAAGAGGAAATACAATCGTGCCTCCAGATTCTTCAAACGGCAAATTGCTAGAGCAAGGTTTAGGCATGTCGTCAAAATTGGGGATCAGTTGACAAGGTACCCACCAGGCACGCGTAAGTTCTGGGCGCTTTCTAAAGCCACTTTGGGTATCTTTTGCCAGCCATCCCTACCGCCACTGCACTCGGGGAATGATTCTCTGGCCCATACGGCAAAAGAGAAAGCCGATCTCTTGGGCACTCCTTTTGCCTCAAACTCGACCTTGAACGACCAAGGGAAAACACCGCCTACCATCCAGCGGTGTCAGAGTTCAATGCCGGAAATAATTTTCCGGCAAAAAACCATTCGACGGTCTCTACTTTCCTTGGATGTTCATAAGTCGAGTGGGCCGGATGGCATTTCCCCAATCGTCCTACGAACATGTGCCCCTGAGTTGACTCCAGTGCTAACGCGTCTATTTCGGTACTCCTATTTCAAAGGCGTAGTCCCGGTCTCATGGAAGTGTGCCTTTGTCCATCCGATCCCTAAAAAAGGTGATAGCTCGGACCCAGCTAACTACAGACCTATCGCCATTACCTCTCTTCTCTCCAAAATAATGGAGAACATCATAAACCGACAGCTCCTCGCGTACCTTGAGGATCACCAGTTGATCAATGACCGACAATATGGCTTTCGCCATGGTCGATCGGCTGGTGACCTCCTGTTATGTCTTACACACCGTTGGGCTGCGGTTATTGAAAGCAAGGGAGAAGGTCTGGCAGTAAGTCTGGATATAGCGAAAGCCTTCGATCGTGTATGGCACAAGGGGCTTCTTTCGAAGCTTCCTTCCTATGGGCTTCCCGAGAGTTTATGCAGGTGGATCACCAGCTTCCTCACTGGGCGGAGCATACAGGTCGTTCTCGACGGTTTTTGCTCGGACCCCAAGCCCGTGAATGCTGGTGTACCCCAAGGCTGCGTGCTATCCCCAACCCTATTCCTCTTGCACATCAATGATATGTTGGACATTTCCAACATACATTGTTATGCGGATGACAGCACTGAGGATGCGGTATATTCCGGCCGTGCAGGTCTCTCTCGGGAAAACGTCGACGAGTGCCGAAAGAAACTTGTGTCTTCTATAGAGACCTCCCTGAGGACGGCCTCAGAATGGGGTAAACTGAACCTCGTTCAGTTTAATCCCCAAAAGACACAGGTTTGCGCGTTTACCACTAAGAAAACCCCATTTGTCGTATCGCCGCTCTTCGATAGCACACCTCTCGATGCCTCGCCAAGTATCAAAGTACTGGGACTCGACATTTCAAGCGACTGTCAGTTTCGTGGTCACTTGGAGAGCAAGGCCAAGTTGGCCTCGATGAAATTGGGTGTGATGAATAGAGCGAGACAGTATTTCAATCCTGGCCATAGACTTGCGCTTTATAAGGCGCAGGTTCGGCCACATATGGAGTACTGTTCTCATCTCTGGTCCGGATCACCCCAATATCAGCTTCTACCTTTTGACCGCGTACAACGGAGAGCCGTACGGATTGTCGGGGACCCGGTGCTCTGTGAACGGCTGGACTCTTTGGCATTGCGTAGAGACGTGGCTTCTTTGTGCGTCTTCTATCGCATTTACAACGGAGAGTGTTCCGAAGAGCTATTTGATCTGATGCCTGCCGCCGAATTCCATCACCGCACAGCACGTCACCACCTGCATTTCCATCCACACCACCTGGATGCGTGGCGATCTTCTACTGTGCGGTTTTCAAGGACTTTTCTTCCACGTACCACTAAGATGTGGAATGAACTTCCTTCGGCGGTGTTTCCAGATCGATACGACATGGGTACCTTCAAAAAAGGCGTTTATTCATATCTCCAAGGCCGGCAACGCTCTTGTGCGTCTTCGGATGTTGCAAGAGTTCATGGGCGGCGGTGATCACATTTAACCTGTGACCCGCACGCTCGTTTGCCCTCCTATTTCATAAAAAAAAAAAATAAATAAAAACTGAAAGCTATAGTTGATACTGCGTTAACTAGGGAGAAGACGGCTTATTTTACTTATTTCATTAACTATAATGTAAACAACTCTAAACTCATGTGGAAACATCTTAACCGACATATCGCATATAAGAATAGATACAATTATTTACCACCTAATCTAAGCCAGCCAAATGTTTTAAACCAGCATTTTCTTAATGTCCCCGGCAGTATATTGGTATCTCAATCATATATGGATTTCTTTAAATTTAATTTATTTAGTGACAAGATTTTCAATATTAAGCCCGTAAATGATTTAACTGTGTTAAAAACATTGCGTAGTGTGAAATCACAAGCTATAGGTTCTGACAGTATCTCTTTAGAAATGTTGAACATTTCCCTTCAATATGTTTTACACACTATCGTTCAAATAATTAATAAATCAAAAGAGACGAGTACTTTTCCTCTACTCTGGAAAAAGGCTATAGTTAAACCACTACCAAAGAAGGACAACCCTGTGAATCTAAGTGACATTCGACCCATCAGTATCTTACCGTGCTTATCAAAGATTTTAGAAAAAATAGTTTTCAGACAACTTGTACAATTTCTAGAAGCCAATAATATATTGCCTGGAGTTCAGTCGGGCTTCAGGAAGGGTAGAAGTACTACTACTGCCCTTGCATGCGTAATTGACGATATATTGTGCGCGCAGGATACTGGTGAGGTAACTATTCTAGTACTTCTGGATTTTACTCGCGCATTTGACACCCTTAATCTAGCGTTATTACTTTCAAAATTAAAATTTTATGGTTTCAATGACGAGTCTGTAAATTGGTTTGAAAGTTACTTATTTAATAAAACGCAAGTCGTAGAAGTTATTCATGAGGACGGTTCAAAAACTCTTTCCGATTGTAGCACTATCTGCAGGGGCGTGCCCCAAGGCTCAATCCTTGGCCCAGTTCTATTTTCTCTGTACTGTGCTGATATTGTTAACAGTATACAATATTTACGCGGACGACATACAACTGTATATTTCATGCAAACCTTCTAATTTGAACAGTATACTTAAAAACCTTAATGCAGACTTAAACAATATTGTTCAATGGTGTGATTCAAATAATCTCATTTTGAACCCCACTAAAACTAAATTCATGTTACTAGGAACCCCCTATCAACTACGCAGACTATCAAACTTTACACCATCCATTGTAATACAAAATACAGAGTTAGAACGCGTCTCTGAAGCAAGAAACCGAGGGGTTTTAATGGATGAAAATCTTAGATTTGAGAATCACGTAAAACAAACAATTCGAGCTTGCTACTATCGCCTCAAATTAATGTATCGCGTTAGAAAATATTTAAATATAAAAGTGCGTGTCCAACTATGTGAGGCCTTAATTCTTTCAAAGCTCAATTACGCTGACGTTGTTATAGTTCCAAGACTTTTAGCACGAACTAAGCGCTACATACAGAGGGTTCAAAATGCCTGCGCAAGATACTGTTTTAATATTCCTTCTCGATCTCATGTTACACCTTTTCTAAATAATGCCAAGATTCTAAAAATGGAATATCGTAGACAGTTACATTTTGCTACACTTTTGTTTGGGGTAATTAGATACAAAATGCCTCCTTATTTGTACCACAAACTAAGATGGGTCGGTGAAGACCGTCCAACTCACTATACTAGAGCTGCTTCGTATATGTTGAGTATGCCTCTATTCAATACAGCAGCATTTCGTGCTAGCTTTAAATATGCGGCGACTAAGTGCTGGAACAACCTCCCCTTTTACATAACGTAAGATTAAAAAACACTTTTAAATTTAAATATAAATCTTATCTTTTGAGTTTACAGCTATAAAATAATACCTAAAACATCTATATATTGTCTTTAACATTTTTTATTTATTTATTATTATTTTTTTATGGTGTATGTGCTGTTTGTGTTTAATCATAAATATATAAATATATAAGTATATATGATTGTTGGAAGTGGTATATGCATGTTGGATGTTGTTACTTAGTATATTATATACATTTATAATAATCTACTATTATTTTAGGTGGTAGAGCCTAGCTGTTGTCATCTGACTGCAGCTTGTATTGGGCTGGCTCGACCGGGGAAGGACCACCCTCTCACATAAGATCGACGTATAGTAACCAAAATCATTTGGTTATGTTCCGTCGGTGAGTGAGAGTTTCCGGAAGCCCAACCCCCCCCCCCCCCTCCCCCCTCCTCCCTGCCAAACATGAATGCGGTTACTTCCATAAATATACCCCAGGAGGGTACCGGCTTTAATGAAGCCGGAGAATCCCTCCCCGAGTAAAATCGGGGAAACGATTCTCCGATTTTGCTCGGGCCGCCCGTCGTATCTGGGGCGGGCAAAGAATCGCATTTCGTGTTTTTTGAGGGCAAACGACGAGGTAACACAGCGGCACCCCGGTCCATCCTGAATGTGGACTTTTGCAACATCCGGGGACTTCACTCCAACCTAAACGCCGTCCATTATCATCTTGAGACGGCGCAGCCGGCCTTGTTGTTTTTGACGGAGACGCAGATATCTAATAAAAGTTAATTAAGGTAACAAACTTAATAAATAATCTTCGATAAATTCTATATTTCTCAGTATCACTATACTGCGTCATATTTTGTTTATTTCTTTCTAGAACTAAATTAACCTTCTAAAATTAGTAAACACACCTTACTGAAGCTTAATGTTTAGTTTGAATACTTTTTATTACTGCCGGGTTATAATGGACATCAATGGTAATTTACAAAACACTGCTATTTAGTAGTGTACATCAAAAATGTCTTGACGAATTAGGTGCGTATTCATTGGATGTCCACTAGCGGTACAGAATACCAATTTAGAAATATCGATAGGAGATTATCTGTCAAAATTATTTACGGTGCACATCATAGCCACTCGTTGGGTGTGACGTCATCCGATTGTGCCACTGCAGTTACGGAATACGAAATTTGACGTTCGATACGCATTTTTGAAACGATGACATCGTTTAACTTGTCAAAAAAGATACGGAATAGCCCTGCTGGTCTTACAGCTGCAATGGAGGTTTTAGCACTCCACACGTTTTTACTTGGATTAAACATGATTTATCCAACCTTGTTCGAGGTAAAAATCCCTCTTCTTTAAATGAAGCAATTAATATGGCGGTGTCCGAGGAAAAAATCTTAAATTTATTTGCTAGGCGCAATTTTCATACCTCATTATCACAACGTCAATCTCCTAAACCTAAATACTCTTTCAGACCTCCTGACTTTACTGACAATTCAAAACCTTTAGCACCAAAACAGTTTGAGCGAAGTAACCAACCTCATATTTGCCGGCACTGCAAAAATACAGGACACACAATTGAGACATGTAGAAAGCGCATGTACAATAATAATAGATTCAAAGTATCTCAAACATTCCAATCTCATTAACGTCAAAATCAAGAATATCCCAAACCTCATTCGGCTCGTGTAAACTGCTTAGTGGATGAAAATATTCCTAACGACCTTGAGCCTCAACCCTCTTCTAGCGAATACTATGAGGAGGAACATCATTTAAACGAATAATGGGCTTACGGGGTGTCTCGTGAAGCCTATACAACAATCTCTAGCTATACCTTTAAATGATAATGACACACCATCCAAATCCAAGGAACACAAGGGTAACCAGCCCCAAACAAGGGTCCAAATTTCTAAATCCAAGGTGGTCTAATCTTTAGGTGGTAGAGCCTAGCTGTAGTCATTTGACCACAGCTCGTATTGGGCTGGCTCGTCCGGGGAAGGACCACCCTCTCACAAAAGATCGGCGTGAAGTAACCAAACTTATTTGGTTATGTTCCGTCCGGTGAGTGAGAGCTTCCGGAAGCCCAACTCGCCCCCTCCCCTCCCCTCCGCCAAAACATGAATGCGGTTACTAAAATAAATATACACCAGGAGGGTACCGGCTTTCATGAAGCCGGAGAATCCCTCCCCGAGCAAAATTGGGGAAACCACTCTCCGATTTTGCTCGGGCAGCCCGTCGTATCTGGGGTGGGCAAAGTATCGCATTTTGTGTTTACAGAGGGCAAACGAAGAGGAAACAGAGCGGCACCCCGCTCCACTTTAAATGTGGATTTTTGCAACATCCGGGGACTTCACTCTAACCTAAACGCCGTCCACTACCACCTTGTGACGGCGCAGCCGGCCTTGTTGTTTTTGACGGAGACGCAGATATCTCAACCTAGCGACACAGCGTACCTTTCATACCCCGGGTATAAACTTGAACATCATTTTATACCACACGCCGGGGTATCTGTGTTCGTGAGGGAGGATATCTGCTACCGTCGCCTCGAGATTTTTGAAGGTCGGGATCTGTCTCTCCTCTGGCTGCGCGTGGACATGGATGATCATGTCAGAGTCTACGCGTGCCTCTACAGATCCCATAGTGGTAATGCAGAAACGGAACAACTCTTGGGCCATGTACAGGCGAAGATTGACGACCTGCTATCACAGATTCCCTCCGCCGAGGTCATAGTCCTTGGGGACTTCAACGCGCACAATGCCGAGTGGCTAGGGTCGCGTTCTCTCTGGCAAATGGTCTCTCCCAGTTGGTTCAGACGCACACTCGTCTACCGGACGTGGACAGCCACATGCCTTCTTTGTTGGATCTTCTGCTGACTACACATCCCGGAAAGTACCAGGTCATTGTCGAGGCTCCCCTTGGGTCCTCCGATCATTGCTTGGTATGGAGTGTAGTGCCCATTCAACGTCCGGCTCGCACAAGACCTGCGACCCGACGCGTTTGGCACTACAAGTCAGCGGATTGGGATGGAATGAGGTCTTTCTTTGCATCCTACCCATGGGGGCCGATTTGTTTCTCTTCCGATGATCCCAGTGACTGCGCTGCGGCTGTAGCTGATGTAATACTACAGGGCATGGAACTATTTGTACCTAGCTCTGTGGCACCACTTGGTGGCAGATCGCGGCCTTGGTTTGATGCGTCTGTCAGGGCTGCAGCAGCCGGAAAACGTCAGGCGTATCAGGCTTGGGTTAATGCGTTAGTCATCAAGGATCCGAACTCTAGAGTTCTGAAGAGGAAATACAATCGTGCCTTCAGATTCTTCAAACGGCAAATTGCTAGAGCAAGGTTTAGGCATGTCGTCAAAATTGGGGATCAGTTGACAAGGTACCCGTCAGGCACGCGCAAGTTCTGGGCGCTTTCTAAAGCCACTTTGGGTAACTTTTGCCAGCCATCCCTACCGCCACTGCACTCGGGGAATGATTCTCTGGCCCATACGGCAAAAGAGAAAGCCGATCTCTTGGGTACTCTTTTTGCCTCAAACTCGACCTTGAACGACCAAGGGAAAACACCGCCTACTATCCAGCGGTGTCAGAGTTCAATGCCGGTAATAATTTTCCGGCAAAAAACCATTCGACGGTCTCTACTTTCCTTGGATGTTCATAAGTCGAGTGGGCCGGATGGCATTTCCCCAATCGTGCTACGAACATGTGCCCCTGAGTTGACTCCAGTGCTAACGCGTCTATTTCAGTACTCCTATTTCAAAGGCGTAGTCCCGGTCTCATGGAAGTGTGCTTTTGTCCATCCGATCCCTACAAAAGGTGATAACTCGGACCCAGCTAACTACAGACCTATCGCCATCACCTCTCTTCTCTCCAAAATAATGGAGAACATCATAAACCGAAAGCTCCTCACGTACCTTGAGGATCACCAGTTGATCAATGACCGACAATATGGCTTTCGCCATGGTCGATCGGCTGGTGTCCTCCTGTTATATCTTACACACCGTTGGGCTGCGGTTATTGAAAGCAAGGGAGCAGGTCTGGCAGTTAGTCTGGATATAGCGAAAGCCTTCGATCGTGTATGACCTTCCTATGGGCTTCCCGAGAGTTTATGCAAGTGGATCACCAGCTTCCTCACTGGGCGGAGCATATAGGTCGTTCTCGACGGTTTTTGCTCGGACCCCAAGCCCGTGAATGCTGGTGTACCCCAAGGCTGCGAGCTATCCCCTACCCTGTTCCTCTTGCACATCAATGATATGTTGGACATTTCCAACATACATTGTTATGCGGATGACAGCACTGGGGATGCGGTATATTCCGGCCGTGCAGGTCTCTCTCGGGAAAACGTCGACGAGTGCCGAAAGAAACTTGTGTCTTCTATAGAGACCTCCCTGAGGACGGTCTCAGAATGGGGTAAACCGAACCTCGTTCAGTTTAATCCCCAAAAGAAACAGGTTTGCGCGTTTACCACTAAGAAAACCCCATTTGTCGTATCGCCGCTCTTCGATAGCACACCTCTCGATGCCTCGCCAAGTATCAAAGTACTGGGATTCGACATTTCGAGCGACTGTCAGTTTCGTGGTCACTTGGAGAGCAAGGCCAAGTTGGCCTCGATGAAATTGGGTGTGATCAATAGAGCGAGACAGTATTTCAATCCTGGCCATAGACTTGCGCTTTATAAGGCGCAGGTTCGGCCACATATGGAGTACTGTTCTCATCTCTGGTCCGGATCACCCCAATATCAGCTTCTACCTTTTGACCGCGTACAACGGAGAGCCGTACGGATTGTCGGGGACCCGGTGCTCTGTGAACGGCTGGACTCTTTGGCATTGCGTAGAGACGTGGCTTCTTTGTGCGTCTTCTATCGCATTTACAACGGAGAGTGTTCCGAAGAGCTATTTGATCTGATGCCTGCCGCCGAATTCCATCACCGCACAGCACGTCACCGCCTGCATTTCCATCCACACCACCTGGATGCGTGGCGATCTTCTACTGTGCGGTTTTCAAGGACTTTTCTTCCACGTACCACTAAGATGTGGAATGAACTTCCTTCGGCGGTGTTTCCAGATCGATACGACATGGGTACCTTCAAAAAAGGCGTCTATTCATATCTCCAAGGCCGGCAACGCTCTTGTGCGTCTTCGGATGTTGCAAGAGTTCATGGGCGGCGGTGATCACATTTTATCAGTGACCCGCATGCTCGTTTGCCCTCCTTTTCCATAAAAAAAAAAAAAAAAAAATACTATATATATTTTACTTATGTACGTGTCGCTCGCTACATATATTAATTATATAATGGCATTTTGTAAGCTGGTATATTTATTTTTTGATTCTTTTTTTTTTTTTTGTTCCTTTCTATTGAGTCTATAATTGTTTCTTGTATTTGTAGTGTGTCAGTGTTTTAAAATTGTTACTAAATACATGTTTTAAGATTTTGTGATGTTGTTTAATCGGTCAAAAATTAAATGTTTGAAAAGTGCGACGTCGCTCAATGAATGGCAACCACAGAATACCAGCGTTGAGAATGTTTACTATTCTCAACATAAGCTGAGTGGTCCACCAATTTGGACAACATTATTATAATATATATGTATAAAATAAGAACAATCTTTATCATTTTATTATTATTATTATTATTTTTAAGTTCAGTCCATTTTACTGTTTTTGTTTATATTCTTTTCGATATAAATGTGTTTATATTAAGTTTCTTTTCTTTTTTTTTTTTTTTTGTATGTACGGTTATCTGTTGTGTTGTCCAAATAAAGAGTTTTGATTTGATTTGATTTGATTTGATTTATTTAAGTATTGTATATAAAGTATTATATTATGTTGTATTATATTCTGTTATATTATATTATATATTAATTATTATTATAAAGTATTTATTATATTATATCTTATATTGTAATTTTATTGGTATTGTTTTTCGTAGTGTATTTATTTATTTATTTTTTTTCTTTTATAAACGCCTACCACAATTTTTCACCTTCACAAAGGTTAACTAACTGGTAGAGAATGCCACCAGGCATTAAGTTCGCCTTTTGTTATATAACAATAAAGGGTAAATAAATAAATATATCAGTAAATTTTAATAATTACCGCGATAATTACATATATCGTTATGAACTGGTAGATGGTAGATATCGAGGTGAGAAATTTGATATCTTTATCAATGTAATTAACATTAATTTTTTTTTAAATTTGAATATTTCCTAACCTAGAGTCAGTCACCAAGAAATTAAGGTTTATATTTGTGGATATCGTTCTGTAATTTCGCTCTTCACAGTTTTGACCCCAGGCTCCATTTTTACGGGAGTTTAAGATCAATGAGAGATATATTATATCGAAAGAAATACAGTATTAGCCTAAAGATCTAAAAAAGTCATGAACTTGATTATCTCTAGAGAGATTCGGATGTCACTAATGTAAATTTTAATACAAATTGCCTCACCCGGGTGCATCCGCAAATTTACTTTTCAAATCCAAATCTTTTTCCCCAAGGAAAGAAGATATGGAATACATAATATATCATAATACATAATATATAATCTATATATATGTATTTTTTTTCGTAAATATAAAGATGAAAAGGAAATTATTATTATATACACATTTTGATATTTTCCAGATTCAAGATTCTGGGTTTTTCATTTAATAATATGAGTTATCCTCGGTTCTTCTTGTCAACGTGTCATATACATAACAGACCTCAGTATCGACCCATATGATATTATAAAATGAGATTTGTATAGAATGCTTAATTCATAGAAGCGAACAGCGATACACACAAACACAATCAATTTCAATATGCATATAGATATCAAATGAAATAGATATTTTATTGAAGACATTAAACCGCATATATAGCAAATGTAAGAGCAAGTATTAAAAGTGACATTATTGTAATTTAAGTCCCACTGGATTTTCACAGCACATTGGTAATAACAACGAAGCCTCCGTCAGGACGTGACGCCACGCTCTGAAATCACACTTCCTAGAAAATATTAATAGTTAGATTGTTCATTGTTTCCGGGAACCCATGACAGGACAAGAAGGAACAAAACAGGAATTCGACAATATAATTTGAAATATATTTTTATTAATCGATAATTTTAAAGCATATAGGAGTCAAATATTTCAAGTCAAAAATGTGAAAGGAGTCATTCAAATTGGCTCCAGTAAAATCATAAGATTTATAGCCCTTATCTGTAGCCACATAATAAAAATACTAACATAAATCATAAAAATACTTGGTATTTAGAGCTTTGATTGTCATTAACGGAGATTCCCGATTTTTTGACCGACTTTTTGACCGACGTCATATCATCCCCTTCCTCCCGGACCTCGGTTACGAGTTGACGTGCAGTGAATCTTTTAATGTTGTATTTTTAATTAAATAAGTATAATTAAGTGAAATTAAATCATTACAAAAAATAGGGCAACATAAATTGTGAAGAGATATCAACATCAACCTACCACGCCCATCGTGAGTAAGCTACACCTACCATATTCCTTGCGTACGGTGCGTATACGCAGCCTCCCCGCCCCCTGACCAATTAGGCGATGCCCCGCCCTACTGCATTCTAACAAGGTTCTAATAAAACGGTGACCTCTGACCTACTCCAATCAACCTCTGCCAGGGCGGTTAATTAATTTTTAATTAATTTTTAATTTTTGGCCTAAACCAATAGAGCTCCAGTGTCATCTTTGTTCAACTTACCACCTCAAAATCATAAGCGCCTGGTACTCAAACTTAATCACAATGCCACTAAGACGTACTCCTCCCGCCGTATCTCCTCAGTCTACTCCCCAATCATCGCAGGGAAACGCGAAAGCGAAAAATATCCAACCTCGTGACCCCCTGTCTGCCACTAACAGCAAGAAGGATATGTGTAATATTACTGTTCGAAAATCCAAACAGCCTCCGGTAGCTTTAAATAGCGATGTGGACGATGCTGGCAGTACAAAGACATTCGCAATGGAGGCAGCGGCATTAACCACGGACTGCGGGGAATGCGGCAGCAACTTAAAATATATTATCTGTGAAATGAAATTGTTATTTAGAAATTTCGAAGAAAATCAGAATAAAAAATATGATAAGTTATATTCTACTGTGGAAGATTTTAAAAATTCTATTGAAATATTGTCTTTAAATTATGACTCATTAAAGTCACAGGTAAATAAATTGGAAGCCGAACAAAACTCGTATAGACATACCATTGCATCCATGGAAAAGAAAATCGAAAACGATGAGCGCTATGCGAGGTCGACCTGTATTGAGGTGAGGAATATTCCATCCCCTAAGAAAGAAAACAAAGTAATGCTTCTTGAAACTGTTGTGAATATAGGCCGGGCTCTTAAAATTAATTTGACTCCCAATGATGTAAGGGATGTTTATAGAGTTAACACAAAAAATCAAGAACACCGGATGATAATCGTCGACTTCACTAGCGTTCTCACCAAGGAAAAAGTAATAGCAGCGAATCGATTAAAAAACAGAGCCAACGACCAACTCACTACTGAAAATCTTAAACTGCACGGACCTACTAGACGTATTTTTATCTCTGAAAACTTATCGTCTAAACAGAAAAATCTCTTTTATTTGTCACGTGAGTTTGCGAAGATGAATGACTACAAATATTGTTGGGTCTCTAACGGTAAAATTTTCATCAAAAAACGAGATGGCGGTACTTTAATTAGAGTTTCCAGCGAAGGTGATCTTCATACATTGACTATATCAGCATGACTAGTACACATTGGCCTCTACTTGGTGTTTATATTAAATTTTCCCACTTGTCGACACTTGAACCTTAAAATATTTTTTTCACTATACCTATTTTTTAGTATAACCTATAACATGCAATACACACACACATATCTATGTTTTACAATATATCAATATATTCACACTATTCTATTACCTGATACATCTTTAGAAAAAATATCAAACTTGCAAATAAATTTCCTCAATCAGTATGACTCCGCCTCTCCTGTTATTGATCTATTGTTCTTCAATCATTTTTATAATGAATGACATAAACACTGAGATTGAATTTCTTTTTGAAAATAACTCCTACGTATGTCCGCCCGAAGATATTACAGAACAACGATTTGACAACATCCTAAACTCCTCCCTGAATATCTTACATTTGAATATTCGCAGCATAAATTGCAATTTTAATAATCTTCTATTATTATTACATAGATTAAAACTTAAGATAGACATTTTAATTCTCACTGAATGCTGGCTTCGTAAATGTCGTATCGTTCCTCGACTGGAAGGATACGTGTCTTATACTTCTGACTTTAAATTACAAAATGATGGAGTGGTTGTCTATGTTCGTCAGTACTTAAATTGTTATGTCACTACTCCTGCTTTATATGAAGCAAATTGTCTTCTGCTTCACATGAATAATATAGCCGTTATTGCTGTTTATCGCTCTCCTTCTTATAGGAATATTGATAACTTTTTAGATAGCTTGGACATCATTTTAAGAAAATATGATACATACAAATCACTTATTCTAGCTGGCGATCTTAACATAAACATTGCTACGTCTGGTAGTAACGCTGACAGTTTAAATAGCAGTACTTACCTGAATCTCTTAGCATCCCATGATCTTATGATAGCTTACAATCATCCGACGCGTGAAAACTCATGTCTGGATCACTTCATGTATCGTTCCCTTAACTCTCCCACGTCTATCATAATTGACACTTATGTCACTGACCACGCCCCTGTTCTATTTCTCGTCTACAATAATCCAAAACCTCCACAGTTACATCACTATACCACAACGACTGATATTCCAGCTGTTGTTTTAGATCTCGAAAATACTGATTTTCATGAAGTGACAAACTGTTTGTGCCCAAATATTGCTGCTACTCGCCTTGTTTCTATAATATCTACTGTTGTTAAAAATAATAGCCGTAGAGTCAAAATCCCCAGCAACAAGAGAATAATAAAACCATGGATGACGTTAAATTTGCTGCGTTGTATACGTCATAGGGACAAACTGTATAAAAAGTATATGAGGGACAAAACTAATAACACTCATAAATTGATTTTTAATAGATATCGCACATTTTGTAACAATCTCTTGAAGAGGAAAAAAGCTCAGTATGAACGTAATGAACTATTAAAGGCCAAAAATAGTCCTAAAGATACGTGGAAAATCATCAAAAAAATTGCTAACTTGTCTAGCCCTAGAAATTCATCAAGTAAATTGTTATATCAGTCAAATAATCCCGCATGCGCTATTAATGAAGTTAATTTATTTTTTGTAAATATAGGTAATAAATTGGCCTCTGAAATACAATCCAATCGTAGTTTGCTGAATGAAGTTGAATTTACCTATTCTTCTCCTCTTGTTAGTCCTCCGGAATCCATGTTTTTATCGAGGGTTGATATAGAAGAGCTTGATTTTATTATTGAAAAACTCAAAAATAAATGTGCAGTTGGTTGGGATGAAATTTCTACCTCAGCCATCAAAGCTTCTAAACACATTTTAATTCCCATTTTAAGCAATCTCTTTAATTTATGCATCAATAAGGGTATTTTTCCGTCAGTATTCAAGAAAGCTCTAGTCCACCCTATTTTTAAGGCTGGTGACGAATACTGTGTAGACAATTATAGACCGATATCCGTTTTAAGTGTATTGTCTAAAGTTTTTGAAAAGATAATAAACAGGAGACTTATAAAATATCTTGATAAATATAATATTTTATCCGAAAATCAGTACGGATATAGAAACCAAAAGTCTTCTGAAGATGCATGTCTCAGTCTTACTACTGAGGTCATCACCAGTCTTGACAGAGGAGAAAAGGCTTTAGGTATATTTTTAGACTTGTCAAAAGCATTCGACACTGTCTGTTGTTCCACACTTATTGAAAAGCTTGAGAGCATCGGTATCCGAGGTACTCCTCTGGATCTTTTTAAAGATTATTTAACGGACCGTAAGCAATCGGTTATAATTGATAGCAAAATTAGCTTTGAGGAAAATATACAGTATGGAGTTCCACAAGGTAGTGTACTCGGTCCAACACTATTTCTTATATATATAAATGAACTTTGCAATCTTTCCCTTTCAGCTTGTAAAATATTCATGTATGCAGATGATACTGCTCTGCTCATCACAGGTAAGACATGGTGTGAAGTTCAGATATATGCTGAATTAGCTTTAAGACAGGTTACATCTTGGCTCTCTAAAAATCTCTTAACACTAAATGTCTCTAAATCTAATTATGTAACGTTTTCACTCACAAATAAGACGCAACCCCCTCCTTCCTTTACTATTTTTGTCCACAAATGTGCCAAAAAGGATAATAACAACTGCATATGTCCATCATTGAACCGAGTGTCTAAAATAAAGTATCTTGGAGTGTGGTTTGATAGCTTCCTTTCTTGGAAAGATCAAACTGATAGCTTATCATTCAGAATCAGAAAACTCATATACGTCTTTAAAAGAATCAGACACATTGCTGATCCTGAAATCCTAAGATCTGTGTATTTTTCCTTGGCACAGTCAATAATGACATACTGCATCACCATTTGGGGTGCATCTGCTAAAACCCACATGTTGAAAGTTGAGCGAGCTCAGAGAGCGGTTTTGAAGGTTATGACATCGAAACCTTTCAGATATCCCACTGATAAACTGTTCTCTTTATGTAATGTGTTATCAGTTCGCCGTCTCTACATTCAACTCACTATTCTTCGAAAACACTCTGAACTCCCCTATGATCCTGATCTCGTTTGTTCAAAGAGAAGATCAGACAAAGTTTGCCCTATACTACGGCATAAGACTGTGGCTTCAAGCCGACACTTCAAATTTATAAGCGCGAGTCTTTACAATGCCGCAAATAAGGAGATAAAGATCTACCATCTAACCCTGGCCAAATGTAAAATTAAACTTTTCTCATGGCTAGTTAATCTTTCATACTTGGAAACCGAATTGTTATTGCAATGCAAAGTTTGATATTATCACCTACTCACGCTCGCACAACACTATTATACACACCCACACACACACACTCACATACAGACACTTCCACTACTTTACTTGCACGCAACAACAATTGCATGTTATATGGATTTTTTTTGTGTTTTTGCTTTTATTTAATTTAATTTAATTTTCTTTTTTTTTTTTTTTGGTTTTTATATGTTAGTTAATTTTATTAAAGTTAAATGTACTCCAACTTACAGCAAATATATTGTAATATATTAATGAGGGCGTTCTCACTGCAACACAGTTTTTAACTTTCGCAGGCTTGAGATCGTAATATTTTGTTATATATAATTAAGTTTCTGTACAATTTAATAAATAAATAAATAAATAAATAAATCTTATAACTTCACCTTTAGTGTTTTTATTCAATACTGCAATTACTGAAGAATTCAAGTTAGTTCTCAATTCAAATAGTTTAAATGAGCTCAAACTAGCTGAGAAAGTTTTAAATAGGTATAGAACTGAATATCGTCGTCTATTATTATATTATTTAAAGCGATCATTTTTATTATAATTAAATAAATACGTAACTTAAAATGTAGTGTAACTTTAAAGCAATATCGATAAATCCTTATAACTAGTTCTTCTATTATATTATATAGATACAGCGCTTTCATTAATTCAAGTGTAATAGTATACTTTACATGTCTAGAAGCAATTTTGTTATAATTGGTAATTTTTTGAAGAAATAAGAACGAAAACCATCATTCACAACATTTCTTATTTTGTAGTTGGTATTTGTCTTTATTGATCTGTTGGTTTCTTTCGCACTTTGAACTTTCTATCGCATATCTTTAGTTTATTACCAAATAAATCAGTCATGGCAACTTCACGAATATGTAATTAATATGTGGCCAAAGGTATACTGAGCCAGGAAATCCAGTGAATAAAACCAAACTTCCGGAACGTATGGAGAATTTATTAATGATAATATTTTAATACATGTAATATTTTTATGTGAACTCGCTACCGTGATTTAAGAGTTTGCTAACGCCATCTTCTGATTAAACTAATAAACATATGGACTTATACGTAACCTGTAATACAAAACAAAGAAAATGTGTCTTATGACAAGTGTTAATTTAATCTATAGTATATTCCGGTTTTAATATTGTAACCATGTAAATACAGCTTATATATTGGACATATCGCCCCCCAAAGACCAATAGTCCTTCACAATACCTAACATAAATGTATTTTTTCTAGAAATCATTTACAGGCAAGGGACACAGCTTAGAAGCGAGACGCTGAATTTCGGAGTTTTTATAACGTAATGTAACGACTCTAGTAATTTTATCCTTTCCCGGATGAATTGCAACTACACGTCCGTAGAGACATTTAGCGGAAGGTAAGTTGTCTTTTACGATGACAGTATCACCTGGTTTTAGGTCGGGGACTTTGGTCTTCCATTTGTACCGTTGGAAAAAATGTGTCAGATATTCCTGGGACCATCGTCTCCAGAAATGTTATACCATTCTTAGGGTAAGCTGCCAATGTCGTATGCCAGTAAGTGTCGTGAGTTCATAATTTTGATCCGGAACATTCATTAGAGCTTCACCCACCACAAAGTGACCGGGTGTCAAGGGCATTTGATCATCAGGATCAGAACTAATCTGTAATTGTAAGTGAGGGTTGATTCACCAATCACTCATCTGAGATGGTGTTTTGCGCTTTTTATGCCTGCTTCCCACAGTCCGCCAAAGTTGGGAGCATGAGGAGGAATAAAGTGCCAATCAGTACCATTAGTAGCTAATGAGGCTGAAACATCAGTCTGAAATGAGGATTTCTCTTTAGAAAACAACACTTTCAGTTCCTTTGCAGCACCAATAAAATTTGTTCCATTGTCGCTCCAAAGATGAGCACAGTAACCCCGTCTAGCTACAAAACGTTTGAAAGCCGATAAAAAGCCTTCTGACGATAGATCTGACACGGCTTCAATATAAACAGCTCGTGTCGCCATACAAATGAAAAGGCAGATATACCCTTTATACGACTTATGTCCTCGTCCCTTAGAGACCCTTATGTTAACTGATCCTGCATAATCGACACCAGACTATAAAAACACTTTATTTGGAGTCACACGACATGTCGGCAATTGTCCCATTAGCTGAGTTCTTGTTTTTCCTGCGTTACGGATGCAATGCACACAGCTGTGAATGTAGGATTTAACTAAATTTTTCAATTTAGTGATCCAGTACTTAGTAGTGCGGATGTAATTGCACGTAAGCTGTTGTCCTTCATGCATTATTTTCTCATGAGCATCTGCTACAATGAGTCTGGCTATGTGCGATTCTCCACAGATGATAATCGGGTGCTTCCTACCATAAGGTAAGCCAGATTTTTCAATCCGACCTCCAACTCTTAACATGCCGTTTTTGTCAATAAACGGATTAAGGGTGGACAATTTACTTCTTGTACTAATTATTTTATCCTTCAGAAGTGAGGCGATATCATCACGAAATGAATAAGCTTGATTCTGACGTACACAACATGAAATGGAATCCTGAAGTTCCGAAGCGGTAAGGTAAGTAACGGAACTCCGTTTAATTTTAGGGTCCTTGAACTTCAAAAACCTTCTACAAAAGGCAACAACACGCACCAATTTGCTAAGTGATGAAAATTTTGAAAAAAGATCAACATCCGAACAAGCTTGTACAGACGTTGTGTGTACTTGTATCCCCTTTGCCTCGAGTTCAATTTTAGTGTAAATGGATTGTGGCTTTCCATAAGGTAAGATGTGATCCTGTAGCCAACGTGGACCGTTCTTCCATAAACTATTTTCGAGCAGCTCAGACGGTAAAATCCCAAGTGACGCACAGTCAGCGGGGTTCTGTTTGGACTGTACATATGACCATTGAGATGAATCTATAAGTTGTAAAACTTGGGAAGTACGGTTAGCCACAAACGTTTTCCATCTGCTCGGATGGTCTTGTAACCATGCCAAGACGATGGTTGAATCTGTCCAACCGTGTATATTTTCCTTATCAACGTTTAGTACTTCAACCACTTCCAACAATAACTTGGCAGCCAAGACAGCTCCACATAATTCTAGTCCAGGAATGGACACTTGTTTGATTGGAGCTACTTTAGTTTTAACTAGGTGTGTATTTATTACACCGTCTACCGAGATGCAACGTATGATGATGATGCAACGACACCACCGCAGAATAAGCAGCAGAACTTGCGTCACTGAAGCCATGCAACTCTACCTTTTTATCATACGTGGTCGTCTGCATCCACCGGGGAATATGAAAGTTTAATAGTTGTGATAATTCTGCACGATAATTCTCCCACTCACTCAAAAGTTCATCGGGCAAATTATCATCCCAGTCAAGCCCCGTTATCCAAAGTTTTTGAATGAAAATTTTTGCTTTTATCATGCACGGCGATATCCAGCCAAGTGGATCATATAATCGGCATATTTCACTTATGATTGCGCGTTTGGTAAGAGGCATTGGTAAATCAGATGATAGTTTGACACTGTAGCTGAACTCATCCCTCCGACGATTCCAAGCAAGACCAACAACCTTAGTTATTGCTTCCTTACCAAATTCTTTGTCCATTCCTGAATTTCCTTTCAACTCTTCTATTAACTCTATCCTGTTGCTAGCCCACTTTTGTAATTTAAATCCCCCTTTCTCTAACAGTTTGTTCATTTCATTATAAATTAGAATTGCCTCTACATTTGATTGACAACCGGTTAAAAGATCATCCATATAGAAGTCTGATTTCACTCTACTCGCTGCTATCGGAAACTTTTCACCTTCATCTATAGCGAGTTGTTGAAGAACCCGAATTGCTAAATATGGAGCACATGACGTGCCAAAAGTAACAGTGAGAAGCCTAAAGTCCTGAACCTTGTCCTTAGGATCTTCCCTCCACACAATCCGTTGATAGTCCACGTGCTCTCTAGCCACTCTGACTTGTCGAAACATTTTTACAATGTCAGCCGTCAAGCATACTGGATAAAGCCTCCAACGCATAATTGTGTGTCTTAACTCAGATTGTAGAGTGGGACCTACCAATAAGGTTTCATTTAATGTGACGCTTTGCGGGGTACATCTACTAGATGCGTTGAACACTACCCTAGTTTTAGTAGTACTTTTATCTTTAAGAACTACTGCATGATGTGGAACCCACACATTTCCAACAACTTCAATTTCCGAAACAGGAACTTTCTCCATGTGTTGAAGATCTATATATTCCTGCAAAACTTGAGAATAATCGTGTTTTAGTTCTTCATTTTTAGTCAACCTATTCTCCAAACTGATCAATCTTTTGACCGCAACCTTTCGAGTGTCTCCATAGTTGGGTACAATAGATTCATTAAACGGTAATTTCACAACATAGCGACCAGTGTCATCTCTATAAGTGGTTTCTTTAAAGAGATTCTCACAAAACTGCTCCTCTGGGGTCCAAATTTTTGCATCGAGGGCACTGGGTTCGGATTCGAATTCCCAGAATTTCTTTAGAAACTCATTTTCTTGAACCTTAATATGAAGGTTCAAAATCATATTATGGCAAAATTTTTCTTTATTATTATAGCCGCTGACTGAACCTGACAATACCCATCCAAGGTGAGTATCCTGTGCAATTGTTAACCCATTGGCACTTCTAATTAAGCCCGTTTTCAGGATACGACAATACACCTCAGAACCTAACAAGATATCTATCTTATTGGGTGAATTATATTGCGGATCAGCCAGATTAATACGACCTAGTTCCGCCCAATTAGGCCGGACAAATTGCTTCTCTGGCAACACGGAAGTAACGTTCTTTAAAACGTATGCCTTTATCTGCAGTTTGAAGGTAGGATCATAAAGTGACTGAATATTGACCATAACCATCGCCTTCGAGGTTAAGCCACTTTGACCTCCACCTAAACCTTTTTTTTTTTTTTTTTTTTTTTTTATTATAAATAGGCCAGCGCTTGACCAGAGATCGCCTGATGGTAAGCAAATCTGTGGTCTAAGATGGAATGCGCTTGCCTAAAAGAAACCGATTCACTCTTAATTTAAAGAGACCCAGGTTGTAGTTCTCTGGAAACAGAGATTCCGGAAGCGAATTCCACATCTCAGCAGTACGAATTATAAATATGTTGGCGAAACGCTGTGTACGTTTTCGTGGAATTTCCACAGTAAATCGGTGTCGCTTTCCGGAACCTCGGGTTGTTCTTTGATGGAATGGGGACGATGGAATCAGTTCATGTAATTCCGATGCACACTCACCGAAATGTAACCGGTAGAAGACCGACAGACTAGCCACTTTTCGTCGATGCTCGAGGTTTTGTATCCTCTTCTTACAAAGGGCGTCGTCACCTATGAGCCTCGAGCCTATGAGCCTATGAGCCTTGAACCTTACCAGATTGGCATCACCCCACTCGGCCACTGCCCGGAGGGTAAGGTTCAGACGCTCAACCATTGCTTCTCTGCAGGACTGGATTTCGGCCGCACTCGCCCTCGCACTGGATGTGTACCTCTCAACGACAGTGCTGTCATCTGCATACCCAAAGATTCCGGGTCGCAGCAGGTCGTCAATATGCAGCAGGAACAATGTCGCGGAGAGCACGGATCCCTGGGGGACACCGGCATTGATTGCCATTTGATCCGACGAGCAGCCGTCGACGAACATTCGTAAGGATCTGTCCATCAGGAAGTCCGATATCCAGTTACAAAGGCTAACGGGCAGGCCATACGACGGAAGCTTACTGATAAGGGCGTCATGCCAAACCTTATCAAAGGCCTTAGAAATATCCAGGGAGACAGCAAGTGCCTCCCCATATTTCTCGATGGCCTCACTACAGATGTGTGTGGCGTACACTAGGAGGTCTCCTGTAGACCGATTGCCATATTGTCGGTCGCTAAGGAGATCGTTTGACTCTAAATACGCCAAAAGCCTGCTGTTCAGGACACGTTCCATGCTCTTACAGAGCATGGAGGTGACTGAAATGGGCCTGTAGTTCGTAGGGTCAGCACGACTGCCCTTTTTGGGCACGGGCTGCACATTAGCAAGCTTCCACGATTTCGGCACTTTACCAGTCGCAAGAGAGAGTCTGAACAGGCGTGTCAGGACAGGAGACAACTCAGGCGCACAGGTTTTAAGAACTATGGCTGGAATACCATCAGGTCCACTAGCTTTATCCACGTCAAGATTACGCAGCGTTCGCCGAACCTCCATCTGGCGTATGTTGATATCAGACATTGCTGTTGTGCTGCGAGGATATGGTGGAGGTCGGGTGCTACCAGAATCAAGACGCGAACTTTCCGCAAACAGAAAAGCAAAGAGTTTGCTTTCTCCTCGGCAGTATGGGCTAGGGAGCCGTCGGGCTTCTGTAGTGGCGGTAATGAGGGACGGCAGAAGTTCGCCTCAACCGAATTAGCCAGGGACCACAACGTTTTACTCCCAGTCGGGTACGAAGCAAGTTTGTCCCCGATCCGGCTCATGTGGTTAAAGCGCGCCCTCTGTAACACCTTCTTGCAGGACTTGGCAGCTCTGTTAAATAAACGCTTCCTCTTGCTCACGTCAGTTGCCTTGCGGTGTCGAGCATCAACCCAGGTTAGGTACGCCTCTTGTTTTAACGCTTCCGCGTGCCTGCATTCAGAACCGAACCAGAGTTGAGCTTTGCTGGACAACGGTACATCGGAGAACGGAATGAAGTATTCCATGCCCTGCCGAAGCACGTCAGTCACAGCAGCCGCGCATATTGATGGATCACCAGAGGAGAAGCAAACAGGCTGCCAAGGATAAGATGCAAAGAACGACCGCATCTCATCCCAATCTGCTGACTTGTATCGCCACAACCGTCGCTGGCCACCTTGGCAGAGATTAGGTTGTAGTTCGACACAGATTTAACCACGCAGTGATCAGACTTCCCTAAGGGAGCTGATACCGACACGGAGTACCGGTCAGGATCTGTTGTCAGCAGGAGGTCCAAGCATTTAGGTGTGTGCCCACCGACATCAGGTATTCGAGTAGCGCATTGTACCAACAGGGTGAGATTTAACGCTAAAGCAAGCTTCTGCGTCTCTCTCCCAGCATGATCAGTTTGCTGGTGCGGGAACAGCCACGTCTCATGGCAGGCGTTAAAATCCCCCAGAAACATAAGTTGGGCTGTCGGATACGTCGACTGGGCAGCATCCGCCGCCTCAATCAGATATCTGTGTAGCCTGGTTGTCTCCGCATCTCCAGTGTGCGAACGGTAGACACAGGCGTAGAGTATCTTCTCTTTGCCTGTGTCAACGAGACCCCAAAGAACAGAGAATATGGGATCCTCTAAATTACGGAGACGCCTAAAGCAAATGTCGTTGCGGACGTAAAGGCACGCCCCGGCTTTCCGCTTAAAGTTGTGCTCCAAGGTGTAGCCAGGGCATGATAGGTAAGCCACGTCCGACGGTCTGCCTATCTGCGTCTCAGTAACAAAGAAAAGCTGCGGCTTTTCGGTCTCCAGGTGATGGTGGACCGGCACGAGATTGCTGTGCAAGCCTCTAATGTTGGAGAGGTGCACTTTGAGAGTGAGGGAGTGCATCCGCTGTTGAGCCTTCCTACTTTTTCTTTTCATTATGTTCATGGGAGTGTTTCGGAGTAAGATTATCAGCAAAGTGAGGCTCCACATTCTCGCTCTGTTGGCCAGCACCATGGAGCAACATCAATGGGGAACTGGCTTGGAGACCGCGGGGACGCCCGAGCCCCCCCGGAGATGTCCATCAGGCCCTCACATCCGGTCGCCAACCGGCTTGATGGCGCATTCCGGGATTTTTCGCAAGTTGGCGGGGCAGCCTTTCGTGGGTGGCTGACTCACTAATTGGGCCCCCTACTTACTGCGGTCGGCCAGCGGAGCACCGTGCCTCGGATCCCGCTACCCTCCAGAACCAGTTACCCGATGTTACTCCCATGGTATAAGCCATAAACCGGCTTCAGTTTGTGGAGCAACTACTTCACACTAACCTCACTAACGGCGTCACCGAACATCGTGGCGGAACACGGCAAAGCCACTTGGCGCCACGGCTTTATTCGGCGGGTGGTCACTAGCCACGGCAAAAACGCCTACCACCAGTTGGTAAACCGGGTTAATCGCCTCTTACGATACGCTACCCGGCAGCGGGAGGGATTAGTATTCTTTGTCCGTCCCCCCACGGATAGAAACCTAAAATAGAGCACTTCGCTGCTACCTTATTCTGCCGTAATAATTGCACAGCTGCTTCAGATATAAAAGAGGCCTGAGACCCTTGGTCCAGCAACGCTCTCAATATCTGAGGGTATCCATATTTCGACTCAGCTTTAACTATCGCAGTGGCTAGTAAAGTCTGATTCTCTCCTGACACAAAATTATTAATGACAGTAGTCTCATTCGTCTCAAAAGACGATTCCAAAATATCGTGGATTTCTGGCCTTTCAGTCGTTACAGCAACTGTAAGTGAGTTAGACCTGCCGTGAAGAAGAGTGAGATTTGGTGAGTACGCGACAGAATTTTCCTGTGTGACCGTTACCAAGGCAATTGAAACAAAGTTTAAGGGACTTAACAATATTCTGACGTTGATCTATATCTTCTTTGGCAAACTTATCACATGAATAACGTCGACGAGTGTCGTAAGAAACTTGTGTCTTCTATAGAGACCTCCCTGGGGATGCTCTCAGAATGGGGTGAGTTCAAGTTCAGTTGAACTTCGTTCAGTTTAATCCCCAAAAGACACAGGTTTGCGCGTTTACCACCAAGAGAACCCCATATGTCGTACCCCTCACCGCCTCGCCAAGTATCAGAATACTGGGACCCGACATTTCGAGCGACTGTCGGTTTCGTGGTCATTTGGAGAGCAAGGCCAAGTTAGCCTCGATGAAATTGGGTGTGATTAATAGAGTGAGGCAGTATTTCAATGCTGGCCAAAGACTTACGCTCTATAAGACGCAGGTCCGGCCACATATGCAATACTGTTCTCATCTCTGGTCCGGATCACCCCAATATCAGCTTCTACCTTTTGACCGCGTACAACGGAGAGTCGTACGGATTGTCGGGGACCCGGTGCTCTGTGAACGGCTGGACTCTTTGGCATTGCGTAGAGACATGGCTTCCTTGTGCGTCTTCTATCGCATTTACAACTGAGAGTGTTCCGAAGAGCTATATGATCCGATACCTGCCGCCGAATTTCATCACCGCACAGC
This sequence comes from Mechanitis mazaeus, assembly GCA_959347395.1. Lineage (NCBI taxonomy): Eukaryota > Metazoa > Arthropoda > Insecta > Lepidoptera > Nymphalidae > Mechanitis > Mechanitis mazaeus. The sequence continues at coordinate 7,009,251 of OY365757.1, forward strand.
ACGTCACCGCCTTCATTATCACCCTTACCACCTGGATGCATGGCGTTCTTCTACTGTGCGGTTTGCAAGAACCTTTATTCCACGTGTCACAAAGATGTGGAATGAGCTTCCTTCGGCGGTGTTTCCAGGTCGTTACGACATGGGTACCTTCAAAAAAGGCGTTTATTCCTACCTCCAAGACTGGCAACACTCTTTTGAGTCTTCGGATGTTGCAAGAGTTCATGGGCGGCGGTGATCACATTTTATCAGTGACCCGCATGCTCGTTTGCCCTCCTTTTCCATATAAAAAAAAAAGAATACATTTTATCGGATTCGTTACAGTGAGGACAGAAAACATTTGAATTAGATGTGACGTGCAAGGCTTGAGATAAATTAGGATTAGGCTTAGGTTTACTTTTTATTGGCTCTACAAAGTCTAGCGCACGAAACCGAGACTCCAAGAAATCTTTAAACTGACCAAACGTAGGTAAATCAACATTTGAGTTATTTACGTGTAGTTCCAATTGCTTTCGAGTTTCAACGTCCAACTTCGAGCTGACGATGTATATAATAATAATGTCCCATGATGACACATCAATGCCCAAATTTGATAATTCATGAATACAATCAGAGGTGGTATCGAGAAGATGTTTCAATGTTTGAGAGGATTCACAATTCATAGCACGTTTTGCAAAAAGACGTTTTAGTATACAATTAGATATGTAACGTTTATTATCATACCTATTTTGTAACATATTCCAACATTTTACATAATTCGATTGCGTTACAGGAATATGTTTAAGCAATCGTTCTACCTCGCCTTTTACTTGGGTTTTCAGATAGTGTAAACGCTGTACATCATCAAGTGAAGGGTTATTGTGGACTAAAGAGACAAACAAATCTTTAAAGGAAGACCACGATAAATAATCACCGTTAAATACCGGAATAGAAATCTTTGGTAATCTGACAACCGACACCTTATTTAATTTAGACGACCCAAAATCATTTCTTTTTGGAGGTATAAGTAACGTAAGGGTAACCATTAACTCTGATTTATACAATAAATAAGTTTCATAACCAATGTTGAATACGTCATTTTTGATATAGCTGCTACTGTCCAAAACTTCCTTCTCGTATCCCGATACTATAGACTCATGTTTATTTGTGAATTTCTTAACTAAATCTTCTAAGCCTTCCATTTTTGATATAGCTGCTACTGTCCAAAACTTCCTTCTCATATCCCGATACTATAGACTCATGTTTTTTTGTGAATTTCTGAACTAAATCTTCTAAGCCTTCCAACCTTGCATGAACGTACGATTCTGTAATTTTATCTCTAGGTGACTTTTTAAAATTGTTTCTTCCTCTTTCAATCTGACTTTTTAAATCTAACATAACTCTGAAATCACCTTCCATCTTGTATAATAGTTTTATTCTTTACGGTTTATAGTTTTTTACCAATATTTAAATTATCTGTTTTTCCACTTGAAAATTTAAATATGATGTAGATGTGTTCTAAATCTCCGCTAATGTAGAATTATCCAAAATTACACTCAGTGCAAAATTTACTAAGTGTCTGGTAACTCCTAAATAGTATAAGTCCCACAACGACGTACAATTTTTCTAAGTCTTTGGAAACACATACACTTAGTTGAAAAAACGAGGGTTAGTTTCCCGGTATTGTCGTTTTTTAACAAATTATTCTAAGTCCCAATCTACACTTAAAATTTCACAAGATCATGCATACTTTAATTTTTAATTCTTGCCGCTCACTGTCTATATGTAATGAAAATGTACTCACAGTTTATCTTGCACTTTACCAATTTCAAATCACTTGTAGTATCTTGTTCACTCCGCTAGGTGGCGCGCCAATAGCATACACCTCTGCCACTAGATTGATCCACGACGAACACACACCTCTTCCTCCAGTGACACTTTACACACTACACAGCACAATTTCACCACAACATATATATTGCTATACAAATCACAATGCTTTAGGATTTTTCTTCAAAAACCCTAAACCCTACGACTCGTAGGGACCTTTGGCCAAAGGTATACTGAGCCAGGAAATCCAGTGAATAAAACCAAACTTCCGGAACGTATGGAGAGTTTATTAATGATAATATTTTAATACATGTAATATTTTTATGTGAACTCGCTACCGTGATTTAACAATTTACTAACGCCATCTTCTGATTAAACTAATACTCATATGGACTTATACGTAACATGTAATACAAAACAAAGTAAATGTGTGTTATGACAAGTGTTAATTTAATCTATAAGGTATTCCGGTTTTAATATTGTAACCATGTAAATACAGCTTATTTATTACACAGAGGGACACGGTATAGAATAAAGTGAACCATTTCTAGTCCTAACTGAAAGAGTTTTCTCTCAGCCTGTATCACAAGTAATAACGGGTTCTTCCGTTTCAGTGTCGAATATATTAGGTTCAGATTGAGGAAAAACGGTCTTTTTAATTTAGCTACTTCTTTCAAGTCATCTGTTAATTTTCTAATTTCTTCAAGACGGTCGTCGTCTTTTTCGACATTTACCTGAGTTGACATATTCTCGTCGTTCTCTATTGCGTTAATTCGGACGCGCGATAAAGCATCAGCATTACAATTGCTTTTACCACTTTTATGTATAATTTCAAAATCGTACTCAGATAATCTTAAACGCCAACGGGTTAATCTACTATTAGTATCTTTAAGGGAATTTAACCATGCTAAAGGTTTGTGATCTGTAATTATTTTAAATTTATTACCGTATAAATAGGGGCGGAAATATTTTACTGCCCATACGATAGCAAGATGTTCTTTTTCCGTAGTACTGTATCGAGTTTCAGCACTAATTAACGTACGGCTTGCATAGGCTATAGGCTTATCGCTTCCAATTGGACCTTGGGATAAAATCGCGCCTACTGCAAAGTCTGATGCATCTGTTGTAAGGATATAAGGTTTACTAGGATCAGGATATTGAAGTATAGATGCGTTAATAAGCAGTTCCTTACATTTTTGAAAAGATTCAATATATTTTTTATCATTTACAGGCATAGTCTGTTTTTTCTTAAGTCGGACTGTCATAGGTTGTGTTATTTTTGCAAAGTCTTTTATTAATCGTCGGTAATAACCTATCAGTCCTAAAAAGCTTTTAATTTCATTCGTTGTCTGGGTTAAAGGATACTTTAAAATGGCTTTAATTTTGTCATTATTCGGTTTAAGTCTGTCACTTGTAATTGTATGTCCTAGATAAAGGACTTCTTTACGTAAAAACTCGGATTGGTCTAATTGTACCTTTAAATTTGTTTGTCTTAGTCTGTCAAATACTGATTTTAATTTTTCTACGTGTTCTTATAAGCTAACTGAATAAACTATTATATCATCGAGGTAAACTAGGCAATGAATACCTTGCAGTCCTCTTAACACATTGTCCATTGTTCTTTGAAAAATTGCAGGTGCAGTTTTAAGTCCAAAAAGCATACGTGTAAATTCAAAATGTCCAGTGTTTGTACTAAAAGTAGTCTTTTGTCTATCTTCTTTATTAACTTCTATCTGATGGTAACCACTTGCTAAGTCTAGAGTTCGTTATAAGTTCTAATTTGATTTTTACGTCATTAGTAAAAGTTAAAGGTAGTTTGTCACAATGAAAAATGTCTTTATATTGTATACAAAGTTATTCTATAGCTTTCTTTTCTTCGGAGTTCATATGATCTAATCTAAGTTTTGTTAAGGTTTCGGTCAATATTTCATCTATTTCTAAATCATAACTGTCATCTAATTTGTTAACATTACATATACTTGGGTTATACTTTGTCACAATAACAGGGCTAGTGATAGTCAAAACTAATTCTGTATCTAAAGTATTTTGAATGATGGTCGTTGCATATCCATCTTTACAATTAACTAAAGCACTAGACATTCTAACACCATCACAAAATTGTTTAAAATTTAAAATAGCAAAACCATAACGAAGGTTCGTCGCTAATTTTACTCGGTAATTTGTTCACAGCGTCGGTCTAAACGAATGACGTTAGTTGGGTTATAAGTTATAGGAATAGATGTTGTGTTAGTATAAAGGATTTCATTTTTCATGTCTGTTTTAGCATCTAATTGTTTTGAAATATCGCTTCCTATTAGTCCGTCGTAACGTCCGTCTGCGTCGTATATATAAAATGTATGATTTTCAGGATTTTTAAAAGTCGGGAATAAAGAAATAACTTCATCATGTCTACTAGAGGCATGGGAACTAATGACCTCGAAGGGCTCTTGATATTTAAAATTACTAAAATATTCGTTAGCTTTTTTAGGGCTAATAAAAGATCTTGAGCTTCCGGTATCTATCATAAAGGTAGCAATAATTTCAGGAATATAAATATAAGGTAGTGTTAGTGTGTTACAATTTAAATGTATTACCTCGGGATGCGGTAAGGGGTACCTATGTGAAAATTTTCAAATAGTTCAATAGGTTCGTTTTGGTTTATCATATATATAGCGTCAGGCTCCGACATTGTTTAAAAACACAAGAAAATAAGTCTTCACTATCACTTCGTATTATTTCGATCACAAACTTCAATTAATAAATTATCTTCATTTAGTGGGTAGGTGTGCACTGCGCAACGGTCAGCCAACAACTGTGTGAGCAGCGCGCTTGCGCCGCTTTATATAGCTTTCGTTGCCTTTAAAACATTGATGGTGGCGCCGTCACGGCCATGCTGACATACGCTCGTCCTCGAGCGTCTTCTGAAAATAACAATGTGCTGGTCCGGCAAGCCCTTCAGCGTATTAGAACTATTAAGCCCTTCTCATCAGTTTTAAAACCGGAGACTGGATAAATCCCTCTCTTCAGTTTAAGAACCGGAGACTGGATCCATGCTAGACCGGAAATCTCTTTAGCTGACTGAGCTAGACCAGATTTCCCTGTAGCAAATGCTAGACCGGATTTGCAATCCCTATAGCCAAAAGGCTAGACCAGAATGCAACCCCTTTAGCCGAGTTATTGGCCCGAGCCCCTTCAATAACTCTTCCCTACATTTTTTGATATATTAGTTCTCTCTTTTTTTCATGTCTCTTTTTTATTACCTTCTCTCTTTTTCTTTTCAATTCTCTTTTTTTTTTCATTTTTTTTTCAAATCTCTTTTTTTTATAATTAAAAACATCATCTGTTCCATTATTGGATTACTTGGTTCATTTAGTGGTGGTGATTCAGATCCCACTTCTGATATAGCGTCAGGCTCCGACATTGTTTTAAAAAAAAACAAGAAAATAAGTCTTCACTATCACTTCGTATTATTTCGATCACAAACTTCAATTAATAAATTATCTTCATTTAGTGCGTAGGTGTGCACTGCGCAACGGTCAGCCAACAACTGTGTGAGCCTCGCGCTTGCGCCGCTTTATATAGCTTTCGTTGCCTTTAAAACATTGATGGTGGCGCCGTCATATACTTATTTTGATCTTATAATTTTTGATCATTATTCATATTATAATATTCATTATCTACTATTTCAGGATCTACCTGATGAACAATATGTTCATTTAAACGAAAACCTTGAGGTTTACTAGGTGGAGCAGTTCTCATACTCACATCTATATTCATCGGTCGTTGGGGACGGTAACCAAAGGGTTGCTGTACTTGATTTTGATTAAATTGTGGTCTATAGCCAAAATTATTTTGGTTGACCTGGGGCTTATAAAAATAAAAAAAAATAAAAATAAAAATAAAAATGTTTATTAAATCAGATTACAAAAGATCCATAATTGTTAGTAAAAAAAAAAATATATAAAAAATATATAAAAAATCCGCTATATAGAATAAAATTAAATAAATAAGATATCTTACATATTAAAATTTGTAAAGAATTAATTTGAAATAAATTAGGTATTAAGAAAATAAATTTTATATTTAAATTCAAAATCATTGAAATATCGTAGTTTTAATTAAGTTTTTCTTTATAAATTGTTTCAATTCCAAATCATTGAAATAATTCAACTTAATTGAATTAAGTCGTAAATTTTACTTTGTTCATATTATAATTAATTATTAGAAATAAGACAAAATGGAACACATAACTTTAATTTCTAATGAAATTTTAAAATTAATTCCGCTTTTTGGTGGCGATAAACACCATCTAAACTTATTTTTAAGAAAATGTGAATATGTAATTGATAAATTTCAACGTGGTGATTCACAAAATATGTATATAATGCAGTACCGAAATAGACGCGTTAGCACTGGAGTCAACTCAGGGGCACATGTTCGTAGCACGATTGGGGAAATGCCATCCGGCCCACTCGACTTATGAACATCCAAGGAAAGTAGAGACCGTCGAATGGTTTTTTGCCGGAAAGTTATTTCCGGCATTGAACTCTGACACCGCTGGATAGTAGGCGGTGTTTTCCCTTGGTCGTTCAAGGTCGAGTTTGAGGCAAAAAGAGTGCCCAAGAGATCGGCTTTCTCTTTTGCCGTATGGGCCAGAGAATCATTCCCCAAGTGCAGTGGCGGTAGGGATGGCTGGCAAAAGTTACCCATAGTGGCTTTAGAAAGCGCCCAGAACTTGCGCGTGCCTGGTGGGTACCTTGCTAACTGATCCCCAATTTTGACGACATGCTTAAACCTTGCTCTAGCAATTTGCCGTTTGAAGAATCTGGAGGCACGATTGTATTTCGTCTTCAGAACTCTAGAGTTCGGATCCTTGATGACTAACGCATTAAACCAAGCCTGATACGCCTGACGTTTGCCGGCTGCTGCAGCCCTGACAGACGCGATCTGCCACCAAGTGATACCACAGAGCTAGGTACAAATAGTTCCATTCCCTGTAGTATCACATCAGCTACAGCCGCAGCGCAGTCACTGGGATCATCGGAAGAGAAACAAATCGGCCCCCATGGGTAGGATGCAAAGAAAGACCGCATTCTATCCCAATCCGCTGACTTGTAGTGCCAAACGTGTCGGGTCGCAGGTCTTGTGTTAGCCGGTCGTTGAATGGGCACTACACTCCGCACCAGGCAATGATCGTAGGACTCAAGGGGAGCTTCGACAATGACCTGGTACTTTCCGGGATGTGCAGATAGCAGAAGATCCAACAAAGAGGGCATGTGGCTGTCCACGTCCGGTAGACGAGTGTGCGTCTTAACCAACCGGGACAGACCATTTGCTAGAGCAAAGCCAAACACAGATCTCCCAGCGAAGTCAGTAGAACGCGACCCTAGCCACTCGGCATTGTGCGCGTTGAAGTCCCCGAGGACTATGACCTCAGCAGAGGGAATCTGTGAAAGCAGGTCGTCAAACTTCGCCTGTACGTGGCCCAAGAGTTGCTCCATTTTTGCATTACCACTATGGGATCTGTAGAGGCACGCGTAGACTCTGACATGATCGTCCATGTCCACGCGCAGCCAGAGTAGAGACTGATCCCAACCTTCAAATACTTGTAAATATTATTTAAAGAAAGACAGCTGGCAGGTACCACTATTATTAATACATTAATTAGTAATTTAGTGTATATATAATATATTAAAATAATTATTAAATTGGGAGCACAATAAAATACGTGTCACTTTTTTAAGCACCTATCGCCGAAAATTTCAAATTCTTAATTTTTTCGAATCAATTTGTAATGATGTCATTAATCGTCCTTCTGATTTTTATTTTATAGCAGGTGATTTTAATATTCCAAATGCTGACTGGTATTCTTATGACAAGATTATGTACTTGAACAGTTTTAACTTAGATGATAATTTAGTGTACGTATTGTTTAATTTTTTATCATTTTCTGGTTTAAATCAGTATAATTCTATTTCTAATGTAAACGGCAGGTATCTGGATTTAATTTTCAGTATCGTTTTTTGTTTGACTAATAAATCGGAATGTCCCCTTGTTCCTGTAGATCATGATCATCCTGCAATCGAAATTTCCGTTAGTTTTTTTATCAAAAAACATTCATTACCACACACTCTGCGCTTATTTCGTAAAGCTGATTACGGTGTTGTTAATGATAGAATCTATAATATTGATTAGTATGAATTATTCTCTAATCTTGATGTTGAAAAGTCCCTTGATTTATTTTTAAAAAAAAATCAATTATATAATTAATGAATGCGTGCCAGTTTTAACTGGATGATTAAAATTCCCAATACATTTATGTATTGGGAATTTTAATCATCTTCCATACTGGTATTCTAGATCTTTGATTAAAATAGTCAGGGAAAAACTTAAGTTTCATCGTAAGTGGAAAATTTATGGAAGATTTAAAGATTATGATACTTTTTGTTAATACGAGATGGAAAATATTTTAACATTTAGTAAATCATTCTGGACCTTTGTTAAGTCTAAAACCCTTGTACCATGTTTCTGGGTGATGTATCCGCTGGCAATGGTGAAGAAATAAGTCATTTCTTCAATGTTTTTTTTCAGTCCGTTTATCAACTTTTAACTTCTAAATTTGATTATGATTTAGATTTTGCGACTATTGATCAGAGTAGCTGTAGCACATTCATTGGTAGTGTTGATATATCACCTAGCATGGTTCGTAAATATTTAATGAAATTGGATGTGAATAAGGGATGTGGTCTTGATCTTATAACACCCTACTTTCTTAAAATGTGTAGAAACTCTATTTTTTTCCAATTTTCTTATTATTTAATAAATCCCTTACAACTGGTATAATGCCTCGTGTTTGGTAGCCTGCTTTTATTCTACCTGTTTTTAAGTCTGGTAACAGACACAACGTAGAGAATTATAGACCTATTTCTAAATTGAATTGCGTTGCCAAGTTATTTGAGAGGATAATTTATGATTCTATCATTCCGATTTTGAGACCTATAATTATCGAGCAGCAACATGGTTTTGTAGATAAGAGAAGTACAGAGACAAATTTGAATGAATTTATTCATCATTTAGCGTCGAATATGGACAGAGGTGACCAGGTTGACGTCGTTATACCGACTTCTCAAAAGCTTTCGATAGTATCTCACATTCAATCCTAATTCGCATTCTTGTTGAAGTTGGTATACATGGCGATCTACTGCGTTGGTTGATTTCTTACCTTCGAGACAGAAGTCAAGCAGTGGCAATCAAAGGTTATTGTTCGTCTTATGTTCCTATCACTTCGGGAGTGCCTCAGGGCTCTCACCTCAGTCCTCTACTTTTTAACTTATTTATTAATAACATCAAGTGTATTTTTAAATATTCTGAAATTTTCTTATACGAAGATGATATGAAAATTTTAAAAGTGATTGAAACACTTGATGATTGTGTACATTTGCAAAATGATTTAAATAACTTGTCTGAATATTGTCTTTCTCATAGTCTTAAATATAACATCAGTAAGTGTAATTATATAACATTTTCGCGTAAGCATGATTGTCTAAGGTATGATAATAATTTAAATAATGCTTTATTGAATAAGGTTCCCGTGGTGAGATATCTGGGAGTACTCCTTGATGATAAACTTTTATTTAATGTCCATGTGGATCCTTATATCCTTTCGTATGCTTGGTTTTATGCTGAGGATAGGCAGGGATTTTCGAAGTATATCAGTTTTAATTATACTATACAATGCTTATGTTCGTTCTCTTCTTGAATATGTCTCTACTGTCTGGAATCCAATTTACATTAAATTATTATTAAAATTGAAAGTGTACAAAATGAGTTTTTAAGCACATATGTTTTAGATTAACTAGTCAAGGAATTACTAACCAAGAAGTTAAATTTCACTCCTTGAGAGACCGTCGAATGGTAAGAGATGAAATCTTTCTTTTTAAAATATTGCGTAATTATATTGAATCTCCTACAATTCTAAGCAATATTTATTTCAGGTGTCCTAGATTGCAGACTCGTAACAAAACATTATTTTTCGTACCAAAGACTAATACAAATTACGCTCGTAATGCCTATGTGTATCGTGCATGCAATGTTCAAAACAATTTATTTCAAAATATTGACCTTTTTAATGTTAAACTTATTGAAGAACCAAATTTTTAATGTAGTTTCGTAGTTTTGTATTATTCTCTCTTTTTGTTTAATTAGTTTTACAAAGTAAATGTATTGTTTTTTTTCAGTAACTTTTATCGTTTGTTGTCTTGCGATAGTTTTGTGTTTCTTTTAATTTGTGAAGACTTTATTGGTTTATGTATATTTTTGTTGTTCCTATGTATGTGTTCCATTTAACTGTTTGTCTTCCTAATAAATAAATAAATAAATAAATAAATACCTGTACGCTTGTCTTAGTATGAGTTTCAAAAGGTTTTGTCGTTGTTGGTCTACGTTTCATGTCGCCTATTATAGTTATATGTATCTATCAATGAAATTTATTCAGTGGTTCGTCGGTGATGGGAATTTCAAGGATAGGGTTTTCAGCACTAGTGTGGGCGGTTAATGTACTAGAACCAGAAGGAGAGGGCGGTCTTTCAGATACGTTAACTATTACTAAGTCAGTCGTTTCATTGTTAATCTCTATGCGAGACAAAGCGTCGGCGTTGGTGTTAGATTTGCCGGATTTATATACTATAGTATAGTCATATTCAGTTAGTTTCAGTCTCCATCTAGTCAGTCGGGAATTGGGTTCTTTGACATTCATTAGCCACTGTAAGGGTTTATGATCAGTTAGTATCTTAAATTTTCGTCCATACAGTTTGTGAAATATCATGTTGGCGCAGCAGTGCAGCAAGCAAGTTGTGTGTTACCTTAATTATTTATTATTTAAAGGAAAAGTATCAAAAAACGTTTAAATCGGGAGTGAAACAGTTTAGTTTTTTACATAAATAGTTGTTACATAAATCTAACTTTAAAACGGAATTTAATTTGTATTGCTTATGCATCTTAAAGTGATAAACATTAATTTAAAAATTTGTATCTGTAAGTTGTGCAGTGTTCGAAGTGAACGCGTAAGCGACACGGTATTCACGGTGCTTACTCTTTTTTGATCGCGATCTCGGGTATCACTAACAGCTGTTATTTGCAACTGAGTGCATTGGATTACTAGTTGGCGCATTGGCGCTAGTTTGAATGATAATGATTTTAGAAGAATGCTTCCAATGAATAAAGCTAAGTGGAAGTGTCCCACTTGTAAACCATCTAAACGAGGTAATAATAATAGTCCTAAACCCATAACCTATGACAAAATTTATTCAAAAGACCCAGCCTCAATCTGTTATAACATACGTTGCTACTAAATCTTTGATGGCCCAAATAGACGACCGCATTAATATTTTACAATCAACTATGGAATCGTTTAAACTTTTCATTACTGGGGAATTTACGAAGCTGTCCGAGACCGTCAGTTCGTGTTTTATGAAAATAACTTCCATTGAATCTTCCGTTAACTATCTATTTACTACTGTCTATCTACGATAGATAGGCTGAACCTTTTGGAAAAAAAAAAAATCTAAAATGGAAGCCTTTGAAAGTGATCTTGAGGAAATGAAATGTAAATTAAAAGAATTAACGGAAAGTACTTATAAGAACGAGCAATGTGTGCATCGATCTAATATCCAATTTAATGGGATCCCACACAAAACAGGAGAGAATTTAATCCAAATAGTTAAAAATTTGGCTTTTAAATGTGGTTATGCTTTGAATATTGATAATGATATTGATTTTGTTACAAGAGTGCCTGTAAAGAATGAGATGATTGACAATAAACCCAGACCTATCATTTTAAAGTTACAGGCACGTTACAAAAAAGACGATTTCCTTTCACCGCTACGTAAACTTAAAAGCCTGACCCCAAGCGATATAGGATTTTCAGGTAATAAAAACCCCATATACAAAAATAATTATTTATCTGCTTACAACAAAGCACTTCTGGTTGCCTGGAAGAAATCGCCTAAGGCGATAAGGCCGCCCATTGTACTGTGTTTTTTTTGTTCTGTTTTTTTTGTAAATTTATACTGTTATTGGTGTACAATAAAGAATATATTTACTTCGTAATGAGGCCAGGCGCAAAACAAAAGAAAAGAGATATGGGTATTGCTGGGTTCGTAATTGTACTATTATGGTTCGCAAATCCGACAACTCACCTGTCATCCACATTGGTTCTAAGGATTGTTTATAAAAAATAAAATAAGTGTTATTATTTTGAATATCATATTAATAGCATTTCAATATACTTTTTAGTTTGTGTTTAGTTTTACTTTTTGTTATTCAGTTATAGTATAAATAATTAATGTAGTTTTTATAAGGCTATATTAAGGAAAGGGTATATTCTTTTTATGAAAATTTACTTCAAAGATTTGGTTTTTTATGTATTGTTCGTGAATTTACCTTTACTATATACAGCTATAGGTTTTATATGTGAGGTTAACATCATTAACAATTATAATATATATATTGTTTTGATGGTTATTTTATGGTTTTAACATTTTTTTATTAAAACGTTAGGGGTCTGAGAACGAAAACAAATCAATTTTATTCAAATATTCTTAATTGTGATTATGACATTGTTTGCTTGACGGAAACAAGGCTATTACCAGGAATTTTTAATGAGGAGCTTTTTGATGCTCGATACGAAGTATATCGTAACGATCGTGTCTATTTACATTATGGAGTCAGCATGGGTGGTGGAACTCTTTTAGCCGTGCGTCGTGAAAACATATCTATTAATTTATCACATAAGGTGAAATTACCACTAATACGTGATGCTGAGATCACTAACATCAACATAGTGAATCCTACTAAGTCCAATCAACAGAATCTGCGCCTCTTTTGTTGCTATTTTCCTCAGAATGTGCAACAGTGTGATTCTGAAGCTATCTTTTTAGAATTTCTTTCTGATTTATGTATTAACTTTCCACATGATAAATTTATTGTAGTGGGAGACTTTAACATAAGAGATGTAATTTGGTCACCATCTTTCAATGAACACGTTAGTATTATGAACGGATCTAAAAATACCTTAATTATGCAAATGTTTGCCTTTATGAGTTTTACCGGATGGCATCAATATAATAAAGTTTTTAACACTAATAATAGATTATTGGACCTAATTTTGTTTAACCTCTGTTGTACTGTTACGAGAACGAAACCGTTGTCCTTACCCGAAGACTATAATCACCCAGCTTTGTCCATCGTAGTTAACATTGAAACTAACGAAAATGATTTACATCCAGCACCACGTATTAAGCGCCAATTTCATTGCGCTAACTACGAAGCCATAAACAATGAATTAAATAGTATAAATTGGGTGTATGAACTACAAACTGACAACTTATTAACAGCTGTACATACCTTTTATTCACTAATTAATGACATAGTAGACCGTTTTGTACCAGCTAAATCTTTCTATGACGATTAAAGATTTCCTCCGTGGTATAAAAAAGCTTTAAGAAAACTTATCAATAAGAAGCTAAAAATACATAAAAGATTGAAAATTTATGGAAGATCAGGTGACTACGACCGTTTTACAGATATAAGGAGACAATCAAAACTTCTCGAAACAGTGCTATGACAAATATATTATAAATGCTGAAAATAATATTTGTCTTAATTCTAAACACTTTTGGTCATTCATTAAAACAAAAAAAGAAAGTAACAAAATACCAAATAGTTTGTTCTTCAACGACCAATTTGGGTCTGACGGTCAATCCATATGTAATATGTTTAGTTCATATTTTATGTCAGTTTTTGTTATTGAAGATAACGTGTCTTTTAACAATCTTACACTCAATGAATTGTTTGGAAGCTATGACCTAGAACTGAAGCTGTAGCTGCCAAGGGGTACACATCCAGTTTTATTCCAATTTCATCTGGAGTTCCTCAGGGATCCCATCTCGGTCTTCTTTTATTTAATGTATTTATTAACGATATTTACAAATGTTTTCAACACTCCAATATTTTATTATATGCTGATGATACAAAAATATTTAAAATTATTAAAAATGATGGTGATTGTATGAATTTACAGAATGATATAAAATGCGCTCGAGCAGTACTGTCTTTTAAATGGTCTACATCTAAATTTTAATAAATGTTGTGTTATAACTTTTTCAAAAAAAAAAAAAACCCATATTATGTCAATATAAAATTTTTAACAATTCGCTTAATAGAGTGTCCGAAGCGAGGGACCTTGGGGTGCTTCTTGACTCTAGTCTATTATTTAGTAGACATATACAGAACATAACAACCAAGTCTTAAACAATGTTGGGCTTCATTTTTAGACAAGGAAGGGATTTTAAAAATATTAAAACTTATAATATCCTTTACAACTAATTCGTGAGACCTCACTTAAAATTCGCGTCTAGTGTTTGGAACCCCCAATACTCTAAGTACATTAAAGAAATTGAGAGTGTCCAACATAAATTTCTAAAAAGATTTGTTTTTAAGTTTGGTTGAGTTGTGTCAATAGCCTCAACCATTTGTCCATGGAAAAGCGGAAGGAACATAGGGACCTCTTATTTTTATACAAAATTTTGAATAATTTGACGGATTCCAACTATCATCTCAGTAATGTTTTAATAAACTGTCCTCGTTCTTCTACACGTTTAAGAAATACCTTTTCTGTTCGGTACTTTAGAACTAATTATAATAAAAACCGATTTTAAGCTAGAACTTGTATAAATTTTAATAAATTATATAACCAACTCGATATTTTTAGTGATAATGTTTCAAAGTTTATCAAAAGTTTAAAATCAAGTCCTGAATTTTTTGTGTAATTTTTTGATTTATTTTTTATCGTTGTTTATCTTTATTTCTAAAATTATTTTTAATTCTAAGTAATTTTAAAAACAAATATTTTTGATATTGATTTTTCAATTTAGTTTCAGTTCATTTTTTTAATGTATTACTATCATTTTTTTTACTTTTCAACTTATTTCGATTGTAATTTCACTCCATGAATTACGTTGTTCGCAGCCGAAGAACTCAAAAAAACACCGAATTTAATATAAAAGTGAATTTATTTTAACACACAAATTTACTTATTATAATTAAACTAAATACGACTTTATGTGTTGAAGTGGTAACACAGAGTGAATGAATTATTACAATTTATAAAATAATGTTAAATCTAAACTTAAGCAATAAGACACACAGAGTTTCTGGAAACGATGAATGGATGTGGTTCGATGTTGCGCAAGGGTTGCCGGAACGGGCCGTAGTAGGTGGTCTCGGCGAACGCGGTGTCGCAATATTGTAATGTAGGGTTGTCACGTACGTAACACCTCCCCCCGTAGATCAGCGACTATTTGAAAGCGTTGAGTGCAAATGTCGCTGGCAATGATGTCTCGTTCCTGGCTCGCTGAGGCTCTTCCGCAGGGTGGTTATAGGTGCTGTCGTCGAGCTTAGACGATTCACCCCTCTTTACATGGTGAATATACCGCCGAGTGAGTAAGGTGATACTAAGTGCGAGTGCACTTACTTAGATATACACTTTCATGAAGATGATTTAGTTTCGTAGGTTGCTCATTCAGGACTGTATCGTCAATGCTGCGTAGTCCTTGTATATCTATAGTTTTCAGTTTCAGGTGAGGGATTGTAATGTTCTCTGTAGTTATATAATGTTCAGGAATTTCAGTTATTTTCAGCGGCAGTCCCTTGATTTTATTTTGAATGTTAGCGATTGTGAACTCGTCGGTACGTAGTGAACACGTCTGCGCAATCGTGGCTAGATAACTTCCGAATATGATATGTGATGAATTCATGGCTGCTGCATTTTAATTCTACTTTCGTTGGGCGTGGGAAGATGAGAGTGTAGTACTGATCGTCTAATTGCTCCATTCTTTTCTCAACTAGCGTAACTTTAGCGGGTCGGCAGGATCTATTCATAGACTGGCTGGTAATGAGAGTCTGGATGCCATCTTACTGTTCTCGGGCCTGATAGCGGACGTTTTCCTCTCCTCTGAGAGGAAAACGTCCGAGGAAACTGCCCGAAGTTTAATCAGCTATATCTCTATATAGCTGATTAAACTTCGGGCATTCAGCCTCCATGTACGTGAAAGCTTTACTATCAGTTGCTATGAGAGGATATGGTGGAATAAAGGTATAATGGTCTTTATTAGGAACGATGGAAAGTCTAAATAGTTTGATTGTCTTGGAGAAATAATTGAGAATTTTAAAAATTATTACTATTCGTTTTCATACATAATAATCGGGTCTGATAATACTATAATATTCTCTGAAATCTGCCTGTAATATCTATTTGGAGTTATAAATGTATGTTAATGTAGCTAACAAATCTCCTAAACTAATACTTAATATTCTGTGGTGGGTGCTCGATGTACGCACAAATGCTAACATATAATATAACATTGAATAAGCGGGTAGATTTTAAACTGTCAAGACGTGTTTTTGAGTGCTCCTGAATTATTATTTTTTTTAAATATAAAGTTAATTTGTGCTATTAATGATATAATAACTGATCCTTGCCTTGGTTGACTATTACTTCACACACTATACAAAATGGATTCATCAGTTAAACATGTTCTGACAACTTTGGAAGAGTTCTCTTTGTCAATTAATAGCCGGATGGATGAGTTTGAAAAGCACATTCCTGCTACCGCACCATCTAATCCTACTGTAAAGACACTGAGTATGGAGTTTTTCACATTCAAAACATTTGTGTGGAAAGCTTTGAGTGTATTAAAGGCCCAGGTGGAACTGATAGTCCTTGGCCTTGATCGCATGGAGACACACACGCGCAGAAAGGTTTTACTTCTGCATGGAATCAAAGAGGACCCTAGTGAAGATATAACGAAGAAAACTCTTGAAGTGCTATTAAATCAAATGAAGCTGACTGGTGTAAACTCTGGTTCTTTTGAAGCATGCCATAGGTTGGGTGCCTAGAAACACACAGCACGGCCAATTCTCGTGCGTTTTTCTTCTGTGCAGCTTCGTACCAGAGTTTCGAGAGCGAAGACCATGCTGAAGGGGACGTCGATCAAGCTGACTGAGTTTCTCACCAAAGCCCGTCAGGATATATTTGCATTGGCTCGCAATCACTTTGGCCTGAGAAAGTGTTGGACCGCTGATGGTGTAATAATTGTTCTGTTGCCTGATAAAACACGAGTAAAGATTACATCTGCTATTGACCTGAAACAATTAATTGAGAAACATCCAAAGTGTTTTCAATCGCAAACAGAAGACAATTAGTGTTCGTGTACAATTAATGTTTACTTTAACTGCTTTGTTAACTTATTTTAGTTATTTTTATACATTTATAAGTTTTACGTGGGTATATTCATATATGATAATATCATTTAATCATTTAAAAATAACTCAAATCAAAATTTTGCTACTACTACTAACATCTGTTGTATTTATAAGTTTTTCATAAGTTGTAACTCATAAAATATCAATGTTGTCAATATATACTATCGACTGTTATAACTATAGAAGCGTTCGGATACTCCACATAGAACATTTTTGATGGATAATTTGATGTGTCTTTATTCGGTTAGCTTGTTTGGTTTATTTTTACATTATTATCCTTTTTGTTTTTTTGATTTTGTTTTTTTTTTTTTTATATTTTCACATGTAAACTGTGCTTATTTTTTACGGTCAACTTATGGGTGAGGATGTTGTATTTTAGTTTATTCGTCCTTGTACTAAAATATTCTATTATTTTTATATTATTATTATTATTATTTTATTTTTTATTTATTTATTTATTTATTAGGTATTTTATGTAATATATATATTTATTTAATCATTTCTCAAATATTTTTCTTTTCTAGTTGGTAATGTAATAAGGTTCTTTTGATAAATTGAGTTTTTCTACGTATTATTGGAGAATGAAATTAATAAAACAAACGTCCTTCTGCATGCAATTGTATTTAGCGACTGACTAAGAAATATTATCAATTTACATTCGACACGTTATTTTTTAGTAGGTTGTACTTTTTATTTATATACATTTAGATTTAACATAACCGCCCACCAAAGGACTATATGAGTCCTTTATAAATTACAAGTAAACTTGAAAGTATATAAAGATATCAAAAACAATCATACGTGGGTTATACAATTTCAACATAACTAAGAAAAACGCCTTACATAGCAAAGTATAAATAAACATGAAATAAATTAGATTTTAAATATTAACTGGTATCAATTGGCAATGAACACAGTTTGGTTACACATCGTTTAATTACACTATCACCGCTTTTAACACTATATACTCTAGTCTGGCCATCAGGACCAGGATGTTTATCTATGATGCGGCCTAGAGACCATTTACCCGGTGGTAGATTGTCTTGCTTTATTAGAACAATATCACCCAGACTGAATTCCGATTCACGCTTAAGACATTTTGGTCTTTGTTGAAGTCTTGTAACATACTCCTTCTGCCATCTATTCCAAAAATCTTGAAGTAGTTTTTGTGTGAATTGCCAACGCGTGAGACTACTTATTTTTAAATCTTTTAAATTTGGATTTGGCACTGTGATCGTGGCTTCTCCAATCAAAAAATGACCTGGTGTGAGTGCCTCAAGTGTATGATCGTTTATAGGACACAATGGACGTGAATTTAAACACGCTTCTATTTCGCAGAGTATGGTAGTCATTTCTTCGAAAGTCAAATGTGTAGCAAGAATTCGTTTCAGATGAAATTTTACAGACTTTACGCCTGCTTCCCACAGGCCCCCGAAGTTTGGAGAGTATGCTGGGATGAAGTGCCATTGAGTGCCGTCATTGGCTAAAAGATTCGTAACTTCTCCTTCAAATTGCAGACCAGCTTCCTTCCACGCATCGCAAAGCTCCTTGTTAGCACCAACAAAATTCCTCCCCTGGTCACTCCATAAATGAGTGCATTTACCTCTGCGAGCACAAAATCGTTTGAAAGCACCTATAAATGCTGCCGAGCTGAGATCACCAACTAGTTCTAGATGCGTAGCCTTTGTAGACATGCATATAAATATAGCAATATAAGATTTTATTGTCTTAGCTCCCCTGCCCTTATTGGTGAGAATATTAAATGGACCACAAAAGTCCACACCGGAGTTGAAAAACGGTCGTGCTGGGGTGACACGTACGGATGGAAGATCACCCATTATTTGTGTCTTCACCTTCGCGTTCAGTTTGGCACATATTAAACAGCGATGAACATATTGTTTCACTAAAGATTTTACTCTGAGAATCCAATATCTTGATCTCAAATATGTCATCATAAGTTGAACTCCTCCATGAAGTGTCTTTTGATGTGCTTCAGCTATAATCAATTTTGTTAACTTGCTTTTTGTTCCTAGAATAATGGGATTCTTGATGTCAACACTCAAAGGTGCGTTACGTAGGCGACCGCCCACCTTCAGAATACCATCTCTGTCTAAATATGGATCCAATACCTTTAAATTACTCAATCTTTTAACATGGCCCTTTATTATTATAGTCTGTATATCTTCCAAAAATTCTTCTTCTTGAGCTGATTTAATACAAATTTTTAAAGCTTCTTCTAATTCTTCTATACCAATAGTATTATGTAAATTTTCGGAAAAAGTATTAAATAATTTTAAAAATCTTTTACAAATTACAATAGTTCTTAATAGCTCTTTCAATGTATCAAACTCTTCGAATTGTGAATGTAATGATTTACCAGTTTCACTTTTCTCTATCCTTAAAGCTTGTATCTTCTCCTTTTTCTTTTCTACATCTGTAGGTAATGCATTTGGTCTTGTGAACTGTATCTTTTCTGCAGATAGCCATTCTGGTCCATTCCACCATAAATCACACTTTTTCAGATTTTTTACTAACATTCCTCTAGATGCGATGTCTGCAGGGTTGTCATTAGATAGTACATGGTACCATTGGTTGTTATGAAGATTACTTATTATTTCTACGACGCGATTTGCTACAAATGGTTTCCATCTTCCAGGATCACCGAACAACCAAGAAATAACAATTGATGAATCAGTCCATGCAAATATCTTTGATGATGGGATTCTCATAGCTTCTCTAACTTGTTTTATCAATCTCGCTAGTAGTAAAGCTGCGCATAATTCTAGTCTAGGCAACGAAATAGTTTTCAATGGTGCTACTCTAGTTCTTGAAGCAATCAGTGTCGTCTTGAAGGATCCATCAGATTTTTTAACACGACAATATACAACTGCTGCATATGCTTTAATAGAAGCATCACTGAACCCGTGGATTTCTATTGAGTCCTTTTCAGCAATTTTTGTTCCTAACCATCGATTGATATTTATAGTATGAAGATGTTCCAGATCTAGGCGTATTGTCATCCATTCTTTTGAAAGTATTTTATTCAAAGGTTCATCCCAAGATACCTTTTCAAGCCACAGTTTTTGTATAAGTATTTTTGCTAATATCATACAAGGTGAAATCCAACCAAGCGGGTCAAAAAATTTCTGTATATCAGAAAGAATACTCCGTTTGGTGATCACGGATCTAAGAGCAGGTAAGTTGAGATTGTATTCAAATTGGTCATTTCCTAAATTCCATTGTATGCCAAGTGCTTTTACAGTTCCATTAACCTTAAGTTCTACATTAGCATTTGATGATCTTTCTTCTGGTTTAATCGACTCCATAAATTTTTTACTGTTTGAGGACCATTTTTTTTAGTTCAAAGCCGCCAAGATTTAGTAAAGCCTTGAGATCACGACTGATCTGTATAATATTTTCTACGTCGTCACATCCGGACATAACGTCATCAACATAGAAATCTTCACACAAGATTTTTGCAGCGTTAGGAAACTTATAACCTTCATCCTTTGCCAGCTGAGTAAGTGTTTTAACAGCCAGGTATGGAGCTGCAGCTGTTCCAAAGTCGTCCTTAATTTCTTCTGATGAATTGGATCTCCATAACATTCTTTGGTAGTCCGTATCCGCTTTGTCTCCTAAAATCATTCTATACATTTTCTCAATATCAGCAACAAAACAAACCGCATGAAGTCTCCACCTTATCAACAAACTTCTGAGATCCTCTTGCAGAACTGGACCCGATAAAAGTTCATCATTTAGTGAAATGCCGTTAGAACCTTTACAGGATGCGTCGAAGACAACACGCGTCTTCGTAGTTTCTTTATCACGTCGGATTACTGCATGATGAGGCAAGTACACTGATTTATTTTTTATTTCTTCTTCAGATACTTCTTCAATATGTTTTAATTTTATGTATTCTTCTATCACTTTAGTGTATTCGTATTTAAGTTCTGTGTTTTGATTTAGTCTTCTTTCTAGTTGAACGAATCTTCGTAATGCAGTATCTCTTGTGTTTCCTTCTTTTGATTTTGGCTCTTCTGTATTAAAAGGTAACTTCACAACGTAGCGTCCCATTTCATTTCTCCTGTATGTCTTTTCATATAAATCTTCGCATAGCCTTTCTCCTTGTGTATGTTTTCTTTTTGTTTCTGTATCTACCTCCCATATATTTTTTAGTAACTCATCAATATTTACTTCTTGTACCATAGCCGTTAAGGATTTTTCTCTCTTGTTTATCTTCATGTTTACTCCTCCCATCACGATCCAGCCCAGGTTGGTTCTTTGAGCACATGGAGTACCTGGTGGACCCTTGATTAATCCTTCCTGTAGTATTGCAGCATATTTATCAACTCCCAAGAGCAGATCGATGTTACTTGATTCATAAAAATTCGGGTCTGCCAAGTTTATGTTTGATAAATGTGACCACATATCTGCCATCCGACCGCTTGAAGATAAATTTGTTGTCAAGTGCTTGGACATCACGTAGGCTTGAATAGGTAAGTTGAATTTAGATTCCCATCGTGATAAAACTTGTACCTTGACTTCATATTTCACGCGAACCTTCATGGATTCCATGCCGGAGACGAGAAGATCTACAGGTTTTCTCTCGAGTTTCAGGATCTGAGTCGCTTTCTCGCTTAAAAAACATGTTTGAGATCCCGAATCGATAAGTGCCTTCAACATAGTAGTATGACCTTGAGGACCCTTAAGAATAACGACGGCAGTTGCTAGTAACCCAATAGTATGCTTGGCGTTGTAATATGACGTAATCATCGTGTGTATTTGCTTCCCTTCTTCATCCGCTTGAGTTGACGTCATCGGTTGCATGCGTTCTTCAATTAATACCGGCGCGTCCATGTGTTTTTGTTGATGTAGAAGTGTATGATGACGTCTCTTGCAAATATGACAAGACATGGGTACCTTACATTTGAATACTGCATGTCCCGATGCTAAACAATTAAAACATAGTTTGTTTTTCTTCACATAATCACTCCGCTGAATAATTGGCATCTTAATAAACTCATTGCAACGGCATAGGGTGTGTGTCCCATTGCAAATAGCGCATGACCTTTGAACCGTTGACACGTGTAGAACTCGGTCTTTAAATACTTTTATATTTGTAGTAGGCATTAATAGTTCCAAAGTTCGAAATTTAGATTCTAAAAATGTTGTTAAGTCTTTAAGTGTAGACAACTCTTCTGAATTTACCGTGTACGCAGTCTGTTCCCACTCCTTGTGTGTCTCTGAGTCCAATTTCTGTACTACCAAAAATATTATTAATGGATCCCAAGAGTCCACATTGACATTTAAATTGCTTAAGCTATTTAAAACTTCGATAGTGGTATCTAATAATGATTTTAACTGCGCTGCCGTTTGACTACTACACTTTTTTTGACCAAATAATCTTTTTAATAATGAGTTCACTATTAAACGTTTATTGCCGTATCGATGGCTTAGAGTTTCCCAGGCCTGTGTATAATTTGCATTTCTAACTTGAATGTGCTTCAATAATAATGCGGCTTCACTCGATGTACTGGATTTTAAATAATGTAATTTTTGTACGTTTGACAACGTGTTATTGTTGTGCACTAAAGAGAGGTACAAATCGTTGAAAGATGGCCACTCTTCATAATTTCCGGTGAACATTGGTAATTGTATTCGTGGCAACCTTACTTGTGATTGAAAGTCGTCTTCACGCGATGAGTTATTACTAGTACTTGCATCAGGTTTCTTCGTAGCTTTTAACAAGTCCTGAAGATCGCCCATCGTACATAAATACCTGTCTTCCTGTATATAAAACTCTTCGTTTACGAAATATGGTAGCAATCCACGTTGTTCTCTTGTCGTAGACTTAATGAGGTCATTATGAGCTTGCCTGAAGGTAGACCAATAGTCTTCTAGACACTGCACTCTTGATTGTAAATATCCAGTAGTCATCCGTTGTTTAGGACACTTTTTTATATTTATTTGAGTCTTTTGTAACAATGCGGCAATATCTTCTAATATACTTATCGATTGTTCACTGCTGGTACTCATTATTACTTAATAATTTCAATAATCTTCAATTTTTTAAAAACAATTACTCGAATAATTATAATGTCTTTTCAATGTTTAACACAACTAAGTCGTTAACAAGTATAACACTGGTTCGGCCGCTTCGTATCTCTCACCCTTTCTAGCGTCGACCGCACGATGCACAGGTATTGTTATTCGGCTCGAAGTCGACCATATGGTAATGTAATAAGGTTCTTTTGATAAATTGAGTTTTTCTACGTATTATTGGAGAATGAAATTAATAAAACAAACGTCCTTCTGCATGCAATTGTATTTAGCGACTGACTAAGAAATATTATCAATTTACATTCGACACGTTATTTTTTAGTAGGTTGTACTTTTTATTTATATACATTTAGATTTAACACTAGTATTATTAGTTTGATTATTATTATTATTATTGTTTTTATTATTATTATTTTTATTATTTTTAGCAAAATATGATTGATGATGATTATTTCAGTTGTACTTTGGATGAATATGAGAGTGCTGGACATAGTTGCCAGACCTCAACATCTGATTCCGAAACACTAGCAGACATATTATCACAATTTTTTATGAACCAACAGAAATTTTTATCCTTGGTGCATATCAATGCGCAGAGCATACTTGCCCATTATTCTGATCTTCTCACATCTTTTAGCACCAGCATAGTTGATGCCATCCTTGTTTCTGAAACCTGGCTTAAACCATCTATCCCGTCCACCAGTTGCTCTATTCCCGGCTACCAGTTATTTCGTAATGATCGTACGGACCGAGGTGGTGGAGGCGTGGGTATTTTTCTCCGCAGCTGCATACCGGCTACTATCGTTTGTTGCTCCCCTTCGCACTTATCAGGTACTCTTAAATATATTTTTTTACAAATTATAATTAATCATAAAAAACTGCTGTTGGGAGTTCTTTATAGCCCAAATGACAAAGTTAATTATTTTAATAACCTGGAAGAAATTCTTGAGCGTTTAATACCTGATTATGATCACGTAATCTGCATGGGAGATCTTAACACTTGCCTTCTAAAAAACGATGGCAGAGCACAAATATTACTTTCACTTACCTCGTCCGTCGATTTGCACCTCTTACCATTACCTGATCCTACTCACCACTTCCCTAACTGTAGACCATCCCTTATTGACCTAGCTTTTGTCTCTAACCCCAATCTTGTTCCATCTCATGGACAAATGACATCTCCTTTCTCCTATCACGACCTAATTTTTCTTACGTACAAAGTGCGTACTCCCAAAATTAGAGGCAAAGTTATCCTTCAGCGCAATTTTAAGCAGATGGATCTACAACGCTTAAGAGAGGAGGTGGGGAACATCGACTGGTCTTGTGTCATTAATGCAAATGATATCAATACCATGGTTGAATCATTTACTGCTGAGCTGATAAAGATTTTTGACATTTTTGACATTATCATTAAAAAGATTATGACCAAGCGTGACAGGGCGAAAACAGCAATTAAAATTTTTCCGTCAATTGATAATTTATGTAAGTATAAAACTCTGCGTAACCTCTGCAACAGGATGTGTAGGGATGCTAAACGTCGCTACATTCATAATTCCATTCAGAATCTTACCCAAGCACAAGTTTGGCGATTCTTAAGGTCGCTAGGAGTCGGCAAATCCTCTGTTGTTTGTCAAAGCTCAGTGGATCCCAATATTTTAAATTCTCACTTCACTACTCCACCTCTTATCTTAGACAACCTGGTTAAAGCATCCACTCTTTCTTTTTTGAACAGTCAGACTCCATCCGACCTACCATATTTTCACTTCAAATCAGTCAATGCAGATGTGGTAAAGAAGTGTGTTCGGTCTATCTCTACCAAAGCCATTGGTAGTGACAATATAAGCCTTGAGATGATTCTTCCAGTGCTGGACGAGATTGCATCTGTGGTCACACACATAATTAACTTCTCACTGTCATGTAATGTTTTTCCATCGCTCTGGAAGAAAGCAATTGTCATACCACTACCTAAAACCCCAAATCCCTCATGTCCTACTCAATATCGTCCTATATCTATCCTTCCTAATTTATCCAAAGTTCTGGAATCTATAGTTCACCAACAACTTTATTCTCACCTCATCTCCAACTCCCTATTATGTCCTTATCAATCCGGTTTTCGCCCATTTCATAGCACTATTGGAGCGCTGTTGAATTGTGACGGAGGACATTCGGTGTGCTATGGATAACACTAAGCTCACTGCTATGATTTTGTTAGACTTCAGTAACGCTTTCAACTCTGTAGACCATGACATCCTTCTTGGCACTCTCCGTGCAATTAATATCTCACCCACTTGCATTGATTGGTTTCTTTCATATATATCTGGGCGTCAGCAGTCAGTAACGACTGACTATAACTCATCGAGTTGGTTGACTCTTACTGCTGGCGTCCCACAAGGCGGCGTACTTTCTCCATTACTTTTCTCAATTTTTATTAACAATATTTTAAATGTTATCTCTTCTCCCTACCACCTGTATACAGATTGACTTACAAGTCTATCGTCATTTTGGGCTGAATGAGCTGCATGAGAATATCTACCATCTTAATAAAGACCTTGCTGCAATTCATCTATGGTCAAAATCGTTTGGACTTCTTATCAATCCTGTAAAATCGCAGGCAATAATAATCGGTAGTAGTCGTCTGAGAAGCCGCATTGTCTGGGAAACTGCACCTCCTATTTTGTACTATGGAACACCGATACCTTATTGCGACAAAGTGAAAAACCTAGGCTTAATCTTAGATAAAAACTTATCTTGGATAGCTCATGTCAGCGAGGTCAGCAGAAAGATGCACTACACCTTCAAGATAATGATCTTAAGCGTTTTCAATACTTTCTTCCATTTAAGACCAAAATTCTGCTTGCGCAATCTCTTCTCCTACCTATCTCCTACCTATTTAGATGTGACGAAAGAGCTACTTAATAAATTAGAGCGTTTACAAAATCTTGCGATACGTTTCGTTTTTGGTTTACGGAAATATGATCACATATCTCAATTTCGTACTCAACTTAAGTGGCTCCCTATCCACCTTCGCCGTGATATGCACATCCTTTCCTTTCTCTATAACATACTCTATAACCGAAAGCAGTCCAAGAAAGCACTTCAATTTTTGCTTTCAAAGATAAGCTCAGAAATCATCTTATCTCCGAAGTCACAAACCTTTCATAATTACTGCACTCTCAATGTATGTATATATATATATATTTGTATGTATGTATTTGTTTATATATATGGTTAGGTATTTTATATAAAAAATATTAATGTATGTACTAATAACTATGAGTTTTTAGCTTAATTTGTTTATTTATTTATTTGTTTTAATTTTAATTTTTTTTTGTTTTGTAAGTCATAACTGATGCACTAGTGTGCCCCGCAATAAATAACAGTGTTTCTCTCCACCATGGGTCAACTGGCACAGATCTTTTATAGAGATAAGTTCGCCCTTGCCAACATTCTGTGATGTTTTCTTATGTATTTTTATGTTTTTTTTTAAGTGCAATAAAGAATATATATATATCTTCTAATCTAATTAACTCTAATATTAGGTCTTCCGTATTCTCGCTGATAATAATCAATAGTTGGGCAAACTAAATTTCTTTTTTAAATCTCAATTACTATTTCGTGAGGTATGCCTATATGTGGCAGACTTTTCCTTGATTTTTCTTGGGTGGAAAATTTTGGATAGGCTAATAAAGAAAAGGAAGGAAGCAACACTTAAGTAAAGTTTCAAAGTACTTACATTTGGTTTTCTTTCGTACAAATTTTTGAGTACGTCCTTGGCCACAAACGCTCGTAGATTCACGATGCTCAGCAGTGGGACTGAATAGTCACTTTTCTAGCTTGTGACGCGTGGCGGTATCAATGTGAGAGTACCTTTATCGCGAAACTATGCTCCGAGCATCCTACCGACTGCGCCAATTACGTTGTTCGCAGTTGAAGGACTAAAAAAAACCGAATTTAATATAAAAGTGAATTTATTTTAACTCATAAATTTACTTATAATAATTAAACTAAATGCGACTGCATGTGTTGAAGTGGTAACACAGAGTGAATGAATTATTAAAATTTATAAAATAATGTTAAATCTAAACTTAAGCAATAAGACACACAGTGTTTCTGGAAACGATGAATGGATGTGGTTCGATGTTGCGCAAGGGTGGCGGGAACGGGTGGTTTTTTAGGTGGTAGAGCCTAGCTGTTGTCATCTAACTGCAGCTTGTATTGGGCTGGCTCGACCGGGGAAGGACCACCCTCTCACAGAAGATCGACGTATAGTAACCAAAATCATTTGGTTATGTTCCGTCGGTGAGTGCCTCGAGATTTTTGAAGGTCGGGATCTGTCTCTTCTCTGGCTGCGCGTGGACATGGACGATCATGTCAGAGTCTACGCGCCTCTACAGATCCCATAGTGGTAATGCAGAAACGGAACAACTCTTGGGCCATGTACAGGCGAAGATTGACGACCTGCTATCACAGATTCCCTCCGCTGAGGTCATAGTCCTTGGGGACTTCAACGCGCACAATGCCGAGTGGCTAGGGTCGCGTTCCACTGACTTCGCGGGGAGATCTGTGTTTGACTTGCTCTGGCAAATGGTCTGTCCCAGTTGGTTCAGACGCACACTCGTCTACCGGACGTGGACAGCCACATGCCCTCTTTGTTGGATCTTCTGCTGACTACACATCCCGGAAAGTACCAAGTCATTGTCGACGCTCCCCTTGGGTCCTCCATTGCCTGGTACGGAGTGTAGTGCCCATTCAACGTCCGGCTCGCACAAGACCTGCGATCCGACGCGTTTGGCACTACAAGTCAGCGGATTGGGATGGAATGCGGTCTTTCTTTGCATTCTACCCATGGGGGCCGATTTGTTTCTCTTCCGATGATCCCAGTGACTGCGCTGCGGCTGTAGCTGATGTGATACTACAGGGCATGGAACTCTTTGTACCTAGCTCTGTGGTACCACTTGGTGGCAGATCGCGGCCTTGGTTTCATGCGTCTGTCAGGGCTGCAGCAGCCGGAAAACGTCAGGCGTATCAGGCTTGGGTTAATGCGTTAGTCATCAAGGATCCGAACTCTAGAGTTCTGAAGAGGAAATACAATCGTACTTCCAGATTCTTCAAACGGCAAATTGCTAGAGCAAGGTTTAGGCATGTCGTCAAAATTGGGGATCAGTTGACAAGGTACCCACCAGGCACGCGCAAGTTCTGGGCGCTTTCTAAAGCTACTTTGGGTAACTTTTTTCAGCAATCCCTACCGCCACTGCACTCGGGAAATGATTCTCTGGCCCATACGGCAAAAGAGAAAGCCGATCTCTTGGGCACTCTTTTTGCCTCAAACTCGACCTTGAACGACCAAGGGAAAACACCGCTTACCATCCGGCGGTGTCAGAGTTCTATGCCGGAAATAACTTTTCGGCAAAAAACCGTTCGATGGTCTCTACTTTCCTTGGATGTTCATAAGTCGAGTTGGCCGGATGGCATTTCCCCAATCGTGCTACGAATATGTGCCCCTTTTTTTTTTTTTTTTTTTTTTTTTTTTTTGTCGCTGGGAAAAAGATGCGTGCTTATGCATCCCCTCCCGTCGGGGGACGAGAGGGGTATGTGGGACTCCCCGGTGCTCCCGGTATACCCACTAAAAATAACCCAGCGGCGCTCCGGCTTCGCCTTAATGGAGGGGGTCTGGGAATATGTGGCGACCAGTCCCCCTCCGGCGATTGGCCGCCTTACGGCAGGCCCCTCAAACAATCCCCCCCCCGGCTGGGGAGGGGTCCTGGCCAGAGCGCAGGTGGGGTGATCTGTGCAATGCAGGCGGAGGCGCCCCCGCGCCTATCGCCCGCTGATCACCCCTCGGGGCGGATGGTGGCGGCCGTTGTGTTAGCCGCCGAGTTCCGCCCCTTCTACGTCTGCGGAGCGGCGCCGCGAGAGGGTCGTCCTCCCGCGCGCGCTCCGCCGCCTCCTTCTGCGACATGACATCCTCGCAGAAGGAGGCCACCGCCTGCCATACCTCGTCGCCACTCAGCATGGCGGCAATCACCCCGGGGAGCGAGAGGTCGTCCCCAACCACCGCCGCAAGGGTGCGGCGGGGTTCAGCCCACGATGAGCACACCTCCAGGGTGTGCGCCGCCGTATCCACCGCTGCACCGCAGTGGTGGCACGCTGGAGTCTCCTCCCTCCCTATACGGTGCAGGTACGATCCGAAGCATCCATGCCCGGACAGCACCTGCACCAGACGTAGGGAGAGGTGGCCGTGCCGCCGATCGAGCCAGTCGCTGAGGACCGGCCCGATGGCATCCAGCGTCCGGCGGCCGTAGGCTGCGGACGCGAGGTCCTCCGTCCAGTGCCGGATGACGGCACCCCTCGCCTCCTCGCGGAGCTCCTTTCGCTCCCCCGGATCCGGCTGCTCGTTAAGTGCCCTCTGCCCCGCCGTCCATTCGTAGGCCCTGGCGAGCGTCCAGGCCTCGAGCTCCCACGGCGGGGTGCCTGCGAGGACGCACGCAACCGCAAAACTAATGGTGCGGTACGCCCTCGCCACCCGCTGCG
Source organism: Mechanitis mazaeus (assembly GCA_959347395.1). Taxonomy (NCBI): domain Eukaryota; kingdom Metazoa; phylum Arthropoda; class Insecta; order Lepidoptera; family Nymphalidae; genus Mechanitis; species Mechanitis mazaeus. Next base: position 7,038,969 of record OY365757.1, read on the forward strand.
CGATGGCCCTCTGTGGCCTGCGGAGGGCAGTGGTGTTTTCCCGCCTGCCCAATGAGTCCGCCATGATTGGAGCCCCATAGAGGGCCATACTCTTGAGTATGCCGGCGTATAGACGCCGGCATTTGTCCCCGGGCCTCCCGACGTTCGGGAGGAGCCACGAGAGGGCGCCCGCAGTCCTCATGAGGCGTGCCGACAGCGAGGAGAAGTGGGCACTAAAGCGCCACCTGCTGTCGAGCACTAGGCCCAGATATTTCATCTGGGCCTGAACCTCTATGCGAACACCCGCAATGTGGACGTGGGCGTCGGGCGGTTGGCGCTGCCGAGGCCCGTGGAAAAACACGGCCTCGGTTTTGTGCAGCGCCACCTTCAGCCCTAGGCGGGTGATTCGGTCCACCACTCGCGAACCACTCGCCGAGGCCAAGCTGGCCGCCTCCTCGAAATTTCTCCCCCGGGCTGTTAGCAAGGTGTCGTCTGCATAGCAGACGACGGATGTGCCACGGGGGAGATTTCCCCGCAAAAGCCAGTCGAACCCGATGTCCCACAGCAGCGGTCCTAGTACAGAACCCTGTGGAACACCGGACTCGACGCCGTATCTAAGGAGCCGCCCCGACCTGTCCACGACCAGTACCGAGCGGCCCCTCAGGTAGTCCGCCACCTGACCCCGCAAATACGGAGGCGCTCCATGAAAGCGGAGCGCCTCCAGTATGGTGGAGTGGGGAATGGAGTTGAATGCGTTGTCGATGTCGAAAGACACCGCCAACAGTCCATCCCCCGCATCCATAGCCTCCCTCACCTGGCTCTTTAGGCGGAATAGGGCGTCCACCGTCGAGCGCCCAGCTCGGAAGCCGAACTGGGCTTCCGAGAGGTCCGGGCCAACTGTGCCCAAGTGCCCCTTGATACGGGCGGCGAGAATCCCCTCGAACATTTTACCGACCTCGTCCAGAAGGACGATCGGTCGGTATGGCGACGGGGAGTCCATTGGCCGCCCTTCCTTCCTCAGAAGGCACAGTTGGCCCTCCTTCCAGGCCCCCGGGAACCTCTCACACGCCAAACACGCACTGAAGAGGTCCCGGAACCTTTCGCCCATCTGGGAGGCGGCGATGGCCACGACCCTTGCAGGGACGCCATCCGGACCCGGGGCCGTCTTTTTCGCTCGGAGGCGGACGACCGCCCTCTCCACCTCGTCCTCCGTCACTGGGGGGACCTCCTCGGCCAAAAGAGCCGCGCCCTGCGGGGTGCTCATCGCTGGCGGGGTGAAGTTGTCCCTGCGTGGAAACAGGGACTGGACCACCCCGTCCAGCAGCGACGGCTCGAGGGTCTCGGCGACCGGAGGACCGTACGGGCGCAGTTTGTTACGTGCCGCCTTGTACGGCCTCCCAAACGGGTCAGCGTCGAGACCCTCGAGCATCTCCGTCCTCGCGCTATCCTGGGCGGCGCGTATTCGCGCCGTCAGGGCCGCCTTGGCCTCCACGTATGCCACGTAGAGGCGGTCCTCGTGCGCGAGGTCGCGAATGCGCCGCCGCCGGCTCCTAGTGTAGGCCCGCCTGGCCGCCACGCAGGCGGCTCGGAGGTCCACCAACTCCTGCGACCACCAGTAGACGGCGCGTCGAGGAGGCGGACGACGAGACCGGGGCATGCTAGAGTTGCACACCCCGGTCAGGGAGGCTCTGAGCTGGACCGCCGCAGTGTCCACATCACAGGCGTCGACGGGGGGCGAGAGCCAATCCTCGAGGAACGCAGCCTCCGAGGCGGCCTCCCTGTCTAGGCGGGTGAGCGCCCACCGTGGAAAGGGGGACCGTTCTACGCGGACCACCTGGCCCCGGCACGTCCGGATGTCGAAACGGACGTACCGGTGGTCCGACAGCGTCTCTGCCAGCTCCACCCGCCAGTCCACCACCCGGGTCGCCAAGGAAGGAGAGGCGAAAGCGAGGTCCACAATGGATCCTCCCTGCCGTCGCACGCAGGTGTGGACCGTGCCCCTATTTAGGGGGGACAGGCCGGACGCCACGGACCAGCTCTCCAGCTCGCGTCCCCGGGCATCGGTGGCTGGGTTGCCCCACACCACCGACTTGGCGTTGAAGTCGCCCGCCACCAGCAACACGCCGCGCCGCGCCACTCTGCCGGCCACTGTGGCGAGGACCTCAAGGAAATTCTCGAAGTCCGTGAGTGGGCGGTTTGGGGAGAAATATACCCCAATGAGGGGTATGTCCCCCCACGCGGCGGCCACATATCCCGGTCCCCTCTCTAAGAGCGAGAGGGGAGGGGAGTCTGTGGAAGACCGCGCTACTAGTGCCACTGAGCCATCATCGTCCCCCAGCCAGCTGCCAGGGACGGAGTAGGGCTCGGCGACAACCGCCACGTCCACCAACCACTCTGCGAAGGTTTGGACCAGGAGGTCCTGGGCCGCTCTGCAGTGGTTGGCGTTCGCCTGAAGAATGCGATGAAACCCGGCCATTAATCAGTATTCATCGCATCTCCCCCAATGGCCGGCACTGATGGTGAAGTACCGGCGGCAGCGGCGGCAGGGCGCGTCGGCGCCTGCACTTTGCCCTTTTTCAGGGGTGGTGGACAGCACCTCCTGCTCGTCATAACGTGGTCCGCTGGACGACCACTGGCAGCGCACACTGCGCAGCGCGGGGTGGCGGCCTTGCAGGTGGCCGATTTGTGCCCCTCCTTCCCGCAACGGAAACAAAGTTCCCCGCGCTCAGCAGCGGAGGGACAGAGAGCCCGGGTGTGGCCGATGCCGAAGCACTTAAAGCACCGCATCGGCATCTTCTCGAGCGCCCGGATCCCGCCCGAGCTAAATCCGACCTGAAGGTGGCCCTTCTCCAAGACCGCCTTGGCCACCACGATCGGGCACTCCACCCTCATGGTGCCCATGCCTCCGCGCCCGGTCCTAATGACCCGGCCCTTGATGGCTGCAATGGCGCAACCCCCCGCCGCCGCAACAGCGGCCACCACCTCCTCTTGGGTGACCGTGTCGTCGAGGCCGGTCACCTCAAGGGTCACGCACTTCATGGGCCTCACCACCTTGGCTGTATTTGCGACGGCTTCTTTCAGCTTCGTCGCGAAGAGGTCCGCCTTGGTGCCGCCCTGGGCCCCCGAAAACTCAAAAATCCGAGCCCCCGTTTGGGTCTTTCTACAAGTGACTCTGCCAGGTCCGAGCTGCGCAGGGTCCACACTCGTACGAGCCCGTCGCAGTACGGACTCGTATGTCTCCCCCCGCTCCGCCGCCTCTGGGGTCAACGTGACCACCACCGCCGCGGTTTTCGGAGGAGGCGCCAACTTCCTCCTCTTGTCCGCCGAAGCCGCAGACTTAGTTGCAGTAGGTGCTGGGGGGGGGCCGACTTCTTCCCCTTCTTTTTTCTCCCCACCTTTACCCACGGCCCGTTGGAAGGGGTGGTGGAGGGCAGGAGCGGGTCCGTCTGGCTGGTAGTGGCAGATGGGGCAGCTGGGGCAGCTGGGACGGCCGGGGCGGCCTTTTTGCCTTGCCCCTTCCCTTTGCCCTTCGCCTTCTCCGGCTGGGCTGGGGCCGTTGAGGGCCCCGGTGCGACGGGAGCTCGTGCGGGCGCCCTATCCGCCGCGAGTGGAGGGCGGAGCCGTTTCTCCGGCAGGAGCCGGTCCTCTATGCCCGCGAAGCAGGCCCTCGTGAAGGCCCTCTCCTCCATGACAACCTTTCGGATGATGTCCTCTAGGTTGGCTGGGGACGAGGGTCCTCGCGCCTCCGACGCCTGAGCAGGCTGGTTATTGGCTTCAGCCAGCTTCCCGCGCAGCTGGTTCACTTCAGCCTGCAGGCGATCCACCCTCCCCTGCAGTTGACGTGTCTCCTCATTCGCGCTGCGCTGCGCAAGCTCCTCTACGATGCCGTGCATGCTAATTGCACGGCACTTCAGGGCCTTTTGAAAGGTCCCTTTCAAATTGGAGGACTTGGAGGCGACCTCTGCGATCTCTTCTTTGTCCTCCTGTGCCATCCGGAGCAGTTCCGCCACGGAGTGGTCCGCGTACAGCACGCAGGACGCTCCGTAGCCGGCCTTGGCACGGGTGGTGCGGGTCCGTTGCTCCTTGGCTGCCACCACCTCCTCGAGGTCCGATTGGGCTTCGTCACGCTTTGTACGCATGAGAGACTCCCTCAATTCGCGCTGAGCATCCTCAGTGATCTTTTTAGCCTTTGGCTTCTTTTTACCGCCGGTTGAGTCCGACGTCGACTCGGTCCTTTTTGTAAAGGATCGCTTGCGTACGATCCGCTCGGTCGATACCGAGGGCTCCGTGTCGGATTCCGACACCCCGCTATAAAAACTGTAATAGCTGCCAGCCACAGATGGTGCGCGGCTGGATTCCGGCTCATCCTGGTGTTGGCCCTGAGAAGGGCCTTGGGGTTGGCCCTGAGAAGGGCCTTTGGGTTGGCCCTGAGAAGGGCCTTGGAGTTGGCCCTGAGAAGGGCCTTGGGGTTGGCCCTGAGAAGGGCCTTGGGGTTGGCCCTGAGAAGGGCCTTGGAGTTGGCCCTGAGAAGGGCCTTTGGGTTGGCCCTGAGAAGGGCCTTTGGGTTGGCCCTGAGAAGGGCCTTTTGGTAGGAAGCGTCCGAAGACGTCCCGCGGACGCGACTGCGACATGTCGCCCGACAAAAGCGCAAATGACAAATCACAAAAATTCACGCAAGCTCAGTGTCTCTTAGCCGCTGCCCTGCCACTCCGTTACGGTGGTCAGGGACAACGTTGCCCGGGGCGCAGTACGTGGAACTGGACACTGAGGGGCACGCCCCACGAATATGTGCCCCTGAGTTGACTCCAGTGCTAACGCGTCTATTTCGGTACTCCTATTTCAAAGGCGTAGTTCCGGTCTCATGGAAGTGTGCTTTTGTCCATCCGATCCCTAAAAAAGGTAATAGCTCGGACCCAGCCAACTACAGACCTATCGCCATCACCTCTCTTCTCTCCAAAATAATGGAGAACATCATAAACCGACAGCTTCTCGCGTACCTAGAGGATCACCAGTTGATCAATGACCGACAATATGGCTTTCGCCATGGTCAATCGGCTGGTGATCTCCTGTTATATCTTACACACCCTTGGGCTGCGGTTATTGAAAGCAAGGGAGAAGGTCTGGCAGTTAGTCTGGATATAGCGAAAGCCTTCGATCGTGTATGGCACAAGGGGCTTCTTTCGAAGCTTCCTTCCTATGGGCTTCCCGAGAGTTTATGCAAGTGGATCACCAGCTTCCTCACTGGGCGGAGCATACTGGTCGTTCTCGACGGTTTTTGCTCGGACCCCAAGCCCGTGAATGCTGGTGTACCCCAGGGCTGCGTGCTATCCCCAACCCTGTTCCTCTTGCACATCAATGATATGTTGGACATTTCCAACATACATTGTTATGCGGATGACAGCACTGGGGATGCGGTATATTCCGCCCGTGCAGGTCTCTCTCGGGAAAACGTCGACGAGTGCCGAAAGAAACTTGTGTCTTCTATAGAGACCTCCCTGAGGACGGTCTCAGAATGGGGTAAACTGAATCTCGTTCAGTTTAATCACCTAAAGACACAGGTTTGCGCGTTTACCACTAAGAAAACCCCATTTGTCGTATCGCCGCTCTTCGATAGCACACCCCTCGATTCCTCGCCAAGTATCAGAGTACTGGGATTCGACATCACGACTGTCAGTTTCGTGGTCACTTGGAGAGCAAGGCCAAGTTAGCCTCGATGAAATTGGGTGTGATCAATAGAGCGAGACAGTATTTCAATCCTGGCCAGAGACTTACGCTTTATAAGGCGCAGGTTCGGCCACATATGGAGTACTGTTCTCATCTCTGGTCCGGATCACCCCAATATTAGCTTCTACCTTTTGACCGCGTACAACGGAGAGCCGTACGGATTGTCGGGGACCCGGTGCTCTGTGAACGGCTGGACTCTTTGGCATTGCGTAGAGACGTGGCTTCTTTGTGCGTCTTCTATCGCATTTACAACGGGCAGTGTTCCGAAGAGCTATTTGATCTGATGCCTGCCGCCGAATTCCATCACCGCACAGCACGTCACCGCCTACATTTCCATCCACACCACCTGGATGCGTGGCGATCTTCTACTGTGCGGTTTTCTAGGACTTTTCTTCCACGTACCACTAAGATGTGGAATGAACTTCTGATGATGATGTTGCAAGAGTTCATGGGCGGCGGTGATCACATATTATCAGTGACCCGCATGCTCGTTTGCCCTCCTTTTCCATAAAAAAAAAAAAAAAAAGACTGCGCCGCCAGTGCGGAAGGTAGCTTCAAGGGGAGGGCTTCGCCCAACACCCACATAGCTTAAGACCAGCTCACATGACCCAAGAACTAAGAGTGCACGTCCGACAACATACGTATATACACAAACACTGCTGCATCTGGACTGTATGCCCACTCGATGGCCATGACTCAGCATCGCTGTCCGATGCCCAGCAGTGTGAGAGCCAGGCTCGATTGTTCGCCACGAGTGCCAAAGACATCTTTAAGGGGGAACCTAAGTTAACCACCCACATGTCTGAGAACTCAATGTCAAGGTCGGCCAATTAAGCCCAACATCTCCAGTACAGCCACAGATACAAGTATGTTACAGGGCGCACAACATGTACTTGAAACGCAAAATAAATTAATCCATTAACTTACCTTGAAAGAATGCGAAGCAGCTCTCGAGACACCACTCTCCCTTCCATGGAACCATAAATTATGCCGCCGCCTGCGTGGTTTTTCCACGAGCACCACTGAGCAATTTCAGCTCGTAGCGATCATTGGGCAAAACTTTGATCACACGATATGGGCCTCTCATACCCGCATCAAGCTTTCCCTTAGACTGTGAATATTTTATCACAAAAACTTGGTCATCCACTTTGAAAACTTTGGGAGGGTGTCGCCTACGATTGACCCGGGCGTCTTGATTTGATGTTGGTCTTGATTCTTCTTTAGCAGGTATCTCGCACGACTCCTGCCAAGCTCCCTCGTTGCCTCGGCGTTGGGGCTTGAACTTTCTATGGTGACTTCACGGATCAGCGCACGGATAGCAGGAGTGGTAGCTATTTTTATTATTATATATATTATTATAGTTATTTTTGTTAATCGGTACTAACGATTAACAAAAATAAAGCAGAGTGTTGTGTCGTCTTTTGCTTAGTGATGTTAAGAACTAACTGAATTTTATTCAGAGAGTCCGACCAACTTGTAGGACTATTGCTGCTCTCGATCCGTAACATGTTGAGGATGGTTCAAATTCAAATTCAAATTCAAAAACCTTTATTTAGACATCACATAATAAACATAAAGAAATAAAACTATAAATGTAACCCAAAAAAAGTAAAAAAAAATAAATAAATAAAAGAAAACAATAAATAAAGAATTAACAAATAAAACTGTGACATCTAAACCTGTAAACCACTCAGCTGTTGCTGGGATACGTGACCCTAGCGCTGGTTTTCAGTGGCCGCCGCGCCGCGACGTGAACGAACGTTGATGACTGCTTAATTACATATACCTTAATATCTAAACATATACATTATTCAATACTAAATTAAATAATTAGATATATAAAGTAAAAAAATAAATAAAATTAAATGAAATAAAATAAAAATAAAAGGTGAAAGTATAATAAATAACAACATAAATATAATTTGTTGTTATTTTTCAATGTTGAGTACTGATTACTTGTTAATAATATATGTTATACAAAAATTTTATATAAATGCACGTATAAATTATTAAAATATATTATTACTGAAATAAAATATACGTGTATATCTTACAGATCCCTAATTCTTCAGTTTATAATCCGAAAAGAAAAATAAATAAATAAATTGGTAATAATGTGTTACACATAGCCTACCAGGGTAAATCGTCCCGTCAGCATGCCTATACATTGGTACATTGCACACGGCACCTACGACCTACAAATTCTACAAGCTCAGCAGTGTTGCAAGCAGCCATTGACGTCAATCGAAGTTTCCTTCTACAAGCTCAGCAATGTTGCAAGCAGCTATTGACGTCAATCGAAGTTTTCTTTCGCAATCAAATTGAAGATATTGTCACTCTTGGTACAAGCATCGACCGATTGTCACTAATTTAATTGTAGCAAGTAATTTCTTTAATTTTGTAGTAATTTAATAAATTAATTTTAAATAAGAAATTTGCATTTTTTTTAATCCTCCGGTTGCACCCATCGTAATTGGCGCAGTCGGAAGGATAGTCCAGTAAATTCAGTGAATCGATCACCGAGAAGGGCTATTCTTCGAACCTACGGGTGTGCGGCTGAGAAGGAATATCAGAAAATAGATATACAGAGAAATGCAGATTTGGTAAGTACCTAGATCTCACTAGAGTTGCTCGCTTTCCTATACCATTAATTATTCTTAATTTTCCTTGTTTGTGAATTTTAAATTTCTTTTGTGTGTATTTCCTAGTGTTAATTTCCTCAAAAGGTTTTATTAATCTTTAAAAATTTTTCACCCACGTAAGTCGCGGACCTCTGGGTCAAACATTTCTAATAGAACCTCGCAAATCGATGCGAATAGGAATTTAGATTATATTTTAAAAGATAGTGATAGTGTAGAATTTACTAGTTTAAAATTTAATTACAAAAATGAGCACGGATTTAGTTGATCAAGTATATAAGACCTTACGCCTTTTACCCGAATTCGACGGGAACCCGAATGTGCTCACCCGTTTTGTACATCTGTGCGATCAACTTGTTACACAATTTATTCGGGCAGAGCCAGGTTTCGAACTCAGTAACTTAGCCTTATTAAACGGGATATTAAATAAAATTACCGGACATGCCGCTCGCACAATTAATTCGAACGGTATCCCTGAAACCTGGCAAGGAATACGAAACGCTTTAATAAATAACTTCGCGGACCAAAGAGATGAGACCGCCTTATACAACGACTTAGCTTTACTTACGCAGAAACATTTAACACCGCAAGAGTTCTACGAGAGGTGTCAAAGTTTGTTCAGTACAATAATGACTTATATCACCCTGCACGAGTCTATCCCTACCACCATTGAGGCAAAACGTGCTTTATATAAAAAGTTAACGTTACAAGCATATATTCGCGGCCTTAAGGAACCGTTAGGCTCACGTATTAGGTGTATGCGACCCGAGACAATCGAAAAAGCTCTCGAGTTTGTTCATGAGGAAGTTAATACGATGTACTTACAGCAGCGCAACGACCGGAGCGCAGAGCTATGCAGTCTACGTTTTCATTTGATCCTAACAATTTTCAAGGTAAGTCATTCAATTTGCCTCCCCCGCGACCTTTCAATTTTTCACCCCGATTTAATCAGCCACAGCCACCAAGACAAATGCAAGCTATGCAAGCTTGGAGACCCCAAGTGAAGGAGCCTTTTAACCACGGCCCCTCGCGAACCCAACAAATATTAAGTGCACCCCCACCTAACTATAGGCCACAGAGCAACGTGTTTCGAGTGCCTCAACAAAGGCCAGGTTACACGCCTTTTAATAACGGGCCTAAGCCTATGAGCGGTGTAAGCCATTTTGTTCGTAAGCCTATGCCTAGACCTCCGACAGCACATGACTGGACAAAACACGGAAATCCACCCCCGTCTAATTACTTCAAAACTAGAGAAATGAATATGAATGAAGTAGATTTTTATGACTATTATGAATACCCCAACTATGACTATGACAGTTATTGCGATCAGTTTTACCCCGAACCTCACATTTACGAGCCTGTGTATGAGCCATCAGCTTATTACACCGATTGTGACCCTGCGTGTGTAGGAGAACATAAGGACGTGTCCGAAAATACATCCGATATAAATCAGGATTTTCAGTTAACCCCGAAGTCAGACAAGCCAAAATAGAGATTAACTTACAAACTCAGAGGCAACTTCCTTTTATCCAGATTAGTAATCCGCCTATTAAATTATTAATAGATACCGGCGCGAATCAATCGTTTATTAGCCCCGAAGTAGTAAAAAAATTTTATTCTCACATACAATGTAATTATGAGACCTTCGAAGTAACCAATATCCATGCAACAACTCGTAGTGACTATTCTATAACTTTACCATGCTTCCTCGAATTTAACGAAACTTGTGACATCACCCTTTTCATTTATAAATTTCATAATTATTTTGACGGTTTAATTGGATTAGATTTATTAGAAAAATTGGAGTCAAACATAGATTTAAAGAATAAAGTTCTCGTTACGCGTCATTCATCTAACCCTCTGAACATGTACGATTCGCGAAATTGCAATTTATACGAGGATATAATAACCGCTAATAGTTCCAAATTAGCCAGAGTGCCTATCAACTTTCATGACGGCGATGTAATAGTTTCGGAACAAATAATATCTAATTGCATTATTCGCGACTGCGTTACCTCGGTTAGGAATAATCGTGGCATTATAGAGATCATTAACCCTACCAAACATGATGTAGTATTCTCAATGGATAAGCCAGTTAGTGTAGAATTTTACAATGAGCAGTGCACGCACACTAATCAACTTAGCGATCGCGCATCAGAAGTACTCTCAAGACTACGAACTGATCATCTGAATCCTGAGGAACGAGCTAACCTAGAGTCTCTTTGTGCACAATACGCTGACGTCTTCTATATAGACGGTGAATCCCTAACTTTCACCAACCAAATAAAGCATAGTATTCGCACCACGGACGAATTACCTGTATATACTAAGTCTTATAGATATCCTTTCATTCACCGACAGGAAGTTCAGGATCAGATTACCAGAATGTTGCATCAGGGGATAATTCGCCCTTCACAGTCAGCATGGAGCTCCCCCATCTGGGTAGTTCCTAAGAAAGCTGATGCATCTGGGCAAACCAAATGGCGCATAGTTATTGATTTTCGTAAAGTTAATGAAAAGACGATCGATGATAAGTATCCGATCCCTAACATCAGTGACATCTTAGACAAGCTTGGTAACTGCCATTATTTCACAACTTTAGACCTTGCTAGCGGTTTTTATCAAGTAGAATTAAACCCTGCTGATATTCACAAAACAGCTTTTAGCGTAGAACACGGTCACTTTGAATTTTTGCGTATGCCCATGGGGCTTAAGAATTCACCTTCTACGTTTCAACGTGTGATGGATAACGTCCTTAGGGACCTACAAAACGTCATTTGTCTCGTTTATCTTGATGATATAATAGTATTTAGTGTATCCTTGCAGGAACATATGGTCAATCTAGAGAAAGTTTTCAAAAGACTTAGAGAATCGAACTTTAAAATTCAGATGGATAAGTCGGAGTTTTTGAAGATAGAAACCTCGTACTTATGTCATATAATAAGTAAGGATGGCATTAAGCCTAACCCTGACAAGATCATCGCCATCCATAGATTCCCCATTCCTAAGACAGCCACCGAGATAAAACGTTTCCTTGGTTTATTAGGTTATTATAGGAAGTTTATTCCAGACTTTGCACGCATCATAAAACCTATGACACAATGTCTTAAGAAAGGTTCTAAGATCAACTTGAATGATCCTAAGTACATCGACTGTTTTGAAAAATGTAAATTATTACTGACGAATGACCCTATTTTACAGTATCCAGACTTTTCCAAGGATTTTATACTTACATCTAACTTTGCCATAGGTGCTGTTCTATCCCAAGGACCCATCGGACATGACAAACCCATAGCTTACGCATCTAGGACTTTGAACTCTAGCGAAATTAACTATAGCGTAATTGAGAAAGAGTTATTAGCCATGGTATGGGCCACCAAATACTTTAGACCATACTTGTTTGGTAGAAAGTTCAAGTTAGTAACAGATCATAAACCATTACAATGGGTGATGAGCCTTAAGGAGCCAGGCTCCAGACTGACTCGATGGAGACTTAAGTTGAGTGAATATAACTTTGTTACAGTATACAAGCAAGACAAACAGAACACCAATGCCGACGCTTTGTCCCGCATTGAAATTAATAATGAGGACGCTATGTCTATCGCAGTAAATGTATCTGAAAAATCTCACTCAATGGTAGGTTCTGAAACCCTAACAACCCCATCTGATAACCTGGACATACCCGACAACTCTGAAACAGTGACTGTACATACTAGTAATGAGGCCCCTATTCTAGAAGTTCCAATTTCTGATGACCCCTTAAATAGATTCAGTAGACAAATCTGTTTCGTGTTAGTAGGTGACATTAAGAAACGACCGACAGTGACTAAGCCCTTTGAAACACATACCCGAACGACCATTCAACTGTCTGAATCTAACTTGACCAATGATGTAATAAATGCAGTAAAAGAATACGTGAACCCTAAAGTCAAAACCGGTATTATAATTCATCCCCCCCTTGCCATGTACAAAATCATTCCTATAATTTAGGATAATTTTAAGAGTTCCGCAATGAGCATGGTCTTAACTAAAGTGGAATTAGAAAATGTGAAAGATTACCTACGGCAACAAGATATTATCAAAAGGTATCACGAAGGTAAAACTAACCATCGCGGTATTACCGAGTGCTATTTAGCTTTATCATCTAAATACTATTGGCCTAAGATGAAAGAACACATCTCTAAGTACATAAATGAGTGTACTATCTGCGGCCAAGCTAAATACGACCGTAACCCTATTAAGCAGAGATTTAGTATAGTTCCACCCCCTAGTAAACCTTTTGAAACTGTCCACTTAGATCTTTTTACAGCTCAAACTGAGAAGTTCCTAACTATAGTAGACGCTTTCTCAAAGTACGCTCAAGCCTATTACCTTAAAGATAGTACTGCTCTAAGTGTAGTGCAAGCTCTACTGGTATTTTGTACCCACCATGGAGTCCCACTAACTATTGTTACAGACGGAGGCCCTGAATTCACTAATCAGATTTTCCTAGAATTTTGTCGAGTTCATAAGATAATTCAAGATATTAGCACATTCCCCTAACGATAATGGGATAGTAGAAAGGTTTCACTCTACAATCCTTGAACATCTTAGAATATTAAAGCTAGAGAAACGAATTGAGCCTGTAGTTAATCTCATGCCGTATGCTATCTTAGCATATAATAGCTCTATCCATAGTTTTACCAGATGCAGACCTTTAGACCTGATAACTGGACATTTTGATCCTCGAGACCCAATAGGCATTGACTTAACCGAACACTTACTGCAACAATACTCCCAAGACCATAGGAAACGCATGAGACAAGTATATGACCTTATCAACATGACCTCTCTACATGACAGGACGCAACTGACTGAGAATCGTAATAAAGATCGAGAATCCGAGAAAGACTACGTCCCTGACCAACAAGTTTTTGTACGCAATCCTATGGCAGCCCGACAGAAGTTAGCCCCGCGATATACCCAAGACACTGTACTAGCAGATCTTCCTATCCACATTTATACAAAGAAGAAGCGCGGCCCTATAGCTAAATCTCGCCTTAAGCGAAGTCCTAAGAATCCTACTTTGTTACAGGATACTACTTTGGCTGACGACACTACAACTGACCCAAGGACTAGATATATCAATTGACTCACTTGACAATGGACCCGGACTACTTCCTTTTAAACTAGGCACAGATAAGATGGTCTCTCATTACCACTCCTTCCTGAGTCACATAGATTTAGAAAATATTAATTTCCAAGTTGATTTGGTGAAATCCCAAATGGTTGAATTACGACTCATAGTCAATAATAAAACGTTATCCTTGTTTGAACCTCACCTAGAACATCTTAATAACAAAATCACCTTAATTAGTAATAAAATTACAATGTTTAAATTAACTCGTAGTAAAAGAGGTCTCATTGACGGTTTGGGTTCCGTAGTAAAATCAATTTCTGGTAATTTAGACTACACTGACGCACTTAAATATGAAAACGCCATACAATCTTTACGTGATAATGAACACAAATTAGAATTAGAAATCAATAATCATGTTAGTTTAAATAGTAAATTCATTTCACAAACCTCTCAGTTAATAGATAGTATAATATCGAACCAGGATAAGATAAACAAAGCTTTGAATTCAATTTTAAACGGTAACGCGAGTAGAGATAGAGAATTAGTTAATTATGCCCATATGGCCCAACGTTTATTAATTTTAGGAGATAATATAGAAGATCTTTACGAAGAATTACAGAATCTAGAGAACACCTTATCTTTTATTCGTGCATCGAGTATACCGTACTCACTATTTAGTTTAGATGAGATTAAGGATATGTTAAGTAAATTAAGGGTTTTATATTCTAATAATGCGATCCTTAATGTAGAAAGTAGGTACTTTTATGAAATAATTAAATTAGGTTGTTTCTATTTAGGCAAACAAATAGTATTAGTGATAAAGGTTCCAATTATCACTTCTGCCACTTATGATTTCTATAAGCTTTCCCTAGTTCCCAACAGAAACCATGAAATCCTTATTCCACCTTCTCCTTTCGTAGCAATCTCTAGCTCAGATTCTAAGTACATAGAGACAGAATGTCCGAAGATAAACTGTCTGTATCTCTGTGAGTCGACACACAGTCTCCAGACCCAGAGCCAACAAGATTGTATCCAACATCTCATAGCTCACCAAGAATATCGGCCCAATTGTAAGACGACAGTCGTAGCTCTCACTACAGAAGCCCTGGAAGCCTTGGACGACAAGCACTACACTCTGAATTTTCCTGTACCAACTAAAGTGAAGATATCCTGTGGTCAGGAACTATACCAAACCTTACAAGGCAGCTACTTGGCAGTAATTCCACTAAACTGCAACTTAAGAACTCCCACCTTCACCATCTCAAACTCCAATGATCACATTAGAGGACATGTTATAAAAATCATAGAGATGCCTCTATACAACGAGTCAAGATATCAAAGTCATCCGAAACTCGTCTTGAACTCTCCGAGTCTACAAAAACTTCATGCCTTGAGCAGCGAGATAGCGACGCAACCGCCCATACATCTAGATGACGTTACCGATCCAGTTATATATCACACGACTATACCCATGTACCTCACACTCTTTGGTACATGCGCGCTCATTACTACCCTAATCTACCGCCGTGTACGTACAAGTAATGTATCCAGAGCAATCACAAAAAATTACAGCAGCAGCCCTGAAATCATCTATGCAGTTCCAGCTCCACGCAACATCCACCCCAGCGAAATAAGGGTTGATCCTGGATGCCTAGCAGCGACTATCTCGAGCAAGCCCATCGATACTCGCTGTTCTTCGGGGGAAGGTGTTACACATAGCCTACCAGGGTAAATCGTCCCGTCAGCATGCCTATACATTGGTACATTGCACACGGCACCTACGACCTACAAATTCTACAAGCTCAGCAGTGTTGCAAGCAGCCATTGACGTCAATCGAAGTTTCCTTCTACAAGCTCAGCAATGTTGCAAGCAGCTATTGACGTCAATCGAAGTTTTCTTTCGCAATCAAATTGAAGATATTGTCACTCTTGGTACAAGCATCGACCGATTGTCACTAATTTAATTGTAGCAAGTAATTTCTTTAATTTTGTAGTAATTTAATAAATTAATTTTAAATAAGAAATTTGCATTTTTTTTAATCCTCCGGTTGCACCCATCGTAATTAATGCAATCAAATATAATAATCATAATAATAATAATGATGATAATGATGATAATGATGATAATGATGATAATGATGATAATGATGATAATGATGATAATGATGATAATGATGATAATAATGATAATAATAATAAGTGTGAGTAGTCCGGGGCCTTGTGGAGCTTGGCCGCCCGCTTTGCGGCGGTGTCGGCAGCCTCGTTACCGGCTATACCGACATGTGCCTTGACCCACACAAGCTCTATGGTCCCGGGGGCGTTATGTATAGTGGCATGCGTCTGCGCGACTAAGGGATGTGTGTTGCTGCGGTTCTGGGTGGCGAGAATGGCGGCTCTCGAATCTGTATAGATAACCGCGTGTGTGTGATTCTGGGAAGAAGCCCACTCGCAAGCCTTGAGAACGGCTAGAAGTTCAGCTTGAAAGACAGAAGAGCTGTCATGAAGCTTGAACTTCTTGCTGACCGGGCGTTGCCCCTCGCCGTAAGCGACGAAGGCGGCCCCCACAGCACCGTCCTCAAGCTTGCTCCCATTTGTATAAATGTGGGTGGTTTGAGGGTGAAGTTTTGTCTGGAATTCCTGGACCTTATCAACGGTCCAGAGGTCGGGGTGTGTGACAGGTGCCTGTCTGTGTGCTGGATGTAAGAGAAGATGTGGAGGAGTTGGAAGCTCCAGTGTGATGTCAGCTGGAAGTAGGGGGGACACGCCAGAAAGGCGGGTGGTTTCGAACCGGTTCACCTCTTTGACTTTAAGGTCCAGGGGGGTGAACAAGGCGAGTGCGAGGGCCGCAGAGGTGGACACAGTCCTAAACCCTCTGATGGCCCTAAGAGCGAAGGTCCTCTGCATGCTAAGCAGCCTCTTCCTCACGCACTTCTTATCAGCCACATGTCCCCAAACTCCGGCGGCGTATGTAATGATAGGTTGGATAACCTGTAAGTAAATTGTACGAATGTTCTCGGGGTGGGCCCCCCATGTGTGTCTGCAATACAAAGAGAGTCTCTGGAAAATTTTTGTGGCCTTGTCGATAACGTGATGTACGTGTTCGTGGAAGTTAAGTTTTTCGTACAGAATCACACCAAGTAATTTGATGCTCTTCTGGAAGTGGATCGTGTGCGAGTTCATGGTGAGGTGTATCTGTTTGGCCTTGGGGCTAAAGGCCAAGGCCTGTGTTTTGGTGGGGCTAAAGGAGAGTTTAACCCCCTCGCCCCACGCTGTGATTGTCTGCAGTGCGGCGTTAATGTTGTCCTGCAGATCAGGCGCCGATTCGGCCGATGCGATCAGAAGGACATCATCCGCGAAGGCCTGGACGCGACAGCCCGGAGGCAAGTCGATCTCCAATAGCTCATCTAGGATGATGTTCCACAAGTGAGGACCGCAAGTCGAGCCTTGGATACAACCCTTTGACAGGGTCTTAGAGACCCTACAGCAGGCATGGTCAAGAATGACTGTACGTGATTGTGTGTAGCTGTTGATGAGTCCAAAGATATTACGTGGGCAGTCGATATGCCGCAGCCGGTGGAAGAGAGCAGGCCACCAGGCGTTGTCAAATGCGGCTTTAATGTCTAGAGACACCGCGACTGTCATAAGTTTGTCGGTCTTGGCTTGTCGGACGGCTTCAATGGCTGAGTTAATGGCAGCCGTCGTATTGGTCTGCGGCCTGAACCCGAATTGCTTCTTGCTCAATTTACCGGCCTTGTCCGCGACGTAGGTCACTCGGCCGATAAAGAGCTTCTCGAGAAGCTTTCCGAACACAGGCAACAGGCCAATAGGTCTGTAACCAGTCAAGTCCGTATGGTCAGTCTTGTTTGGTTTAGGGATGATCTTCACGTAGGCTCTCTTCCACTGTCGAGGAAAGTGTTGGAGGGAGAGGCAACGATTCATTAAGTCGGTTAATAGTTGGGGAAAGGAGAGGAAGAACTGTAGACAAATGTCAGAAGTCAGTCCGTCGAGTCCGGGGGCTCTCTTCGGGTGCATTCCCTTGAGTGCCTCCAGAATCTCTCCCTCAGTGAAGGGGAGGTCATCGGGAGTCTCAGGGAAGTCCCTAGTGTGAGCCCTCAGGTCGTGTCGAACGTCATCGTCGATTATGTCGTCGGGGTAAAAGTGGTGGAGTAGGGCGTTAGCAGTATCGACTGGGTCTGTGGTGTAGCGGCCGCCGACCTTAAGCGTGACAGGTGGTCGTCGTGGAGCCGATTCCCTGAGAAGACGATTGGTCAAAGACCAAACGTTCTCCTTCGTTTGGAGTTCACAGAACTCCTTGAAGTGGGAAGTCGACTCCGCTTTCAGTGCGGCGGCGTATTTCGCCTTTAGTGCGTGTAACTGTTGGGCCAAGGAGTCCACCGGTTGGCGAGACTTCTTGGCCGCGTGTAGTTTGTGGTGGGTGTGTATGACCTCCTGCTTGAGGTCCTCCAAGGACCCCGTCCACCAAGGAGGCTTATATCCCGAACCAGACGACCTGATGGGCATAGAGCTCCCGCAGGCAGTGTGGATGGTTTCGGTGATCGTATCAATGAAGTCTTCCAATTGGCATGTGTCTAGTGTTTGGATGTCTGTGTCGAGGGTGTCACTGCAAGTGAGTAATGTGCTAATTGAATCCTTGAAGAGTCTCCAATTAGCCTTGTTGCTTTTGTAGCGGAAGGTGGATGTGTTGGTGAATTGTGGAGAGTGCGTAGATGTGTGAGTGTGACAGTGAGTATATGTAAAGTCTATTGCATTGTGTTGTGAAGACGGACATACGTCTAGGTTCACCTTCCATTCAGTGATGTGATCGTGGATGGACGAAGACATAAGTGTGATGTCTATGATGGAGGAGCGAGCGCGACCGTGCGTGATTGTCTCAAATGTGGGTGTGTCTCCCACATTGCACACTTGTAGGTCTTGGGCGAGGGACAACTCGATGACGTCGTTCCCTCTGGCGTTCGCGCGAGCGCTCCCCCAGAGTGGGTGCCAGCCATTAAAGTCGCCGCCGAGAATGCAGCGAGTGTTGGTGTTGTCGGAGAGAAGATGTTCTATTGAGTGTAGTGTATCCGCCTCATCGACGTTAGGTTCGATGTAGGCGGAGGCGATGAGTATCTGTTGGTGGCTGAGTTGTGTCCGAACCACACAGAGATTGGGGGTGGAGTACTGGGAGAGGCCCAAGAATGTGGACTGGTTCTTAACCACGATACAGGCCTTGACTCTCCCAGTTGGGCCGCACGGGAACTGGAATATGCCCAGCCCCGTGATGGCCTTGACCTCGTTCCCCGCCCCCGTGTACGGCTCGGACACCAGGGCGACGGTGTGTAGGCTGTTAATGAAAAAGGAAAGGAATTCATTGAAGGAGGTTTTGGAACGGTCGGTGTTTATTTGGAGGATACGGGTGTTATACTTAGGGTTGTGTATGTCCATAATCGATCATATTATCAATTTTGGTTTTGATAAGGGAGACGATAGCGCATGTCTGAGACGTTGCCCTGTGTGTCGTGTTATATTTGTTGGTAAACTTTGTGTTGTGTATTGTACAGTTATGGCAATTGGGTTTGTTGTCATCCTTAGTCGGGCAGGTGTCAATGGTGTGGGTGTGTGACGCGCAGTGAGCGCAGTGTCTGTCCTCAGTTCGGCAGTGTTTGTGAGTGTGGCCAAATTGGAGGCATAATTTACACTGGAGGAATGGTAAGAAGGGTTCGATGTGTACCCGTTGATGGT
Source organism: Mechanitis mazaeus (assembly GCA_959347395.1). Lineage (NCBI taxonomy): Eukaryota > Metazoa > Arthropoda > Insecta > Lepidoptera > Nymphalidae > Mechanitis > Mechanitis mazaeus. Next base: position 7,058,169 of record OY365757.1, read on the forward strand.
CCAGGCGAACCCGGACCATCTTCACCAGAGCGTGCCAGACAGCTGGGTCAGCCACAAGGACTGCGTTGTATAGAATGGTGCTTCGGTTGTTAGCTCGTTTGAACCTAAAAGAGAGGTTCGAGGGTGTGTAGGTGTTTAGTTCGGGATTCTGGGTGAGTATAGTACTCACCAGATCCTCTGGGGCCATGTCGGGGCTGATGCCCTTCAGCAGCAGCATGGGGCGAAGATTTTTGGCGGTTTCGGCGGTAACGGTGGCTTCAGGAGAGTTGGACAGGCGCTTGAGGGCATCGTCCCTGTCAGCTGGACTGTCGAACTCTACCCTAATTTTATTGTTAGATATGCTAGATACCTTAGCAGGAGCGTAGTTGCTTTTCCGGAAGGAAATACTCTTCCGGAAAGCCTCCACTACCTCCTGCCTGGATTTAGACGGTTGCTTGGTGGCCACTACGATGGCCGGACGGTTGGTCTTGGGTGGAACTGCAGAGGGAGCTGCTGGTGCCGAAGCCGGTGCTCGCCTGAGCGGTGCCGGCCGGCTCGCCTGTTGGGCGTAGGTAAGTGCCCCGGTGGCCACAGGGGCCGTAGGGGCAGCCGAGGGTGTGGCGGGAGCTGCAGCAGCCCGCTTTGGGCGCGCAGCTCTCGCGGGTGCTGGCGCGGTCCCGGTGGACGGAGCAGGTGCAGCAGCGGCAGCAGGAGCAGGAGCGGGTGGGAGGGGCGCGCTAGGGCGAGCGAGAAGCGGCCTGAGCTTGGCCACCTCCTCCCTAACGCAGGCGCCCACCTCCTGGCGAACGCAGGCCGCGATTTGCTCCTTGAGATGGGCCTCCCACTTGGGCGCAGTGGTAGGCGCGTCTGAGCTCGGAGTAGTCGCAGCAGCATTGATCTTAGAGAAGTGCGTCACCGCTCTCCTGATTTCCTCCGATGCTTGCATTATGAATGCCTTGGAGGCCGCGGTGACGCTCTTAGCCGAGCCCACCGTAGAAATGATCTCGGTGGTGAGGGTGGTTATGGTGGCCTCTAAGGAGGACGCGTCTGTCACGTCCTCAGCGAACGCCGGGAGGGGCTTGGGGTTGGTCGGTGGGGCCATGTCGGCGCACTTTGTGGCGGTTTAAAAGTCCAATTACTTAAACTAAACTTACACTAACTAGACACTAGGTACAATTATTAAAATGTAAAAGATAAAATTTTAAAAACATATTAATGAAATTAGAATGGAAATATAGTACAACTAGTAAGAACAACAGAACTTAATCTAATAGGAGTATAAGAAAAAATGACAAAATATGACTAACAAGAAAATAAAATAAATCTAACTTGAAATTACAAGTCTATATCTAATAAGAAATAACAGCAATAAGTCTAATAGGAATATAAGTCTAGGTTAGGATAATCCAATTGGAATTGGACAATAAGATTTTAAACCAAAAGTGCAGTTAAGTAAGTGATGCTCAGAAAATATATTATAGAGATAGAATAAAAGGATAATAATAAATGATAATATTATATGCAATTAAAATAAATAAATAGAAAGGATAAAAAGAATTATTTAATATGACCGCCCCCTGGTGACGAGTGGTTTGGGAGCTAAAGGAGGCGGACCGCTTGGAGCAGCGCCCTCTAAAGATGGGGTGGGAAACTGGGTGTGTTACAGATTTTAATATTTAAATATTTAATAATTGGAGATACTATTGTAGGTAAAATACTTATAATAAAATGGATAAAGAGGGATACAACTTAAATATAGTTCTTGGAGTCAGTAAATATCTAAACTAAACAAAATAAACTTAAATTTGTGGAAAAGGACAAAAATTTTTTAAAAAACAGCCATCTAGTGGACAAAGGATGTGACAAAACTAAAGGATTCTAGAAGGTTCTATGGATAATTTGGAATAAAAGTATGAATATTTAAGAAATGGAGAAGCTATTATGTGTGAGGTACTGATAATTAGGTAGATAAAAGGGAATGACACTTAAATATATTAAATGGAGTATGTAAATATCTGAATTGAATAAAATAAACGTAAATTAGTGAAAAGTGTCAAAATTTTTAAAAAACAGCCATCTAGCGGCCGAAGGATGTAACAAAACTAAAGGATTCTAGAAGGTTCTATGGATAATATGGAATAAGTGCGAATATTTAATAAATGGAGATGCTATTGTGTTTGAAATACTAATAATTAGATAGATAAGAAGGAATGATACTTAAATATATTGATTGGAGTGTGTAAATATCTGCTTTAAATAAAATAAACGTAAATTACTGAAAAGTGACAAAATTTTTAAAAAACAGCCATCTAGTGGCCAAAGGATGTGACAAAACTAAAGAGTTCTAGAAAGTTCTATGGATAAAATGGAATTTCAGTAAATTAACTAACTAAGGGGTGTGGAAAGGATCTAAAAATATAATGAAAAGGACTATAGGCTATTTTTATACTATTACATATATTACTTTAGATGTATATTGTTCAGGAGAATAATAAATAAGTGAATTAAGGGCAAAACTACGAAATGCGGCGCCGTCTGGCGGCTATTGGCAGCAACTGGGTATGTCGTAGTAAAGTATGGATTGAGTATAAGGGAAATATGTCCGGATACTAACTTTAAAAACTGTAAATAATATAGAACATGGGAGTATATGTACAGTAGGGGAGGGTGTGGTGAGTGAAAATAAAATGTAAGATAAACTATTTGGACGTAAACTTGAGAAATAACTGGAAACTGGGAAATATGTAATTTGACCTGAATCTAGTATGACTACTACTCGTTAGAACTTTCTAGAATAGGATCGGCAGCGACTCCAAGCGGTAAGTAGGGGAGGATGGAAGGAGTTGGAATGTTGTAATTAGAGTTATATAAAATATTGAAATACGTGAAATGACCAGAAATATGAAAATAAAATATGAAAAGAGGAATATAATAATTATAATTATTTTAAATAAGACATAAACTACTTAAGGGATATTAAATGTGATAGATATTTATATTAAATATGATATTTAATGATGAAATTATGGAAATAAAATAAAATTAAAATAATATTAATTAATAAAATAAAATTTAAATGCTAATAGTTTATAGTGAAAGGGAGAAATATAAGAAAAATGAATAAAACATATACTAATATTAATAAAAACTGGGCAACTTACTTTTACAAAATTTCTTATAAACTACGACATGGACTTAGAATTTAAAATTATCTAGGTCAAGTATAAAATTATGCGTAAAAAATTAATTAATTGTCCGATATTAAAACTAAAAACAGTTTTGGATTTGTCTTGGCACTGCCTACGTAACTGAGTTTTTGGAAAAACTCTGACGCTTTTCCGGAGCGAGAAAATGACAAGAACGCCTCTCTTTAGTTAATGAGGAATATCTCACTGAATTTAAGTACGAAAATTATAAAAAATATGTCTATTGAAAGGTCTTTAAATGCTGAATCTAATGATAATTAAAAATATGGGGGTCGTCACTTTAGAAAAAAAGATTTCAGAGCTTGAAGTTGTAGCAGAAAATCACTCTCACTAAAACAGTCGTAACTTTTACAAAAATAATCGGATTTTTGAAAAACAAACAGTTATAAAAAGGTCTTTTAGAGTAGCACAGCACTGTATATTTAGATTCTTGAAAACTCACCCAGAAAAGTTTTTTTTTGCGACCACGCCCTAATTCGGAAAATTGGCTATAAAAAGAAAACTATTAATCGGAAAAATCTAAATAATGTCTTAAATGAAAGGTCTTGATAGGGCGCAGCTAATAAATACAAAAAAAAGTAGGGGTCGTCACTTTAGAAAAAAAGATATCAGAGTTTGAAGTTGTAGCAAAAAGTCACTCTCACTAAAACTGTTATAACTTTTATAAAATTAATCGGATTTTTAAAAATAAAACAATTATGTAAAGGTCTTTTAGAATAGCACAGCACTGTGTACTTAGTTTTTTGAAAATTCACCCAGAAACGTTTTTGCGACCACGCCCTAATTCGGAAAATTTGCTATAAAAAGAAAACTATTAGTCGGAAAAATCTAAATAATGTCTTAAATGAAAGGTCTTGCTATCAAGACCTTTCGTTTAAGACATTATGCCTTGCCCTATGGGCGCAGCTAATAAATACAAAAAAAGTAGGGGTCGTCACTGAAAATCGAGCAGCGTTTCGATTTAAAGTTTTTGAAAACACAGTTTTTGAACTTTTCACTTAAATAAAAAATTTTCTGAGCTTTTCCGGGAAAAACAAATGACACTAGCGTGTTGCGTGAGTTTTTTAGCACTGAATTGACACCAATTTCACTTAATTCGGTTAACTTTAACCGTTTTTACGAATTTTCTAAGTTTTGAAGCCGGAATAAGTGCCGCGGAGCGTTTTTACTGCGAAAGGGACGCGTGTTGACGCTTCGGGAGCTGGGTGATGACTGGTTAGGTTAGGTTAGGTTAGGTTAGGTTGGAGCAATGGAAACCTAACCTAACCGTTTTCCCCGCCGTGGGAGCTCGAGGCCTGGACGCTCGCCAGGGCCTACGAATGGACGGCGGGGCAGAGGGCGCTTAACGGGCCACCGGATCCGGGGGAGCGTAAGGAGCTCCGCGAGGAGGCGAGGGGTGCCGTCATCCGGCACTGGACGGAGGACCTCGCGTCCGCAGCCTACGGCCGCCGGACGCTGGATGCCATCGGGCCGGTCCTCAGAGGCTGGCTCGATCGGCGGCACGGCCATCTCTCCCTACGTCTGGTGCAGGTGCTGTCCGGGCATGGATGCTTCGGATCGTACCTGCACCGTATAGGGAGGGAGGAGACTCCAGCGTGCCACCACTGCGGTGCAGCGGTGGATACGGCGGCGCACACCCTGGAGTTGTGCTCATCGTGGGCTGAACCCCGCCGCACCCTTGCGGCGGTGGTTGGGGACGACCTCTCGCTCCCCGGGGTGATTGCCGCCATGCTGAGTGGCGACGAGACATGGCAGGCGGTGGCCACCTTCTGCGAGGATGTCATGTCGCAGAAGGAGGCGGCGGAGCGCTCGCGGGAGGATGACCCTCTCGCGGCGCCGCTCCGCAGACGTAGAAGGGGCGGAACTCGGCGGCTAACACAACGGCCGCCACCATCCGCCCCGAGGGGTGATCAGCGGGCGATAGGCGCGGGGGCGCCTCCGCCTGCATTGCACAGATCACCCCACCTGCGCTCTGGCCAGGAACCCTCCCCAGCCGGGGGGGGGATTGTTTGAGGGGCCTGCCGTAAGGCGGCCAATCGCCGGAGGGGGACTGGTCGCCACATATTCCCAGACCCCCTCCATTAAGGCGAAGCCGGAGCGCCGCTGGGTTATTTTTAGTGGGTATACCGGGAGCACCGGGGAGTCCCACATACCCCTCTCGTCCCCCGACGGGAGGGGATGCATAAGCACGCATCTTTTTCCCAGCGACAAAAAAAAAAAAAAAAAAAAAAAAAAAAAAAAAAAAAAAAAAGGTTGGAGCAATGGAGGGGGGCTACGCGTCGGGAACCTCCTCGTGTGCCTGTCCGTTATCGTTGCTGTCGGATACGTCCGGTGGCATCGGAAGCGGTACAGGCCGGTGCTCCCTGGGCAACGGTTAATGAGTTCCTTCGGGTTCGCGTTAGCCGTTGGCTAATGCCCGGCGCTGACGGGGTCGGTCATGAGGGTTCGTACCTGATTCATGACCGACGGGGGGTGCCGCTGTAGGGTTATGCCTGGCGAAACCTTATGTTCGGTGGTCTCCTTCTGAGACTAATCGGAGGGTGCTAGCTCTGGGGTCACTCCTGGCAACAGGTTGTGACTTCTTAGCTGGTGGGGGGGCCTGACACTTTTTAGAGGGTTTTTCGTGCCCGTTTCAGGGGTGTCGGGATGCGAGGTCCCGTTATGCTCCCTGGGGCGGCTTTGTTCGCGGGGCCGTCTTGGACGGAGTTTGACCTTTCGCGACGGTGGGTCCGAACCTTACGGCCGAACTTTCGGGGTCGATGCTTGCATCGGTCTCGATTGTTAGATTAGGGGCATAGTGCTGCTGCCCATGCTTTTTTAGTTCTAGGCCCGGTCGCTTTGCCGAAAGGCCAAGCGACCATAGGTAATCTTGCTTTTAGCTTCAGTAGTTTGTAGTTAGATCAATTGTTAATGCCGGTGCAATAAACCGTTGGTACGGTAAGTTTGTTGCTTTTGCTGGTGAGGCTGGATTTGTAAATATTTTAATTGCTTCATTTGTGAAGGCTGGATTTGTATATAAATATTTTATTTTATTTTATTTATTTGCCTCTGTTGGTAAGGCTAGGGGTGAGGAGATAAGCCACTCTTTTGTAAATAAAGATTGTATTGTGATTTTAAATATATTTGTTTGTTGTTGTTGTTGTTGTTTTGGATAATGCTGCTCTTATACGGGGCAGCATGATGTTGAATGTTTATTTTATTTTAATATTTATAAATAAGTGCTAAAATTTTATTTTTTGCAGAGGTTTCCGATGTTTAAAGTGTTGGTGCGGGGTGGTTCCGGTGGGTGCTTCACTGCGCAGCTGGACATATACCACCCAAACATCGTTATCCTGGGAATCGGTGTCGTTGACCATGTCTAGCGGCCGAGGACCGGGACCGAGGATCTTGGCTTAACCGCCCGGATTGCGAGGAAGAAAACCTCAATAAAAAATCACCCCGAATCCCAAGTGGCGATGCAGCGCGAGGGGATGCGTGGCCGATGGGTTGTTCGGTCGTTACTGCCATCTCCGCTAGTGTACCAGCCGACACTCTAGCGGGTTACGCCTAGGCTTATCCGAGTACAGGGGGCACTGCTCGGACGGACCTTTTATTTCCCCCATACTCGTGGGAACTATATGGATTCTCTATTAAACAAACCAGACGTTAAAGTGCCTGTGAAGGGCGGTGTAAGTGACGTAGTGCCTGAGACTGGCGGTGGTGATGCTTCACTCGCAACGACTGCGGGTGGCATCACAAATGACTCACGCTTTGTTAGTATGGATTTGAGGACATTTTGTAGACCGGTGTCTGTTATGTTGGAACCGTGTGCGCTTAAGTCGCACGTACGACTATCCGAATCGGATGCAGACTCAGATGCCACGTTTAAGATTGTGGCTTCTGGGTCGGCTAACGATTTAAGTCGTGGGAGGATGTGGCGGAAGCGGCCTGGCCCGGACGCGAGTGAGTCCGGGTCGGATTCAGACGCATTGCCGATGGCGCCGACCTCTAAAAGGTCAGCGTCGGCAAAGAGGGGCAGAGGTAGGCCCCTCTCTACTACAGGAGATTCTGGAGGGATGGAAAAGGCCCAAAAGGCTTTTCTTAAAACGAAGAGGGTTGAGGTGGATCCAATGGCAGAGGAGCATGTACTGTCTCTGGCCAGATCCCTGAACACCGACTTTGGTTTACCGAAGTCGGTGGATCAACTGGCGGAGCATGCTCGTGTCGGCGTAGAACTCGTTCGGGACGTAGCAAAAAAATCCGGCAACCTTAAGGGGACCATGGTGGGAGCCCTCAATAAGGCTGCCGGTGCCATCGAGGAGGCGGTGCTGGCCCTGTATAGCCGTACGGAGTCGGAAGAGGTGCGACTCCTGCGCGCTACAATCGCCAGGCAAGAGGGCAGAATGGCGGAGATGCAGGCGGAAATCGCCCGCATCACCGCTCGCCTGGCCACACCGACTCCAGAGCCTGCAATCACGGCATCTTTGGCCGAAAGGGAGGAGGCCATGATGGGACGCCTGGCAACAATGGCGGGCAACATTGTAGATGCCAGGATGTCCCGATTCAAGGGTCTTCTTCCGCCGGAGCCGAGAATCAGGCCTTCCTTAAGGTCAGAAAAGAGAAGGGAGGAGGTGCCTGAAAAGGCACTGGTGGCTGCCGTCACTGGACCCCCAAAGCCCAAGTCCTCTAAAGGCAAAGGCAAGGGTCATAGTGCTCAGCCCACTGCTGGTCTGGCAGTGCCTCCTCTCCTGCCTTGAACCCGGCCGGAACCAGCTGCCACTGGCTCTTCCTCCGCTACTGCTCCGCCTGCTCCGACGTCCCGAGATGACGAAGGATGGACTCGGGTGGAGCGTAGTAAAAAGGGAGGAAGGAGGAAGAAGGAAAAGACGAAGGCTCCTGCGTCGTCTGGTAAACCAAACCGGAGGGTGCAGGAACCTTCTTCTAAAGAAAAGAAAACGAAGAAAGGGGCACCTAAATTGCGCCCGCCCAGGTCTGCAGCCGTCGTCCTGACGCTGCAGCCTGGCGCTGTTGAAAAAGGGGCAACATATGCCTCCCTCCTCACTCAGGCGAAGGAGAAAGTTTCTCTCGCTGAGTTGGGGATCTCCTCCCTGAAGATGAGGAAGGGAGCGTCTGGGGCGCGTATTTTAGAGGTGCCCGGCGTCGCAAGCTCGCAGAAGGCGGACGAGCTGGCGGCGAAGCTACGGGAAGCGCTGGCGGAGGACGTCTATATCGCCCGGCCCGTGAAAAGCGCCGATTTGCGCATTGTCGGGCTGGACGACTCCGTCAGCGAGTCGGAAGTAGTGGCAGCTGTGGCTAGGGCCGGGGGCTGTCCCGTCGAGTCGATTAAGACAGGGCCAGTTCGCTTTGCTCCCTCGGGCAGCGGTACGATTTTCGTACGCTGCCCCGTGGCAGCGGCTAAAAAAGTTTCGGCCAATCGACTTCTTGTCGGTTGGGTGTCACCAGAAGTACGGGTGTTGCCCCCCAGGCGTATGCGTTGTTTCCGCTGCCTTGAAGTGGGCCACACCCGTGCTCTCTGTCAGTCCCAGATTGACCGCAGCGATGAGTGTTACCGCTGCGGTCAAAAGGGACACAAGGCCTCCGGCTGCTCCGCTGCTCCGCACTGCTCATTGTGCGAGGTGGCGGGCCGGCCGGCAAATCATAGGGCTGGGGCACCATCCTGTAAAGGAACCCCAGCCAAGCCCAGAAAGGGCAAGGCGGTAAATCCTGCTCCCCGGGTTCCGGCTCCGAGAGCAGATTCGGAGGCGATGTTTGTAACGTAATGGCCCTAGCGGGACACAACCATCGCTTCCTGCAGACAAACTTAAACCACTGCGCCGGGGCTCAAGACTTGCTCTTGCAGTCCTTGGCACAGTGGCAAATAGATCTTGCGGTCGCTGCCGAGCCATATTTTGTCCCTACCCGCGAAACATGGGTAGGAGACATTTCTGGCTTGGTGGCGATCATCACGTCGGCTGTAGCCCCGGTCTCCTCGGTGATCGCTCGTGACCGGGGCTTCATTGTTGTTGCATGGCGGGAGATCGCAGTTGTGGGAGTCTACTTCTCTCCCAACCGCAGTCTCGCCGAATTCGAGCAATTCCTGAGCGAGGTTGAGACCCAGATTCGAAGGGCTCATCCGCGCCCAGTGGTCGTCATGGGTGACTTTAACGCCAAATCATCGGCGTGGGGGTCACCCAGGACCGACCCGCGAGGTTCCGAGTTGGAGGATTGGGCAGCGGGGATCGGCCTCCTGATCCAAAATAGGGGGTCGGCGTACACTTGTGTGCGGCAGAGGGGCGGGTCGATCGTCGACTTGACGTTCGCCAGCCCGGCTGTCGCACACCGTGTCTGCGACTGGAGGGTGATCGAGGATGTGGAGACGTTGTCGGATCACCGATACATCCGGTTCGACGTCTCGGCTTCCTTGATCGCCCCCGTCACGAGTCCCAGAAGTAGGCTTCCACAACTTCCCAGGTGGACGTTGGGGCGTCTCGATCGAGACGCCTTGCTGGAAGCTCTCGTCGTCCAGGCCTGGTGTTCTCAGCCGGCCGGGCCTGTGCGGGTGGATGAGGAAGCGGAGTGGCTCCGTCGGTCTTTGACTGCGGCTTCCGACGCGTCAATGCCCAGAGCCAATCCGCCAACCGCTCGTCGACAGGTGTACTGGTGGTCTGGCGAAATCGCCACGCTGCGTGTCGAATGCGTGGTGGCCAGACGCCAGTACACCCGTTATCGCAGAAGGCGACACCGCATGAGGCGGTATCGTGACGAGACGACGGAGCACGAGCTGTATGGGATCTTCAGAGAGAAGAAGAAGTCCCTGCAGCTCGCTATCAGCAGAGCCAAGAACCAGGCACGGGAGGAGCAGCTCGAGACTCTGGATCGCGATCCGTGGGGGCGTCCATACAAGTCCGTCCGGGGCAAATTACGCCCCTGGACGCCGCCGCTGACCCAGATTCTCGACCAGCAACTCCTGAGAGATATAGTGTCCGCCCTATTTCCACACCGGGCGGATCACATCCCCCCCGAAATGGCGCGATCGACCGAGTCTGGTCGCGCTATGGAGGAGGAGGTTAGCGGCGTGCCTGAGCTCACAGATTGTGAGTTCGACGCGGCTGTGGGTAGGCTCCGGGCAAAAAACACCGCGCCCGGACCGGACGGTATCCACGGTCGTGTTCTAGTCTTGGCTCTCAATGTTCTAGGGGACCGGCTCCGGGGGCTTTTTGAAGCGTGCCTGGAGTCGGGGCGATTTCCCGAGGTGTGGAAAACCGGTAGCTTGGTCCTACTCAGGAAGGACGGGCGCCCCGCAGAGTCACCCTCTGCCTACCGCCCCATCGTGCTGCTCGATGAAGCCGGCAAGCTCTTTGAAAAAATCATAGCTGCCCGCATCATCGAGCACCTGACTCACGTTGGTCCCGATCTGGCCGACTGCCAGTTTGGGTTTCGAGCCGGCCGCTCGACGATCGACGCGATCAGTCGAGTCAAGGCCGAATCGGAAGAGGTGACCGGCCGCGGCGGGGTGTTGATGGCGGTGTCGCTCGACATCGCCAACGCGTTCAACACCATGCCGTGGAGTTGCGTCAAAGAGGCACTTATCTACCACCAAGTGCCTCTCTACCTCTGTCGCCTGATCGGTAACTACCTGAGTCAGAGGTACGTCTTGTACCAAGGGCGGTACGGCATCGAGAGGAGGGAGATGACGTGCGGTGTTCCACAGGGGTCTGTCCTCGGACCTCTCCTGTGGAACATCGGATACGATTGGGTGTTGCGGGGCACCCTCCCCCGCGGTCTCAGGGTGACGTGTTACGCGGATGACACCCTGGTGACCGCACGGGGGACGAGCTACCGAAAGTCCGCCCGCCTGGCTACGGCCGGTGTGGCAATGGTCGTCCGCCGCATACGTGATCTGGGCCTCCAGGTGGCGCTCGACAAATCCGAAGCCCTGTGTTTTCACGGGCCTAGGACTTCGCCTCCTCCTGGAGCTCACGTCATAATTAGCGGTGTCCGGATCGAGGTTAAGGCCGATATGAAATATCTCGGGCTTACCCTCGACAGCCGGTGGAACTTCATAGAACATTTCCGTCGCTTGGCCCCCCGACTGTTAGGCGCTGCCGGCGCCCTCGGACGTCTGCTGCCGAATCTCGGGGGACCAAGCGTGGCCTGCCGTCGTCTCTACATGGGTGTAGTGCGCTCGATGGCCCTGTACGGGGCCCCAGTTTGGGCCCCGGAACTCCGGCGCGAAGCCGTCGCCCTCCTGCGAAAACCGCAGAGGGTGATAGCGATCAGGGCCATTAGGGGTTACCGCACTATATCCGCGGAGGCAGCGTGCGTATTGGCATGCTCGCCGCCTTGGGATTTGGAGGCCGTGGCCCTGGCGAAGCTCCACAAGCGACGTCAGGCGCTGCGGTCTCGCGGCGAATCGCCGACGGTGACGGAATCTATGAAGTCCCACGCTCGACGGTCCGTGGTCCGGAGGTGGACAGAGCGGCTGGCCGATCCTACGGCCGGCCGCTCGACCGTTGAGGCTGTCCGGCCGGTTCTGCGCAACTGGCTAGACAGGCGGCACGGGGTTCTCACATTCCGGCTGACTCAGATTCTTTCCGGGCACGGTTGCTTCGGAAAGTATCTGAGTCAAATAGCCCGGAGAGAACCGACGACCCAGTGTCACCACTGTGCGGCAAGCGAGGACACCGCGCAGCACACCCTGGTCGACTGTTCGGCCCGGGTGGAACAGCGCGGTGCCCTTCGCGATGCCATAGGGGCTGACCTGTCGCTTGAGAGCATCATCAGTGCGATGTCCTCAAGCGAAAGGTTATGGACGGCGGTCACCTCTTTCTGCGAGGACGTGATGTCGCAGAAGGAGGCGGCGGAGCGGGCGAGGGAGGCAAGTGGTGACCCCCACCCGCTTCGTCGACGACGCACGGCAACGCGGAGGAGGGCCTACCGGGCCCTGCTTCGCCCCCCTTGAATGGGGCCGGTGCTATAAGCCCCAAAGGCCTCAGAGGAAATGCGCGTGGTACCACGTGTGATACTACGCGCTTTCCTAAGCCGTCACCGGGAGGCACCGGCATTGGTGCACCTCGGTCCCCGATGGAGGCCGGCGCGACTCGCAAGCGCGTCGGCCGGTGCTGGCGGAGGGGTGGAAGACTGCAAACGCGTTCCCACCCCACGCCTCCACAGGCACAGTAGGAGGCGGACTTCGCAGGGGTTTTAGTGGGTATTCCGGGCGTCCATGGAGTTAGGAGGGGCGTTTCGACGAGACGAGTCCCACACTCGGGCGGCGGCCCGGTCAGTGCGTAAAAGCATTTCCCCTGACGTGAACAAAAAAAAAAAAAAAAAAAGGTTGGAGCAATGGACGAGTGATGGGGTCAATCCATCGCTTCCTCCAAGCCAATATCAACCACTGTGCAGCGGCTCAGAACCTGCTCGTGCAGGCCATGGCTGAGTGGTTGGTGGACGTAGCGGTGGTTGCCGAGCCGTACTCGGTCCCTGGTCATTGGCTGAGCGATAGGGACGGCTTGGTGGCGATAGCGACGCGGTCTTCCTCAGACTCCCCTCCTCTCTCGCCCTTAGAGAGAGGACCGGGATACGTGGCTGCCGCGGTCGGAGACCTGGCCCTTGTAGCTGTTTACTTCTCTCCCAACCGCCCCCTTCGGGACTTCGAGAATTTCCTCGGTGTCCTGACCACCGTGGTTGGGAGAGCAGCACCACGCCAGGTCTGTGTCGGGGGACTTCAACGCGAAGTCGGTTACTTGGGGCAACCCAGTTTCCGACGCGCGCGGGAGAGCAGTGGAGCTGTGGGCGGCCTCGACTGGGCTCTCTCTCCTGAACAGGGGGAGAGTCCAGACATGCGTGCGGCGGCAGGGTGGGTCCATAGTGGACCTCACATTTGCCACCTCTGCGATAGCCGCGCGTGTCAGCAATTGGCGGGTGGAACTGGTGGAGACGTTGTCGGACCACCGCTACGTGCGGTTCGACGTCTCCACCCAGAGCCAGAGGGGCAATGCCCGATCAAGGCTACGCAAATCCCCGTTTCCACGATGGGCTCTCACTCGCTTGGACCTGGAGGCGGCGAAGGAGGCCGCGTTCCTGCAAGACTGGCTCTCGCCCGAGGCCGTCCTGGTCGACGTAGACACTGCGGCTGCCCAGCTGAAGGTGTCCCTGACCGAGGTGTGCAACTCCAGCATGCCTCGGTCCTGCCGTCCTCCCCCCCGACGCACCGTATACTGGTGGTCGCAGGAGCTAGCGGAGCTGCGGACTGCCTGCATGGCCGCCAAGAGGGCGTTCTCGAGGAGCCGCCGGAGGCGCCATCGAGACCTGACCGAAGAAGATCGCCTCTACGACGCGTATGTGGAGGCCAAGTCTGCGCTGAAGTCGGCCATTGGCGCAGCCAGAGACTCGGCGGGGGCCGAGATGTTGGTGGGCCTCGACGCCGACCCGTTCGGGAGGCCTTACAAAGCGGCGTGCAACAAGTTGCGCCCCTTTGGCCCCCCGGTCGCCGAGACCCTGGAGCCAACGGTGCTGGACGGGGTGGTCCGGGCACTGTTTCCGGGCAGGGACGCGGGCTTTGCCCCCCATTAATGGCACCCCCGCGGGAAGCTGCTCCTATGGAGGAGGAGGACGAGACGGCTCCGGTAACGGCGGGCGAACTTGGCGTGGAGGTGTTCAAGCTCCGCGCCAAAAGAACGGCACCAGGTCCGGACGGTATGCCGGCGAGGGTGGTGGCCATCACCGCCACTCACATGGAGGAGCGGTTTCGGGAACTTTTCAGCGCGTGTCTAGCGGCTGAGAGGTTCCCGAAACCATGGAAGGAAGGCAAGCTTTGCCTCCTTCACAAAGAAGGCCGGCCAGCGGACTCACCCTCGGCTTACCGACCCATCGTTCTGCTCGATGAGGTCGGTAAGACGTTCGAGGGCATAATCGCCGCCCGGCTAAACCGCCACCTGCGGGGCGTGGGTCCAAACCTGTCTGACGCCCAGTTCGGTTTTCGGGCTGGGCGTTCGACAGTGGACGTCCTAACCCGGCTCAAGAGCCAGGTACAAGAGGCGATGGCAGAAGGGGAGGGGCTGTTGGCTGTGTCACTCGACATAGCCAATGCCTTCAACTCTCTCCCCCATTCTACCATTCTTGAGGCACTCCGCTTTCACGGAGTGCCTCGGTATTTGCGGGGCCTCTTGGCCAACTACTTGGAGGACCGGATAGTCCTCCTCGTAGACAAAGCGGGCCAACTCCGGCGGTTCAATGTCGGGTCCGGTGTTCCGCAGGGGTCAGTCTTGGGACCCCTCCTGTGGAACATTGGGTTCGACTGGATCCTGCGGGGAAGGCTACCTCGTGGCACGGGTGTCATATGCTACGCAGATGACACCCTCCTCACTGCCCGCGGCAGTTTTAGGACGGCGGCTGACCTAGCCTCGGCCGGTGCGTCGACAGTGGTCGAGAGGATCGGCAGGCTAGGTCTGACGGTGGCGCTGCAGAAGACCGAAGCCGTGTACTTCCACGGCCCGCGGCAGCGCCCTCCTCCTGATGCCCACATTTTCGTGGCGGGTGTCCGGGTACAAGTGGGGGCCCAGATTAAGTGGCCTATTGTTGGACAGCAGGTGGCACTTCGGCCCGCATTTGAGCGGGCTGTCCGTGCGCCTGCTGAAGACGGCAAACGCCCTTTCTGGGCTGATGCCCAACCTGGGGGGGCCCAGCGCTAGATGCCGGCGATTATATGCCGGCATCCTGAAGAGCATGGCTCTGTACGGGGCGCCCATCTGGGCGGACTCCCTTCGGAGAAGGGAGAACACAACCGCTCTTCGGGCGCCCCAAGGGGCCATTTCAAAAAGGGTGGCAAGAGCCTACCGCACGGTAGGTTTCGCAGCGGCGTGCGCTCTGGCCGGCACACCGCCTTGGGAGCTGGAGGCGTGGGTGCTCGCCAGAGTGTACGAGTGGACGGCGGGGAAGCGGGCGCGTGGAGAGCATCCGGCCCCGCAAGAGAAGGCGGTAGTGCGGCGTGAGGCGAAGGAGGTCATCATTCGTCACTGGACGGAAGACCTTGCCTCCGCCCCATTCGGTCGTCGCACACTGGATGCCCTCGGGCCTGTCCTGAAGGACTGGCTCGAGAGGCCGCGAGGTTTCCTCTCCTTCCGCTTGGTGTAGGAAATGACAGGCCATGGCTGCTTCGGCTCGTACCTGCACCGAATCGGGCGGGAGGAGAGTCCGACGTGCCGCCA
This sequence comes from Mechanitis mazaeus, assembly GCA_959347395.1. NCBI lineage: Eukaryota > Metazoa > Arthropoda > Insecta > Lepidoptera > Nymphalidae > Mechanitis > Mechanitis mazaeus. The sequence goes on from OY365757.1 coordinate 7,073,542, forward strand.
CTGCGGCGCGCCAGACGACACGGCACAGCACACTCTTGAAGTGTGCTCTGCATGGTCCGAGCTCCGCCGCAGTATGGCTGCGGAAATCGGCCCCGAGCTCTCGCTCCCCGGTGTCGTCAAAGGCATGTTGGGGAGCGAAAAAGCTTGGGTAGCGGTCGCCTCCTTCTGCGAAGAGATAATGCAGCAGAAGGAGGCGGCGGAGCGTGCGAGGGAGGAGGACCCTTTCGCACCTCCGCACAGAAGACGGCGGATACGCAGGAGAGCGCGAGTCGCCTCTCCTGTGCGGCGGTGAGCAGCGGGCGCAGGCGCGGGGGCGCCTGCGTCCGCTACAAATGCTCACCTAAAGAGAGGTGAGGAAGCGGTCGCTCACTATGACCGCTTCCTGGCATGAGCGGCCTGCAAACTTGCGGGAATCGCCGGAGGGGTCCTGGTCGTAAAGGCTATGCCGGTCTCCCAGAACCCTTCCCTAACGGCGAAGCCGGGAATGTCCCCGGGGTTTTAGTGGGTATACCGGTCCATTCTAGACCGGGAGTCCCACACTACCACCGCTCCCTCCCAGAGGTCCCCCCCCTCTACACCTTTGGGAGTCGTTAACATCTTGGCGGTGGTGTGCGTAACGCATTTCCCCGGGAAAAAAAAAAAAAAAAAAAAAAAAAAAGGTTAGGTTTCGGGACCGCCGTGGGACGCCGGCAGAGTAGAATTGCGCCCCCCCTCGAGCCTGGGGGTCGTAAGAGGCGACCGAGGCCACCGCACACTCTACATACACTTATACACACCACATTTTATACAACATTACACACCACAGTATACGGACATGATAACTCACACACTCAAATTACGTTTGCGACAGACAGAGGACTTAAAAAAAACCCGAAATGATTTTAAAATTAACTTTAATCTAATTAAAACAAACTAAACCTATGAATGATGATTCCCCTTCGATGTGGGAATAAGGAATGGTCATTCTTACAAAATATCTTATACAATAAAACTTATGGGAACATTACGCAAATGCTGTATCGACAGAATATAATATTAAATACAAAGTAATAGGAATTCAACTTAGGCGCTTTCCATACAGTTACGTTATGTAACACCTCCCCCCCTGGAACGGCGACTATTTCAGGACGTTTAGTGAAAATGTTGCCGGAATGTTCTCTGGTTCGCCGGATGTTGGCAGGATCTCGAGCGATGACTGGTGCTTTTTGTAATTTTTGTTACATTTTCATAAGTAACGTCGAGTTGCTATGTTAGTTCCGAGTACACTTGCACTCAATAGTATATTGTAGAACGGTATTGTAGTATGGTTTAAGGCGTGTTTTGGTACTTCGTTAATTTGAATAGGAGTCTGGATCATAAGTTGGTCCTGGATATTATATAATCCTTGGAGATCAATCGATTTTAAATGGATGCGAGTCGCTTTCGTAGACTCATTTACGGCGTCATAGAGTATTTTCATCAATTTGAGGGGTTGTCCTTTGATTTTCTTTGATTTTCTATGGTGAATCGTTCCGATTTCAAACGACATCCAGCGGGAATTGTAGCCAGGTAACAACCTTGTAATGATGTGTAGTCCTTTCGATTACAAATTAGTTGTACTTTCGTTTGTTGAGGAAAGGACAGAGCGTAGTGTTGGTCATCGAGTTTCTCCATAGCTTCTTTAGTTAAGTTGACTGTAGTGAATACACAGGTTTCTTGTAAGACTTGATTGGTGATCAACTCCTGAATACAATCTGATGTGGTGCGTAACTGATGATGAATTTCTTTCTCAGAGAGATACCAGTTTTTTTTACCTTCGGGCATTCAGCCTCCATGTACACAAATGATATCTCGATTGTTGCATGGAAAGGAAAGGGTGGGATAAGAGCATGGTTATGTTAATTCGGTACTACTGATAACTTATAAAAATCATAAGTTTCTTTAGAATAAATTGGAAATTTAAATATAAAGACTATTTGTTTATTCAAAAAAATATGATCCAGGATCAGGAAAATATGATTTAATAATGTTATAAAATTCCCTAAGTTCTAAATCTAACACTTGATCTTCTGAGTAAATTGATTTTAACTTTAAAACCATAGATTCTAATACTACAATGTCTATAATAGAATGATGTGTACTAGAAGCATGGATAAACGCTAAACTATTTTCTATTCTTAATCATACTAAAGATAAATCTTCTATATTTTTACTAACTAGTTCTAAAAGTTGAGAAATATTTATAGCCTTATTTTGGAATATTAATGCTAAAGTACTATTTATCCTATTCCGTGTTTTAACATCCACTCCTTGCTTAAACTAATACGACTGTTAAATTCAGATAATAATTTTATTTGATTATTTTCTAATACTTTAATTGCCTCATTACATTTCAACGCATCATCGTGATCTAAATTACCGGTTAACCTTTTTATCATAGAACCTAAACTGTTCATAAGACCTCTTTTTACTCTACTTGGTTCTAAAGATTGTAATTGTTTTAAAATATTGCCAAGCTTATTAGCGAGGTAGTTAATTAGAATTTCGTACAGGTTAAAGGTTATATTATTCATGCGATTTTTACAGTCAAGCAGTTGAGTCTCTAATGAATGAATATTTGTCTCGATGTCATCTAATTTTACATACTGTATGAATGTATGATAGTACGTAGTTAGTTTAATGGGTCCGAGTTTGAAAAGTAATAGTCCTGGTCCGTCATTAAGGCTCTCAAGTTTTATCTCCTGTCGGTGTATAAAGGGATATCGGTAGTTCTTAGCGTGCACAGAAACTTCATCGGTAGTTATTATTCGGCGTTTAATTTTATTTGTGAACGTTAATCTTTCACCATCAATGTAAAATACGTCAGAAAAACGAGAATAAAGAGCTATGAGATTAGCCTTTTCCTCTGGGTTTAGGTAGTCCGTACGTAAGCGTGAAATAACGTCTTGTGTGCGAGTCTTTAGTTGTTGAGTACTCGTGCACTCAGCGTTAAATAAATCCGCGTGAGCCGGACGATCGAGCGAAAATATAATATCGTTTGATGTTGGATTTTCGATATCTAAATAACAACGATTATGTTCTATCGAAGTAGGGCATTCATGTATATTTTCTCTAATGAAAACATCGTCTTCTTTAATATTAACGGGAATATGGATAATTTTAGAAGTTTCCGCGGGGATCATATCTTCGTATAAATTAACATTACACGATTTATACATTCGAGTAGGGTTTGACGCATTTTTTGTAAATAGTTTTTGTTCTTTCAAATCTATACGAGCTTCCCAGTTACTTAACAAGTCTAAACCTATAAGTCCGTCAAAGTATTCATGAAACCGGTATACGAATAACTTAATACCATTAACATCGTTAAATTCTGCGAAACACGGCAAGCTAATAGAGTAATTATTCCTACTTGTCGCGTGTATGTTGGTTACTTCAAAAGGATCTAATTTCAAAGGATAGTGAGCGACATATTTCTCGACGGCTTCGGGACTAATAAAAGATTGATTAGCACCGGTATCTAATAAAAATTTTAATGGAGGGTTCTCTATTTGTATATACGGAAGCTGTCTTTGCATCTGAACATTTATTTCTATATTGGTTTTTTGTGATTTCGAAATCTCCTGAAAATCCTGTTGATGTTGTTCTGATTGTGTTTGGGAGTCGAAAAAATTATTATCAGAAATCACATTTAAATTATTATTTAATTCATGAGAAAATCCGGGCGCAAACTCAGTATCGTAATAGTCGGTATAGTAATTGTACTCCGGCTCGTAACAATGGTCGTAATACGAGTCGTCATATGTCGCACATTCATTAACATTCATTTCTCTAGATTTAAAATTATTTAATTGCGAATTATAATTATTTAAAGGTAAAATTTTAGGTGAAAAGGGTTGGACACCACTCATGGGTTGATGGCCTTGAGATGGGTTATTTCGGGGTGGTAATCTAAAAATGTTACTATGAGGGTTGTAATTTGGTGGAGGTGCAGCGAACATTCTTTGTGTATTAGTAGGCATGCGTGGTTGATTATGTCCATTTATCGGGAATTTAAAAGGTTGCGGTGGGGGTCCCATAGGGCGCTGATTTAACGGGGCTCGCCAGTTAGGTACAGGAGTGTTATAAGGTCTTGTAGGAGTAAATACTACTGGTTGTAACGCAGGGGTTGGTTTAGGGGTTGTTTGGACTTTAAGGGAGTCACGTTGTTGCAAATACATGACATTAAGCTCTTCTTGAACGAACTCAAGAGCTTTCTCAATCGTATCCGGGCGCATGCATCGTATACGGGATCCTAAAGGTTCTTTTAAACCACGTACATATGCCTGCATCGTAACTTTTTTGTAAAGCTCTCGTTTCGCTTGGACTGTGGTAGGTATGGTCTCATGCAAGGTCACATAAGTCATAATTGTGCTATATAAAGTTTGGCAATGATTATAAAATTCCTGCGGCGTTCGATTGCACTGTGTTGCTATAGAGAGGTCATTATATAGAGCTGTCTCATCACGTTGATCTGAGAAATTATTAATGAGGGCTGTTCGAATGCCTAGCCAACTTTCTGGTATACCGTTTGAATTTATAGTGCATGCAGCGGTCCCTGTTATTTTATTTAAAATTCCGTTTATTAGACAAATATTAGAAAACTCGCTGTCAGGGTTACTACTAAGATATTGCGTAGCTAAGGAATCGCAAATTTTAATGAAACGAGTAAGGACGTTAGGGTTACCATCAAATTCCGGGACTAAACGAAGGGCTTTAAAAATTTCGTCTGGGTTATACGGCGTCATTATTACTTTTTTTAACTTAAAGATTTCTAACTCTAAATTGTCTAATCCTATGATATCTCTATTATTATCTGCTAATTGTCTGCGGGCCTGGCGCGATTCAGGCTCCCGCGAACTAAATGCTCTGGGATGATAAATCTTGAGGTTTAAGATTCAAAGGAGCAACACGAGAATAATTCAGGTGTACTTACAAATATATCATTTCTTGGTTTTCTCCGTGAATCGATTTTTGGATTCTTCCTCTGGTCTGCAGCAGGTCCGTAGATTCAGGATATCCGGAACGGTGCTTGATAGCCAACCCGGGTGAGTCGCGACGCGATTATCGATGTGAGATATGGTCTTGAAGTCTCCCGCGAATATCCTACCGACTGCGCCAATTACGTTTGCGACAGACAGAGGACTTAAAAAAAACCCGAAATGATTTTAAAATTAACTTTAATCTAATTAAAACAAACTAAACCTATGAATGATGATTCCCCTTCGATGTGGGAATAAGGAATGGTCATTCTTACAAAATATCTTATACAATAAAACTTATGGGAACATTACGCAAATGCTGTATCGACAGAATATAATATTAAATACAAAGTAATAGGAATTCAACTTAGGCGCTTTCCATACAGTTACGTTATGTAACACTCAGAAACACACAAACAAAAACTCATCTGTACACACAAAACTGTGGATCAGTGGGGAAGGGCGGGAAAAGAAAAGCGATGGGAAATGTGAAAGCTGGGGGAAAAGTGGGGAAAATGTAAATGCGGGGGGGACAGGGAAAACACTTCATGCGCTCATACACACACACACACACACACACAACACCACTCACCACACTATCACACGACGTATCGAGGAGATAAACAAGCCATGCAAAGAACGACTAGTGAAAAGACTCCACGGGTGGGTCCTGCCTCAGGCAGGGAATCCCACAGTGGTCCCAATGGGACCACTCTGCCACATGTATACGTGGGTGGCAACTACCGTTTTGAACATGAGGGAGGGGAGAGAAATAGAAGTAGAAGTAGGAGTAAAAGTAGGAGTGGAAGTGAAAAGAGTGACGTGGAATGCCGAGAAGGTAAAATCAGGGAAAAGGGAAGGGAAAAGTTAAGCCAAGGTGGCGAAAAGGAAATAGGACATGGAAGCGGCAGTGATAGTCGAGGAAAGGAGAAGGATTCGAGTGACGGACGCACCCTGGTGATGTACTCGGGTTCCGAAAAGAGTCTGAGAGTGGTGCTGGAACGCTTGCCAACACCCATGTCTTTAGGACATCTCAGCGACAGTGAGACAGGTCGCAAAAAACGAAGGGACACAAACGAGTCCACTGAGTCTACGGATACCGAAGGCGGCGCTCGCGCGCTGCCCAAGATTTCATCAGCTTCCAGAGGCCGGGGATCCGCTAGACACCCGACAACGGGAAAATATGTGGGGATCGGCAAGGCTCGAAAGGAGCTTGCAAAACTGAAGGGCGCTGCTGAGGCGGAGGAACGTGCCTCCCAGCGTGCTAAGAAGCAAGTTAAGGCCGACAACGACATTGAAGAGTGGACCCGAAACGTCCACTCTCGCCGAGCCGGGAGCCTCTCCATGTCCGGCTCGGAAATAGACACGGAGTCAGAGAATGCACCTGACGTCGATAAGCGAGTCCAAGAGGACATTGCCACTATTTTAAAGGTGGCGAACACCTCTGGCCACCTCAAAGGTGGGTATGTGAGGGCGCTGAAGCAGGTTGCGAAGTCCTACCGGAATAACGCGGACTTCCTAGCGCAAAGGACGGCGACGGACGAGGTGGCGCGACTAAACGCGGAGAACGCGCGGCTCCGGTCCGATATGGACTGTCTCCGCAAAGAGATGGTCCAAATCTGGGCTGAACAATCTCGCCTCAGCCAGGCGCAAGTCGTAGACTACCCACGACCAGCACAACAACAAACCAATCTGTCTTCCTCAAATGAGGACCTGTTGCGCATAATTCTACGTGCGATGGACGCGAAGTTGGCCGGTATTGAAGATCGCCTGCTCCCGGCTAAACGTTTACGTCCGCCACTTGCAGCTGACAAGGCTAGGGAGTCGATACCAGTGGTAGTGGATGAAAAGGGTGGCCCCAGTACCTCATCAGACACAGGTACCAACAAGAAGGGAAAGAAAAGAAGTAAAAAGAAGGATGTTGGAAAGGGAAAGGGGGAGAAGTCTAAGGCTAGTCAAAAGCCCCTACCACCACCTTGGCCTCTACCGCCAGTCAGTGCGGGAGGACCACGTCAGGCACTGCCCCCCCCTTCACAGGGGACATGGAGTCAAGTGGTCGGTCGAGAGAGCAGGGGAAACCCGAAACCTCCTCGGCCAGAACAGCATGCCCGGTCCAAACCCAATACCGCGACTGCGTCCAAGGCCAAACAACCAAAGTTACGAGCCCCCACATCGGCGGCCATAATTTTGACACTTCGGCCAGAAGCTGTGGCCAAGGGCCTTACGTATAAAGAAATGTTGGTCAAATTAAAGAACAGCATCAACCTCTCCAATGTAGGTATCACTGGTGGGGTAAGAATAAGTGACGCACAGACTGGCGCCAAATTGATTGAGGTCCCCGGGACGGACAGCGGTTCATTGGCAGACCAGCTGGCTGCCAAAGTTCGTGAGGTCCTCTCAGAGGAAGACGTGTGGGTGACTCGGCCCATGAAATGCGCGGAAATGCGCATCGTCGGTCTCGAGGAATCCGTGACGCACGAAGAGATTGCCGCCGCTATTTCAGCCGAAACGGGATGCCCCAAAGAGTCAATCCGGATCCGTGAAATCCGCCGTAATGCTCGCGGCAAGAGAGGGTACTCTGCATGGCTACGCTGCCCTGTCACGGCGGCAAAGACTTTGGCCAAGAAGGCGGTTGTTAAAGTCGGATGGGTTGCGGCACGTTTTCGCTTGCTGGGCCGTCGCCCCTTGACGTGCTTCCGCTGCCTGGAACAGGGACACTCCTGCGGAAAATGTGACTCTGACATTGATCGGAGCACATTGTGTTACCGCTGTAGCAAGACCGGGCATAAATCGGCAGACTGCAGTGCAGACCCTCACTGCAGCTTGTGCGCGGACGCTGGCCTGTCGGCATCACATAGGGTGGGTGGGAAGGCGTGCGTCGCCGCCGCCCCCAAGAGAAAGCGCGGAAGAAGGACCTCCAAAGCTCCTTCAGTACCCCCCTCCACGGCCTGCTCAGAGGCTATGGAACAGTGTTCTTCTAAAAACGGGTAATGGATCTAACGACTACCCGTTTTTTGCAGTGCAACATCAACCACGCCGCAAGAGCTCAGGATCTCCTGATGCAGAGCTTGGCGGAGTGGTTGATAGGCGTAGCTGTGGTCGCAGAGCCATATTTCATTCCCGAAGTGGAACATTGGGCGTCTGATCGCGATGGTCTAGTGGCTATTATTACCCGGCCCGCTGTTGGCTCTCCCCCCTTTAGTCACATAGCAAAGGGCAGGGGATGCGTGGCAGTTACCCTGGGTAACCTGGTTGTAGTAGGGGTCTACTTCTCGCCGAACCGACCTTTGGCAGATTTCGAGGAGTTTCTAGAAGACCTCTCGGTGATGATCCAGGGATTAAGACCGTCCCGCCAAGTGCTCGTCCTAGGGGACTTTAACGCAAAATCCGCGGCTTGGGGTTCCCCGACGACTGATGCCCGCGGCGACGTGCTAATGGATTGGTCTGCATCGATGGGTTTGGTGATTCTAAACCAGGGGTCGGTCTACACGTGCGTGAGGCAGGGGGGTGGGTCTATCGTGGACATCACGTTTGCTTGTCCTGCTCTGGTACGCCGTGTTCGAGACTGGAGAGTTCTTGAGGAGGCCGAAGCGCTGTCCGATCACCGGTACATCCGGTTTAACGTTTCGACCCAAACGTCAAGACCTGATCAGCCGGCCTGCCGGTTACGAGATGGGCCGCGTTGGGCACTTGGGCGTCTCAACCGAGACAAACTAGAAGAAGCGGTGACGGTGGCCACATGGGAACCAGCCCCGGAAAGACCCGAATGCGTCGAGACGGAAGCCGCTTGGTTCGGGGCGACGATGACGTCAATCTGCGACGCGTCAATGCCCCGTGTTACTACAAGACGTCCCCACCGTAGCGTATACTGGTGGTCACAAGAAATTGCTGCCCTTCGCTCGGCTGGTATAGAGGCCGGCCGGCAGTACCAACGTTTTCGACGCCGACTACGCCATCATCGCCGTCCGAATGACGAGCGCCGAGAAGCCGAACTCTCCAATGTATACCGAGAGGCAAGGACAGCTCTCGAGCGGGCGATCGAGGAGTCCAAAGCACAACACAACACGGAGATGCTGCAGACCTTAGACAATGACCCCTGGGGCCGACCGTACCGAATGGTCAGGAACAAGATGCGCCAGTGGGCGCCGCCTCTCACCGAGACCCTCCAGCCACAGGTCCTGGAAGGTGTGCTCTCGGGCCTGTTTCCGAACAGAGCTCCACACACGCCACCGGCGATGGCACCGCCTGACGCGAGGCCAGACGATATCTCCGATGTTTCGGAAGTCACACATGAGGAAATGGAGGTCGCTGTCATCAGACTTCGGTCGAAAAAGACGGCGCCAGGGCTGGACGGGATACCGGGCCGCGCATGGGTGATGGCCTTAGAGTGCGATGATTTCGAGTCTCGTCTCAGGGGTCTATACTCTGCGTGCCTGGAACGTGGCCAGTTTCCTTTGAACTGGAAAACTGGGCGGCTCGTACTAATTAAGAAAGAGGGGAGACCGGTGGAGTCTCCATCATCGTTCCGCCCTATTTTTCTTATAGACGAGGTGGCAAAGCTATTCGAGCGCATCATCGCTGCTCGTCTAACGAGCCACCTCCACCATACCGGACCTTTTTTTTTTTTTTTTTTTTTTTTTTTGTCGCTGGGAAAAAGATGCGTGCTTATGCATCCCCTCCCGTTGGGGGACGAGAGGGGTATGTGGGACTCCCCGGTGCTCCCGGTATACCCACTAAAAATAACCCAGCGGCGCTCCGGCTTCGCCTTAATGGAGGGGGTCTGGGAATATGTGGCGACCAGTCCCCCTCCGGCGATTGGCCGCTTTACGGCAGGCCCCTCAAACAATCCCCCCCCCCGGCTGGGGAGGGGTCCTGGCCAGAGCGCAGGTGGGGTGATCTGTGCAATGCAGGCGGAGGCGCCCCCGCGCCTATCGCCCGCTGATCACCCCTCGGGGCGGATGGTGGCGGCCGTTGTGTTAGCCGCCGAGTTCCGCCCCTTCTACGTCTGTGGAGCGGCGCCGCGAGAGGGTCGTCCTCCCGCGCGCGCTCCGCCGCCTCCTTCTGCGACATGACATCCTCGCAGAAGGAGGCCACCGCCTGCCATGCCTCGTCGCCACTCAGCATGGCGGCAATCACCCCGGGGAGCGAGAGGTTGTCCCCAACCACCGCCGCAAGGATGCGGCGGGGTTCAGCCCACGATGAGCACACCTCCAGGGTGTGCGCCGCCGTATCCACCGCTGCACCGCAGTGGTGGCACGCTGGAGTCTCCTCCCTCCCTATACGGTGCAGGTACGATCCGAAGCATCCATGCCCGGACAGCACCTGCACCAGACGTAGGGAGAGGTGGCCGTGCCGCCGATCGAGCCAGTCGCTGAGGACCGGCCCGATGGCATCCAGCGTCCGGCGGCCGTAGGCTGCGGACGCGAGGTCCTCCGTCCAGTGCCGGATGACGGCACCCCTCGCCTCCTCGCGGAGCTCCTTTCGCTCCCCCGGATCCGGTGGCTCGTTAAGTGCCCTCTGCCCCGCCGTCCATTCGTAGGCCCTGGCGAGCGTCCAGGCCTCGAGCTCCCACGGCGGGGTGCCTGCGAGGACGCACGCAACCGCAAAACTAATGGTGCGGTACGCCCTCGCCACCCGCTGCGCGATGGCCCTTTGTGGCCTGCGGAGGGCAGTGGTGTTATCCCGCCTGCCCAATGAGTCCGCCAAGATTGGAGCCCCATAGAGGGCCATACTCTTGAGTATGCCGGCGTATAGACGCCGGCATTTGTCCCCGGGCCTCCCGACGTTCGGGAGGAGCCACGAGAGGGCGCCCGCAGTCCTCATGAGGCGTGTCGACAGCAAGGAGAAGTGGGCACTAAAGCGCCACCTGCTGTCGAGCACTAGGCCCAGATATTTCATCTGGGCCTGAACCTCTATGCGGACACACGCAATGTGGACGTGGGCGTCGGGCGGTTGGCGCTGCCGAGGCCCGTGGAAAAACACGGCCTCGGTTTTGTGCAGCGCCACCTTCAGCCCTAGGCGGGTGATTCGGTCCACCACTCGCCGAGGCCAAGCTGGCCGCCTCCTCGAAATTTCTCCCCCGGGCTGTTAGCAAGGTGTCGTCTGCATAGCAGACGACGGATGTGCCACGGGGGAGATTTCCCCGCAAAAGCCAGTCGAACCCGATGTCCCACAGCAGCGGTCCTAGTACAGAACCCTGTGGAACACCGGACTCGACGCCGTATCTAAGGAGCCGCCCCGACCTGTCCACGACCAGTACTGAGCGGCCCCTCAGGTAGTCCGCCACCTGACCCCGCAAATACGGAGGCGCTCCATGAAAGCGGAGCGCCTCCAGTATGGTGGAGTGGGGAATGGAGTTGAATGCGTTGTCGATGTCGAAAGACACCGCCAACAGTCCATCCCCCGCATCCATAGCCTCCCTCACCTGGCTCTTTAGGCGGAATAGGGCGTCCACCGTCGAGCGCCCAGCTCGGAAGCCGAACTGGGCTTCCGAGAGGTCACCATACCGGACCTGACTTAGCCGACAACCAGTACGGCTTTCGGCGAGAACGATCCACCTTGGAGGCCATCCTCAAGGTGAAGAATCTGGCAGAGGGCGCTGTAAACCGGGGCGAGGTAGCACTGGCAGTGCAACGCCAACAGACATTGCCAACGCCTTCAACACCTTGCCCTGGGAGTGCATCATGGAAGCGCTCCGTTTTCACCGAGTGCCCCTGTACCTATGCCGGGTTATTGGGCAATACCTTTCTTCTAGGACGGTAATATGCCCAACTGGATGTGACATGCGGCGCCACCCAATGTCCTGCGGCGTTCCGCAGGGGTCGGTCTTAGGGCCGCTCCTGTGGAACATTGGATATGATTGGGTGCTGAGAGGCGCGACATTACACGGTGTCGACGTAGTGTGCTACGCCGATGACACCCTAGTATCTGCCGTAGGCAAGACCTACAGGGATGCGTGCATACTGGCAACTGCCGGAGTCGCCCACGTAGTGTCGCGAATACGCGCCCTCGGATTGGAGGTTGGTCTACACAAGACGGAGGCCATACTATTTCATGGGCCTCGTAGAGCTCCCCCCAGTGGGGCTCATCTCGTAGTATCGGGGGTGCGTATCGAAATTCGATCCACCCTCAATTATCTTGGGTTGCTATTGGATAGCAGGTGGTCCTTTCTTCCTCATTTTAAGAAGTTGGCGCCGCGGCTTCTAAAGGCCTCTGCAGCCCTACGGCGAATAATGCCCAAATTGGATGGTCCCGGAAATGCCTGCCGCCGTCTCTATCTCGGAGTCGTGCGGTCCATTGCCCTATATGGAGCTCCCGTCTGGGCTGACGCTCTTTCGGTGAAGCTCGTTCCTTTGCTACGGGCACCTCAGCGTGTCATCGCGATAGGGGTAATTAGGGGATACCGGACCATATCGTGCGAGGCGGCTTGTCTACTTGCAAGCTCTGTTCCCTGGGATTTGGAAGCCAAGGCCCTTGCGTCGGTCCGCCTCCTCGACGCGCCGTCTACTGATGGTCGCAGGAGTTGGTGGACCTCCGAGCCGCCTGCGTGGCGGCCAGGCGGGCCTACACTAGGAGCCGGCGGCGGCGCATTCGCGACCTCGCGCACGAGGATAGCCTCTACGTGGCATACGTGGAGGCAAAGGCGGCCCTGACGGCGCGAATACGCGCCGCCCAGGATAGCGCGAGGGCGGAGATGCTCGAGGGTCTAGACGCTGACCCGTTTGGGAGGCTGTACAAGGCGGCACGTAACAAACTGCGCCCGTACGGTCCTCCAGTCGCCGAGACCCTCGAGCCGTCGCTGCTGGACGGGGTGGTCCAGTCCCTGTTTCCGCGTGGGGACAACTTCACCCCGCCAGCGATGAGCACCCCGCAGGGCGCGGCTCTTTTGGCCGAGGAGGTCCCCCCACTGACGGAGGACGAGGTGGAGAGGGCGGTCGTCCGCCTCCGGGCGAAAAAGACAGCCCCGGGTCCGGATGGCGTCCCTGCAAGGGTCGTGGCCATCGCCGCCTCCCAGATGGGCGAAAGGTTCCGGGACCTCTTCAGTGCGTGTTTGGCGTGTGAGAGGTTCCCGGGGGCCTGGAAGGAGGGCCAACTGTGCCTTCTGAGGAAGGAAGGGCGGCCAATGGACTCCCCGTCGGCATACCGACCGATCGTCCTTCTGGACGAGGTCGGTAAAATGGACGGCGGGGCAGAGGGCGCTTAACGAGCCACCGGATCCGGGGGAGCGTAAGGAGCTCCGCGAGGAGGCGAGGGGTGCCGTCATCCGGCACTGGACGGAGGACCTCGCGTCCGCAGCCTACGGCCGCCGGACGCTGGATGCCATCGGGCCGGTCCTCAGAGGCTGGCTCGATCGGCGGCACGGCCATCTCTCCCTACGTCTGGTGCAGGTGCTGTCCGGACATGGATGCTTCGGATCGTACCTGCACCGTATAGGGAGGGAGGAGACTCCAGCGTGCCACCACTGCGGTGCAGCGGTGGATACGGCGGCGCACACCCTGGAGGTGTGCTCATCGTGGGCTGAACCCCGCCGCACCCTTGCGGCGGTGGTTGGGGACGACCTCTCGCTCCCCGGGGTGATTGCCGCCATGCTGAGTGGCGACGAGGCATGGCAGGCGGTGGCCTCCTTCTGCGAGGATGTCATGTCGAAGAAGGAGGCGGCGGAGCGCGCGCGGGAGGATGACCCTCTCGTGGCGCCGCTCCGCAGACGTAGAAGGGACGGAACTCGGCGGCTAACACAACGGCCGCCACCATCCGCCCCGAGGGGTGATCAGCGGGCGATAGGCGCGGGGGCGCCTCCGCCTGCATTGCACAGATCACCCCACCTGCGCTCTGGCCAGGAACCCTCCCCAGCCGGGGGGGGGATTGTTTGAGGGGCCTGCCGTAAGGCGGCCAATCGCCGGAGGGGGACTGGTCGCCACATATTCCCAGACCCCCTCCATTAAGGCGAAGCCGGAGCGCCGCTGGGTTATTTTTAGTGGGTATACCGGGAGCACCGGGGAGTCCCACATACCCCTCTCGTCCCCCGACGGGAGGGGATGCATAAGCACGCATCTTTTTCCCAGCGACAAAAAAAAAAAAAAAAAAAAAAAGGTTGGGTTACAAATGCTCACCTAAAAAGAGGTGAGGAATCGGTCGCCCACTATGACCGCTTCCTGGCATGAGCGGCCTGCAAACTTGCGGGAATCGCCAGAGGGGTCCTGGTCGTAAAGGCTATGCCGGTCTCCCAGAACCCCTCCCTAACGGCGAAGCCGGGAATGTCCCCGGGGTTTTAGTGGGTATACCGGTCCATTCTAGACCGGGAGTCCCACACTACCACCGCTCCCTCCCAGAGGTCCCCCCCCTCTACACCTTTGGGAGTCGTTAACATCTTGGCGGTGGTGTGCGTAACGCATTTCCCCCCCGTTCTTGTGCTGTGCGGACGTGTTTTTAAGTGCTCCTAAGTTTTAATTCAAAAGTGTTGTATTTGTGTTCGCTTATGATTATAAAAGTGGACAGTTACCATTTAAAAAACTTATATTCTCAAATTACACTAAGAATAATTAGACAATTTATCAATAAAATACATATTTTTAAGAACAAAGATTAGTGCAAAATTGAATCAGTTACACGAGACGTTTGAAGTGCAGTGTTAAAAGGCCAAGTTCATTGACCGCCTGTTTGCAAGCCACCAATAGTAACAGTTGACACTTAATGTTATATTCCTAGATAAACATTATTTAACATTTTCATTTGATTTGCAAAAGACCGATTGGTGTAGTGGTTAGCGGTTGGAACTAAACTGTGTCGAACTTACAATTTGCAGACCTGGTTTCGAATCTGCCGAAATTATAAAGAATATTTTGATTTCTTTTCTTTTTTTTTTTTTTTTGTTTTAATTTTTGTTGCGCATACTTAAAGAATATTTTTGGGGAAGAAAAAAAAAAAAAAAAAAAAGAAAAAAAAAAAAAAAAAAAAAGAAAAACAACAAACAGTAACAGTATGTCGCAATCAAATGGTACATTAAAGGGTACGTCGAACGGACAAAAAGGGATCGATCCTCTCACCAGCAAGAAGGCTGAGCCCATACGAAAGAGAGTACTAGCCCGTAAAATTCCCGATTTGGCTATGACTGAGACTAGCGATAGCGACTCGTCGACCGTACCCTCCAGCAGATCTAGCCGAGATTCCACAGGCAAGACAACCCAAACCATAAGCGCCCTAATGGCCACGGCCAACCGGCTGTTTCTAGAAGCCAAAGAGCAGATGGAACAATCAGGAAAAATTAAGACTGCCATAAAAGAAAAGGTGTTGGAGAACCTGGGTGGAATATATGAGATTGTCCTTCGCCTCAATGAGTCCAGACAAACTCTCCACTTCCAACTGGAGAAAATGAAGGCCCATAAAGCCAGTGTGCTTATGAACAGAGATAAGGAACACGCCCTGCAGATAAAGGCTATGTCAGAGGAGGGTAGGGAGGCCAACGTCAATATTAATAGTAGTGCTGATGAGGAACACTTTCAGGACCCCATCAACGTGACCCAAAGCGGGGGTGGTCCAATGGTAGCAACCTCCACGCCGGACCATAACTTGTACTCCCAATCCAAATCGGAGTCTGCCCTCCTCCGCATACAGACACAAGTGCGGGCAGCATCACAAAACAGCTTGGAGGCAAGTGTATATCAGGCATCGGAGGCAGAGAAACTTAATAATGGAAGAGGAATGAACTCGGATGTCTCGAACTATGGAGGTGGAGCACTCCATGATATGCCCAGGATGGCTGGAGAACTGCTACAAAAAACTAGGAGAAGACTTGAAGAATCTCGCAACTTAAATCGCGAAATAAGGGAAGAAGTGATAGGTGGCTTGCATGGGCTATATCAAATGATTCTGCGACTTTCCGATTCGAGAAATCGTCATATCATTGAAAAGAAAAAGAACCGATCGAGATATGAACAACTGATATCAAAAACAGAGACTAGACATACGGGGGCTTTGGCTCAAATACTCAAAGCTCAGCAAGAAACGAATAGTGAAGTGCTAGATAAAGTTGAGAAAACTCGAAAGGAAGCAGAATCGGTGCGCTGGCTAACTTATAAAGCCGAGAATAGGCATAAGGATAATATGGAGGCCATCAAGAGATTGGAAAGAAGGTTGGATCATGAATCCCAGGAACATAAAAAAAATACTAGAACAGAAACTACCCAAATGGAAAAAAAGAAGAATACTAACGGGGACGATGCGCAAACCGAAAAGGAAGGAAGGAAATCTAAAAGAGAAGAACTTACCTACGCTAGAGCATTGACTACACCACGATACCCCCTCATCCTTGAATCAACAGACCCTAGACATAGTAGTGAGGAAGTTATAAAACTGATGAAGAGCAGAGTGGATGTTATAGATCTAGGTATAGGTGTAAACGCGTTAAGGAAGATTAGAAGTCAGAAGGTTATCGTCTCTTGTGATACTGAGGAAGGGAGAACAAGATTGTTGGAAGAACTAAAAAGTAAAGGAGACAAGATATCTGTTAATGTTCCCCATAACAAGAAACCACAGATTAGACTGCTAGGAGTCTCTAAGGATTTGGATGACGAAAGATTTGAAGAAGCGGTAGTAAAACAAAATCCTAAACTTGTAGAGCAACTAACAACAGAGCAGTTGAAGATGAGAGTACTCAGGAGAACAAGGACAAGAAATCAAGAGATGTGTAACGTAATACTAGAGGTTAACCCAAAGATGTGGCAAATATTGGTGGGACGGAGAATAAGGTTGGAGTACCAGATAATTGAGGTAGTTGATCAATCCCCGGTCCTCCAATGCTTTAAATGTTTTGGTTTTGGTCACGGTGCAAGAAACTGCAAGGAGGATCAAAAATGTGGATACTGTGAGGGATCTCACGACACTAGACAGTGCATAAACAGAGGCCAAGCCCCATCGTGCAGCAACTGTAGCAGCAATAAAACACACCCAGCCTATAGTACAGAGTGTCCCATTTGGCAGAAATGGGATAGGCTTGCAAGAGCCAATGTCAATTACTGTTGCTAAGGGCACCCCTGAACAGACCACAGACATAAAAATTATACAGTGCAATCTCGGCAGAGGGCTAACCGCCACCCAAGAGTGTTACCAAACATCAACAACCAATAATATATCCATCGCACTATTACAAGAACCCTATATTGGATCAGCTGGTTACGTAAAAAACTCATTTAGAGCACCGCATTGTGTGGTGTGTGCCGCCGCTAACAGGCCCGCCGGTCACAAGATCGGTGGATGGGCCTGCAAAGCCAACGGGAGTGGGCGCAAAGGGAAAAGGGCAGCGGGCAACAAAGCTGGGCCCAGAGATCAGGCGGCCAAAGCCGCTCCTGTGACCGGAGGGATATCGGAGAGCATGGCTATAGATTAATGGCACCTCTCCGATTCCTTCAGATAAATTTAAATCACTGCGCCAGGGCTCAGGACCTAATGTTCCAGAGTCTGGCGCAGTGGAGGATTGGCGTAGCCATTGTGGCTGAGCCTTATCGGGTGTCTCCTGGATGGGCAGGAGATAATGACGGTGTGGCAAGTATAATTGCTAGGCCGGCCGCGGGTTCCCCGCCACTTCACAATATAATGAAGGGTCCAGGATACGTTGCGGCCCAGGTTGGGGACATGGTCATCGTTTCGGCGTATTTCTCCCCTAATCGTCCGGCGAGTGAATTTGGGGACTTTCTGGCTCGTCTCACAGGTCTAGTGCGACAGAGTCATCCCCATCCGGTTGTCGTTGCAGGGGACCTCAACGCGAAGTCTGTGGCGTGGGGATCCCCCGCGACGGATCTGCGCGGCTCCATGGTCGAGCGGTGGATGCTTGAGACCGGGCTCGTTGTTCTAAATAGAGGTTCGGTAAACACGTGCGTGCGGATGCAGGGCGGCTCCATCGTGGACGTCTCGTTCGCAAGCCCTGCCGTGGCACGCCGTGTTCAGGACTGGGGAGTGCTGGAGGTAGAGGAGACGCTGTCAGACCACCGTTACATACGATTTAGCGTCTCCTCCCTCCCTGCGAACCCAGGTAGTCCCGAACGGATCCAGTCTAACAACAGCCACAGGTGGCAACTCCGGAGCCTCGACCGTGAAGTTCTTCGGGATGCGGTGATCGTAAGATCTTGGTCACCCGCGCCGCCAGGTCCAGTTGAAGTGGAAAGTGAAGCAGACTGGTTCCGGGAGACGATGAAGCAGATTTGCGATGCGTCAATGTCCCGGGCTAGATCCCGGCCTCCGAAGCCCCAGGTGTACTGGTGGTCGGCCGATATCGCGAAATTACGTCGAGATTGTGTTGTGGCCAGACGCCAGTACACCAGGTGCAAGCGAAGACGACGCAGGGACCTCAATAGAGAATCTCTACTCTACGGTTCCTATAGAGATCTAAAGATGGAACTACAGTCGGCCATCGGGAGGGCGATAGAGGCTGTCTGGGGTGAATTCTTGGGTACTCTGGACGCGGATCCATGGGGGCGACCATACAAGTTAGTGTTGAGCAAGCTCCGCTCCTGGGCCCCCCCCCCCGTTACAGAGACCCTATCGCCCCAGCTGCTTCGGGACGTCGTATCATCCCTGTTCCCACATTGCGGGGATTTCTCCCCACCTGTCATGTCCCGCGACCCTCCTGTGCAGTCGCCGGAATCGTTCGCAGCGCCGTCAGTGTCTGAGGAGGAGGTCAATGCGGCGGTCAGAAAGCTGCGAGCTAAAAACACTGCTCCCGGCCCTGACGGCGTACCGGGACGCGCCCTAGCTCTGGCGCTGGAAGATCTGGGGGATCGACTCCGGGCGCTCTTTTCCGCCTGTTTACAGCAAGGAGTCGTCCCCCACAGATGGAAGGAGGGTAAACTGGTCCTCTTACGTAAGGAGGGCCGGCCGCTTGACTCAGCCTCCGGATACCGCCCGATCGTGCTACTCGACGATGTGGCCAAGCTCTTCGAGAGAGTGGTGGCCGGGCGCATCGTCGAGCATCTGGAGCAGGTCGGGCCGAACCTGGCGTACTGTCAGTTTGGGTTAAAGAGAGGAAGATCGACGGTGGATGCTGTAGGCAGAGTCCGGACCCTCGCACAGGATGCGGTCTCCCGGGGTGAGGTCGTTTTGGCGGTGTCTCTTGACATCGCCAACGCTTTCAACACGCTCCCCTGGGCTTGCATCAGGGAGGCACTCCGGTTCCATGGGGTGCCTTCCTACCTGTGCCGCGTCATAGGGTCGTACTTGTCCGGCAGGGGCGTGATCTTTCCCTGCCAAAACGGGACGCAAGATGCACGAGAAGTGCTATGCGGTGTTCCACAGGGGTCGGTCCTAGGACCACTCTTGTGGAATATCGGATATGACTGGGTGCTGCGAGGCGCCAATCTCCAGGGTGTTGAGGTGACATGTTACGCCGATGACACCCTGGTAACTGCGCGCAGCAAGACTCTCCGCAACGCCGCCATACTCGCCACGGCGGGAGCGGCCCACGTTGTGTCGAGAATAAGGCGTCTGGGACTGGAGGTGGCGCTTAATAAGTCGGAGGCATTATGCTTTCACGGGCCCCGAAACGCGCCGCCTGCCAACCTGCACATCGTGGTTGGAGGAGTACGCATCGTCGTAGAGTCCCAGATGATGTATCTGGGGCTCACTCTAGACAGCAAGTGGGATTTTAGGGCCCACTTTGAAAGGTTGGCCCCACGGCTCATTCGAACAGCTGCTGCTCTGGGGCGGTTGCTGCCAAATGTCGGTGGCCCAGGCGCCACTTGTAGGCGCCTTCATGCTGGAGTTGTGCGGTCCATGGCTCTCTACGGGGCTCCTGTTTGGGCCGATGCCCTGAATCGCCGGAGTGTCGCGCTTTTGCGCAAACCAGAGAGAGGGCATTGGCGGTCAGGGCCATCCGGGGATACCGCACAATCTCCGACGAAGCTGCGTGTGTTTTGGCGGGTTTCATGCCCTGGGACCTAGAGGCCGGGATCCTTGCCAAGCTTCATGCGTGGCGCGAGGAGGCACGGTCCCAAGGGCACGCACCACCACCCCAGGAAATCAGGGAAAGAAGAAAGAGGCTGCGAGAAGAAGCTGAAGAAGTGTGGGAGTCCAGGCTGGGGCACCCTAGCGCCGGTCGACGGACCATCGAGGCCATCCGTCCAGTTCTCCAAAAATGGATAGGCAGACGTCACGGCACACTAACATACAGGTTGTCGCAGGTCCTCTCGGGGCATGGCTGCTTCGGGAGGTACCTGCACCACATTGCCGGGCGAGAGCCGACCACCAGGTGCCTCCATTGCGACGGATGTCCGGAGGAAACGGCCCAACATATGTTGGAAGTGTGCCCCGCCTGGGCGACAGAGCGCCTTCAGCTCTGCGCTGTAGTTGGCTCTGACCTCTCGTTGCCCGACGTGGTCAAATCTATGGTGGACAGCGAGGAGTCGTGGAGCGCTACTCTCGCCTTTTGCGAATTAGTGCTTGCCCGGAAGGAAGCAGACGAGCGGGATCGGGAGGCGACGACTGATCTCGCGATGCGCCGCCGACGACCAGGGCGCCGCCGCCGAAGAGCAGGTCTGGGAGACCACCCTCCCTGATAGAGTCGCTGGGGCAGGCTCGGGGGAGCCTGTTCCCAGCTAAGTCCTTGAAGGGAGAAGGCGCCGTGCTGTAGTGCAGCAGTGCGGTGCGGAGGGACGCAGTTGGGCGTCCCCAAAGCTGAGGCCTGATGAGGCCATGTCGCTGCCGAGTTCGCGGAAGAGTGCCGATGGCGTACCCGTGTTCTCGGCGCAGAGCGACGTGAGCAATGCACCATGGTGTTTTTAGCCGGTAGGAGTCCGGCATAACCACACGCTGCCCCCGCGGTGTGTGGTATCCATGAGGATTTTCGCCATGTAAAAAAAAAAAAAAAAAAAAAAAAAAAGGTTAGGTTGGGGGGCTACGCGTCGGGAACCTCCTCGTGTACCTGTCCGTTATCGTTGCTGTCGGATACGTCCGGTGGCATCGGAAGCGGTACAGGCCGGTGCTCCCTGGGCAACGGTTAATGAGTTCCTTCGGGTTCGCGTTAGCCGTTGGCTAATGCCCGGCGCTAAGGGGGGTCAGCTATGGAGTCAGTACTCGGTACATAGCTGACAAAATGGGGGGATGTGTTGTGTCGTCATCGTTCGTTGAGTCTTTTGTTATTCTTGTTTGTGTCGAGAGTGTCTTGTTGTTGTCTTTTGAGTCGTGGGCGTTTTTGTTTTATGTCAACCCTGAATATGAAGTCTGACGCCTGCTGAGGGGTTGTGTAATGGCGAGGGCGTCCTCTGGGGATCTCACCCCTAAAAAGAAATACCATGAAGGCGACTCTTAAAAAGAATTTACCCCAGGAGGGTTCCGGTTGCATAGCAGCCGGGCAATCCCTCACGGAGGCTTTGGCCTCCGTCATCCCCTCGTATTCTGGGGGGGGAAAAGACCGCCATTATAGTAACTCTGAAACCACGGATTCAAGTATGATAACGGCTGGAGCAAGGGAGTCCCCGCCACCGTTATTATGTACTAAAAAATGGTGCTGCTCGAAAGAGAGGAGCAGTTCCTGTTCGGATACCAGTTCGAACGGAGTAGAGGTGTCTACCGTTAAAAAGAAAGTGTCACCAAAGAGAGGGAGAGGACGTCCACCTACTACAGGTCAATACGTTGGCTTGAAGAAGGCTAAGGAGCAATACCTCAGACTCCAACGGAAGGAGATAGATCTTGAGGCTGAGAGAGATCTGCAGGATCAAATAAGATTGCGTCAAAAGTCCAGGAACGCACGTGGCTTGCAAGTATCGCCACAGAAAACTGGGTCTCTTATTGAACTCCGACGACAGGTAGAGGAGAACGTAGATCTGGTTACCAGCATTGCTACGAAATCTAAAAATTTAAAGGGCACTTTTCAGAGAGCCCTAAAAGATGCGGTGTCTTCTATAAGATATTGTGTGGAGTGTATTTCAGAGAGCAATGCAACAGAGGAGTCACGCCAGTTGCTTGAAGATAACGCCCGCTTGCAATCAGAGCTGACGGAATTGCGAAAAGAGGTGGCTCGACTCCGCACTATCACTGAACAGGCTTCAAGGGTTTGTAATGATCAAACAAGTATGCTACCAAAGAACCATGATATCGATGTGCAAAAGCTTTCTCGCTCTATCATGACTGAGGTCAGTAGCTTTATAAATGAAAGATTTAAATCTCTCGAGGAAAAACTGTTGTCGAGGAAAAACAAAAGACAGAAGCATGGGGTGCTCACTTGGAAAAGTAACTAATGAAACCCAAGACCCGCAACAGACCCCTATATATTTCCGCAAAAGAAAAGCTCAAAGACTGCATAGCTCGTTCAAAAGATTCAGCAAGAGCGGAACTGTTAGAATCCGTCGACAGAGACCCATGGGGGCGGCCGTACAAGATGGTAAGAGGAAAACTTCGACCTTGGGCCCCTCCACTAACCCAGACTCTCCAACCGGAATTGACAGAACAGATAGTGGTGACTCTTTTTCCTCACACAGCAGAGTTCTCACCCCCCCCAATGGCGCCATCAACACATGCGTTGGAACGAACTGAAACCCCTGTATTAACCGACACGGAATTCAGTATGGCGGTAGCCAGGCTGAAGGCCAAGACCACCGCACCCGGTCCAGACGGAATACCTGGTCGGGTATTAGGCTTGGCTCTGAAGATGTTGGAACCCAGACTTAGGAGGCTACTAAATGCGTGTCTACTACAGTGGCAATTTCCTCGACTATGGACAACAGGCCGCTTAGTGCTGCTCCATAAAGATGGACGTCCACCCGAGTCACCTTCTTCTTATCGTCCCATTGTATTGCTGGACGAGGTGGGTAAGCTTTTCGAGCGCTTAATTGCCTCACGAATAGTTTCTCACCTCGAAAGTACTGGACCTAACCTGGCAAAGAACCAGTTTGGATTCCGCAGAGGGAGTTCAACTGTAGACGCCATCATGCGTGTAAAAACCGTAGCGAATGAAGCGGTTGAAAAAGGAGAGGTTGTGCTGGCGGTGTCTTTAGACATCGCCAATGCCTTTAACAGCATGCCCTGGAGTTGCATAACAACAGCACTCAAATACCACAGAGTTCCTTCTTACCTGCGCAGCACTATCCGTAGTTACCTTTCTGACCGCTCCATTATATACCCTACACGAAGAGGGCTAAAGACTCGAAGTATGTCCTGCGGGGTTCCACAGGGTTCGGTTCTTGGGCCGCTTCTGTGGAACCTCGGTTATGACTGGGTCCTACGCGGGGACAACATCAGGGGTGTCGAAGTCAATTGTTATGCCGACGACACATTAGTGACAGCTCGCGCCAAAAACCCAAGGCAGGCAATCATCCTAGCAGAGGTGGGCGTATCCCATGTAATAGAGCGAATTCGACGCCTGGGTCTCAAAGTGGCCATTAACAAATCCGAGGCTCTATGTTTTCATGGACCTCGGAATGCGCCATCACCAGACGCCTATATCAACGTGGGCGGTATCCGCATCTGCATCGGGTCGACGATGAGATATCTCGGTCTCGTTCTCGACAGCAGATGGAATTTTACCGCTCACTTTGAACGACTAACTCCGCGGCTTGTTGCAACTGCGGCAGCTCTCGGTAAACTATTGCCGAACTTAGGAGGACCAAACACGCTGAGTCGACGTCTATATACATCAGTCGTAAAATCTATGGCCATGTATGGAGCACCAGTGTGGTCCGACTCCCTGAATAGCCGGAATATCGCTCTCCTGCGTAGACCGCAGAGAGCGATGGCGATCAGGTTGACTCGTGGCTACCGCACTCTATCATATGAGGCTGCTTGTCTTCTCGCGAGTTCTCTGCCGTGGGATCTCGATGCGAGAGCCCTTGCAGCGAGGTTTCACCGACGTGGGGGGCCGCAAATCCAAGACTACACACACAGTACACAGCGAGCCATATCAGACAACGCCCTTACAGAATGGGAGGAAAGGTTGAAGGAAGCTAACTCAGGACTCAGGACCGTTGAAGCAGTGGCTCCCGTCTTAAAGCAGTGGCTAAATAGGAATCATGGATCCTTAACTTTCCGATTGACGCAGATCCTCACTGGCCACGGATGTTTCGGAGACTATCTATGTCGTATTGCGCGAAGAGAACCTTCATCGATGTGTCATCACTGTGACGACTGCCCTGTGGACACAGCCCAACACACTCTGGAAGTTTGCCCAGCATGGCAAACGGAGCGATTGGTCTTAAGCTCGGTTATCGGGGCGGATCTCTCTCTACCTACCGTTGTTCGTAAAATGGTTAAAAGTAAAAGTTCTTGGAGTGCAGTGATCAGTTTCTGTGAGCACGTTATGCTCCAGAAGGAATAGGCTGAGAGAACAAGAGAGGCAACAAGCTCTCTTTCTATGCGGCGCCGTAAAAGAGGTCGACGAAGGGAGGCGTACATTCGTCACCTCCCACCCTAACATTAGCTAGTGGGTGGTGGACCCGGGGGAGTCCACTTCCCAACTCCAACTAGCCCGAGTAGGCGTGGGCGTGTTCTTGCACGCCACTCTGACTGTGGTTGCACAGTGGAAGGACGACCACCTATCTTCCACTGTAACTGAGAAGGGGTCTGCTGAGACCGCATCGTCGCCGGGTCGCGGAAGATTGCCAGTTGGATGTTCCCGTGACCCCGGCACATGGCGACGAGTAGGACACCGTGGGGTTTTTTGCCGGTTAAAGTCCGGCATAACCAAGTCGTCTCCCCCGAGTCGGCGGGGTATCCGTGTGGATTTCCCCACGAAAAAAAAAAAAAAAAAAAAAGGTTAGGTTAGGTTCTCCCTCAGGCGTGGGGCGTGCCCCTCAGTGTCCAGTTCCACGTACTGCGCCCCGGGCAACGTTGTCCCTGACCACCGTAACGGAGTGGCAGGGCAGCGGCTAAGAAACACTGAGCTTGCGTGAATTTTTGTGATTTGTCATTTGCGCTTTTGTCGGGCGACATGTCGCAGTCGCGTCCGCGGGACGTCTTCGGACGCTTCCTACCAAAAGGCCCTTCTCAGGGCCAACCCAAAGGCCCTTCTCAGGGCCAACCCCAAGGCCCTTCTCAGGGCCAACCAAAAGGCCCTTCTCAGGGCCAACCCCAAGGCCCTTCTCAGGGCCAACCCCAAGGCCCTTCTCAGGGCCAACCCCAAGGCCCTTCTCAGGGCCAACCCCAAGGCCCTTCTCAGGGCCAACCAAAAGGCCCTTCTCAGGGCCAACCCCAAGGCCCTTCTCAGGGCCAACCCAAAGGCCCTTCTCAGGGCCAACACCAGGATGAGCAGGAATCCAGCCGCGCACCATCTGTGGCTGGCAGCTATTACAGCTTTTATAGCGGGGTGTCGGAATCCGACACGGAGCCCTCGGTATCGACCGAGCGGATCGTACGCAAGCGATCTTTTATAAAAAGGACCGAGTCGACGTCGGACTCAACCGGCGGTAAAAAGAAGCCAAAGGCTAAAAAGATCGCGTCTTGCACTGAGGATGCTCAGCGCGAATTGAGGGAGTCTCTCATGCGTACAAAGCGTGACGAAGCCCAATCGGACCTCGAGGAGGTGGTGGCGGCCAAGGAGCAACGGGCCCGCACCACTCGTGCCAAGGCCGGCTACGGAGCGTCCTGCGTGCTGTACGCGGACCACTCCGTGGCGGAACTGCTCCGGATGGCACAGGAGGACAAGGAAGAGATCGCAGAGGTCGCCTCCAAGTCCTCCAATTTGAAAGGCACCTTTCAAAAGGCCCTGAAGTGCCGTGCAATTAGCATGCACGGCATCGTAGAGGAGCTTGCGCAGCGCAGCGCGAATGAGGAGACACGTCAACTGCAGGGGAGGGTGGATCGCCTGCAGGCTGAAGTGAACCAGCTGCGCGGGAAGTTGGCTGAAGCCAATAACCCGCCTGCTCAGGCGTCGGAGGCGCGAGGACCCTCGTCCCCAGTCAACCTAGAGGACATCATCCGAAAGGTTGTCATGGAGGAGAGGGCCTTCACGAGGGCCTGCTTCGCGGGCATAGAGGACCGGCTCCTGCCGGAGACACGGCTCCGCCCTCCACTCGCGGCGGATAGGGCGCCCGCACGAGCTCCCGTGGCACCGGGGCCCTCAACGGCCCCAGCCCAGTCGGAGAAGGCGAAGGGCAAAGGGAAGGGGCAAGGCAAAAAGGCCGCCCCGGCCGTCCCAGCTGCCCCATCTGCCACTACCACCCAGACGGACCCGCTCCTGCCCTCCACCACCCCTTCCATCGGGCCGTGGGTAAAGGTGGGGAGAAAAAAGAAGGGGAAGAAGTCGGCCCCCCCAGCACCTCCTGCAACTAAGTCTGCGGCTTCGGCGGACAAGAGGAGGAAGTTGGCGCCTCCTCCGAAAACCGCGGCGGTGGTGGTCACGTTGACCCCAGAGGCGGCGGAGCGGGGGGAGACATACGAGTCCGTACTGCGACGGGCTCGTACGAGTGTGGACCCTGCGCAGCTCGGACCTGGCAGAGTCACTTGTAGAAAGACCCAAACGGGGGCTCGGATTTTTGAGTTTTCGGGGGCCCAGGGCGGCACCAAGGCGGACCTCTTCGCGACGAAGCTGAAAGAAGCCGTCGCAAATACGGCCAAGGTGGTGAGGCCCATGAAGTGTGTGACCCTTGAGGTGACCGGCCTCGACGACACGGTCACCCAAGAGGAGGTGGTGGCCGCTGTTGCGGCGGCGGGGGGTTGCGCCATTGCAGCCATCAAGGGCCGGGTCATTAGGACCGGGCGCGGAGGCATGGGCACCATGAGGGTGGAGTGCCCGATCGTGGTGGCCAAGGCGGTCTTGGAGAAGGGCCACCTTCAGGTCGGATTTAGCTCGGGCGGGATCCGGGCGCTCGAGAAGATGCCGATGCGGTGCTTTAAGTGCTTCGGCATCGGCCACACCCGGGCTCTCTGTCCCTCCGCTGCTGAGCGCGGGGAACTTTGTTTCCGTTGCGGGAAGGAGGGGCACAGATCGGCCACCTGCAAGGCCGCCACCCCGCGCTGCGCAGTGTGCGCTGCCAGTGGTCGTCCAGCGGACCACGTTATGACGAGCAGGAGGTGCTGTCCACCACCCCTGAAAAAGGGCAAAGCGCAGGCGCCGACGCGCCCTGCCGCCGCTGCCGCCGGTACTTCACCATCAGTGCCGGCCATTGGGGGAGATGCGATGAATACTGATTAATGGCCGGGTTTCATCGCATTCTTCAGGCGAACGCCAACCACTGCAGAGCGGCCCAGGACCTCCTGGTCCAAACCTTCGCAGAGTGGTTGGTGGACGTGGCGGTTGTCGCCGAGCCCTACTCCGTCCCTGGCAGCTGGCTGGGGGACGATGATGGCTCAGTGGCACTAGTAGCGCGGTCTTCCACAGACTCCCCTCCCCTCTCGCTCTTAGAGAGGGGACCGGGATATGTGGCCGCCGCGTGGGGGGACATACCCCTCATTGGGGTATATTTCTCCCCAAACCGCCCACTCACGGACTTCGCGAATTTCCTCGAGGTCCTCGCCATAGTGGCCGGCAAAGTGGCGCGGCGCGGCGTGTTGCTGGTGGCGGGCGACTTCAACGCCAAGTCGGTGGTGTGGGGCAACCCAGCCACCGATGCCCGGGGACGCGAGCTGGAGAGCTGGTCCGTGGCGTCCGGCCTGTCCCCCCTAAATAGGGGCACGGTCCACACCTGCGTGCGACGGCAGGGAGGATCCATTGTGGACCTCGCTTTCGCTTCTCCTTCCTTGGCGACCCGGGTGGTGGACTGGCGGGTGGAGCTGGCAGAGACGCTGTCGGACCACCGGTACGTCCGTTTCGACATCCGGACGTGCCGGGGCCAGGTGGTCCGCGTGGAACGGTCCCCCTTTCCACGGTGGGCGCTCACCCGCCTCGACAGGGAGGCCGCCTCGGAGGCTGCGTTCCTCGAGGATTGGCTCTCGCCCCCCGTCGACGCCTGTGATGTGGACACTGCGGCGGTCCAGCTCAGAGCCTCCCTGACCGGGGTGTGCAACTCTAGCATGCCCCGGTCTCGTCATCCGCCTCCTCGACGCGCCGTCTACTGGTGGTCGCAGGAGTTGGTGGACCTCCGAGCCTCCTGCGTGGCGGCCAGGCGGGCCTACACTAGGAGCCGGCGGCGGCGCATTCGCGACCTCGCGCACGAGGACCGCCTCTACGTGGCATACGTGGAGGCCAAGGCGACCCTGACGGCGCGAATACGCGCCGCCCAGGATAGCGCGAGGGCGGAGAAGCTCGAGGGTCTCGACGCTGACCCGTTTGGGAGGCCGTACAAGGCAGCACGTAACAAACTGCACCCGTACGGTCCTCCGGTCGCCGAGACCCTCGAGCCGTCGCTGCTGGACGGGGTGGTCCAGTCCCTGTTTCCACGCAGGGACAACTTCACCCCGCCAGCGATGAGCACCCCGCAGGGCGCGGCTCTTTTGGCCGAGGAGGTCCCCCCAGTGACGGAGGACGAGGTGGAGAGGGCGGTCGTCCGCCTCCGGGCGAAAAAGAGGGCCCCGGGTCCGGATGGCGTCCCTGCAAGGGTCGTGGCCATCGCCGCCTCCCAGATGGGCGAAAGGTTCCGGGACCTCTTCAGTGCGTGTTTAGCGTGTGAGAGGTTCCCGGAGGCCTGGAAGGAGGGCCAACTGTGCCTTCTGAGGAAGGAAGGGCGGCCAATGAAGTTCCCGTCGGCATACCGACCGATCGTCCTTCTGGACGAGGTCGGTAAAATGTTCGAGGGGATTCTCGCCGCCCGTATCAAGGGGCACTTGGGCACAGTTGGCCCGGACCTGTCGGAAGCCCAGTTCGGCTTCCGAGCTGGGCGCTCGACGGTGGACGCCCTATTTCGGCTAAAGAGCCAGGTGAGGGAGGCTATGGACGCGGGGGATGGACTGTTGGCGGTGTCTTTCGACATCGACAACGCATTCAACTCCATTCCCCACTCCACCATACTGGAGGCGCTCCGCTTTCACGGAGCACCTCCGTATTTGCGGGGTCAGGTGGCGGACTACCTGAGGGGCCGCTCGGTACTGGTCGTGGACAGGTCGGGGCGGCTCCTTAGATACGGCGTCGAGTCCGGTGTTCCACAGGGTTCTGTCCTAGGACCGCTTCTGTGGGACATCGGGTTCGACTGGCTTTTACGGGGCAATCTCCCCCGTGGCACATCCGTCGTCTGCTATGCAGACGACACCTTGCTAACAGCCCGGGGGAGAAATTTCGAGGAGGCGGCCAGCTTGGCCTCGGCGGGTGGTTCGCGAGTGGTGGACCGAATCACCCGCCTAGGGCTGAAGGTGGCGCTGCATAAAACCGAGGCCGTGTTTTTACACGGGCCTCGGCAACGCCAACCGCCCGACGCCCACGTTCACGTGGAGGGTGTCCGCATAGAGGTTCAGGCCCAGATGAAATATCTGGGCCTAGTGCTCGACAGCAGGTGGCGCTTTAGTGCCCACTTCTCCTTGCTGTCGGCACGCCTCATGAGGACTGCGGGCGCCCTCTCGTGGCTCCTCCCGAACGTCGGGAGGCCCGGGGACAAATGCCGGCGTCTATACGCCGGCATACTCAAGAGTATGGCCCTCTATGGGGCTCCAATCATGGCGGACTCATTGGGCAGGCGGGAGAACACCACTGCCCTCCGCAGGCCACAGAGGGCCATCGCGCAGCGAATGGCGAGGGCGTACCGCACCATTAGTTTTGCGGTTGCGTGCGTCCTCGCAGGCACCCCGCCGTGGGAGCTCGAGGCCTGGACGCTCGCCAGGGCCTACGAATGGACGGCGGGGCAGAGGGCGCTTAACGAGCCACCGGATCCGGGGGAGCGTAAGGAGCTCCGCGAGGAGACGAGGGGTGCCGTCATCCGGCACTGGACGGAGGACCTCGCGTCCGCAGCCTACGGCCGCCGGACGCTGGATGCCATCGGGCCGGTCCTCAGAGGCTGGCTCGATCGGCGGCACGGCCATCTCTCCCTACGTCTGGTGCAGGTGCTGTCCGGGCATGGATGCTTCGGATCGTACCTGCACCGTATAGGGAGGGAGGAGACTCCAGCGTGCCACCACTGCGGTGCAGCGGTGGATACGGCGGCGCACACCCTGGAGGTGTGCTCATCGTGGGCTGAACCCCGCCGCACCCTTGCGGCGGTGGTTGGGGACGACCTCTCGCTCCCCGGGGTGATTGCCGCCATGCTGAGTGGCGACGAGGCATGGCAGGCGGTGGCCTCCTTCTGCGAGGATGTCATGTCGAAGAAGGAGGCGGCGGAGCGCGCGCGGGAGGATGACCCTCTCGTGGCGCCGCTCCGCAGACGTAGAAGGGACGGAACTCGGCGGCTAACACAACGGCCGCCACCATCCGCCCCGAGGGGTGATCAGCGGGCGATAGGCGCGGGGGCGCCTCCGCCTGCATTGCACAGATCACCCCACCTGCGCTCTGGCCAGGAACCCTCCCCAGCCGGGGGGGGGATTGTTTGAGGGGCCTGCCGTAAGGCGGCCAATCGCCGGAGGGGGACTGGTCGCCACATATTCCCAGACCCCCTCCATTAAGGCGAAGCCGGAGCGCCGCTGGGTTATTTTTAGTGGGTATACCGGGAGCACCGGGGAGTCCCACATACCCCTCTCGTCCCCCGACGGGAGGGGATGCATAAGCACGCATCTTTTTCCCAGCGACAAAAAAAAAAAAAAAAAAAAAAGGTTGGGTTACAAATGCTCACCTAAAAAGAGGTGAGGAATCGGTCGCCCACTATGACCGCTTCCTGGCATGAGCGGCCTGCAAACTTGCGGGAATCGCCAGAGGGGTCCTGGTCGTAAAGGCTATGCCGGTCTCCCAGAACCCCTCCCTAACGGCGAAGCCGGGAATGTCCCCGGGGTTTTAGTGGGTATACCGGTCCATTCTAGACCGGGAGTCCCACACTACCACCGCTCCCTCCCAGAGGTCCCCCCCCTCTACACCTTTGGGAGTCGTTAACATCTTGGCGGTGGTGTGCGTAACGCATTTCCCCGGAAAAAAAAAAAAAAAGGTTCTCCCTCAGGCGTAGGTACGTGACGACACCATCGCCCACTGGAAAACCGGTGCAATCAGTCGAAAAGCCGCGAGGCACAAATCATACCGTAACCCGGCCATTGCACTACGGCCGGGACCGGGGGCACATCACACGTGAGGAGTCGTGGAGCGCTGCCCTCGCGTACTGTGAGACAGTGGTTGCCCGGAAAGAGGCAGACGAACGGGATCGGGAGGCGACGACCGATCTCGCGATGCGCCGCCGACGACCAGGGCGCCGCCGCCGAAGAGCAGGTCTGGGAGACCACCCTCCCTGATAGAGTCGCTGGGGCAGGCTCGGGGGAGCCTGTTCCCAGCTAAGTCCTTGAAGGGAGAAGGCGCCGTGCTGTAGTGCAGCAGTGCGGTGCGGAGGGACGCAGTTGGGCGTCCCCAAAGCTGAGGCCTGATGAGGCCATGTCGCTGCCGAGTTCGCGGAAGAGTGCCGAAGGCGTACCCGTGCTCTCGGCGCAGAGAAACGTGAGCAATGCACCATGGTGTTTTTAGCCGGTAGGAGTCCGGCATAACCACACGCTGCCCCCGCGGTGTGTGGTATCCATGAGGATTTTCGCCATGTAAAAAAAAAAAAAAAAAAGGTTAGGTTCCCCCCCGAGGCTGCCACCTTGTCGTGGTGGGGGGGCTTGCGTGTCCCAATGATCCCTGAGGCTATACCGGCAGAGTCACTCATACCGGGAGGTTTAGGGTGAGGGGCCAGACTAAGAGCAGCCACTCCAGGCGTAGGTACGTGACGACACCATCGCCCACTGGAAAACCGGTGCAATCAGTCGAAAAGCCGTGAGGCACAAATCATACCGTAACCCGGCCATTGCACTACGGCCGGGACCGGGGGCACATCACACGTGATGTGCTGCGAGGAAGGAAACCTCTATAAAAAATCACCCCGAAACCGTAGTCTAGCGTGCTGCGGCGTAGGGTTAACCGGTAAGCGCTGAGAAGGCGGGGGAGCTCACCCGGAAATGAGCCCAAAACTTATGATGGCGGATTGTAAAAAATCATTACCCCAGGAGGGTACCGGTAAATCCGGAGAATCCCTCCCGGTAGTCTCGCGCACCCCGGCGTTGCGTCAGGCTACCGGCCGCCCCTCGTATTCTGGGGGGGGCAGCATTCGCTTGAGTATACCTACTCACGACCATGGCAAATCATCACGGACTTCGGATAAGCTTAACGATTTGGATTTTGTTAAACCCGGGGGGACTACGGTCCCCAAAGACCAATGCGCGATTAAGGACTCCGGTATGCAAATCGATTCGGATGTTGTTGCAGTGTCAGCGGACTCTCGCTCTACTGATTCTTTAGCTGTAGCTTCTCGGTTGGTGCGGCGAACGCCGCAAGTGATTCTAAAGGACCTGTTTCGGTCGGGTGACTCGAGCAGGGGTCCATCGTCCTCTCGAGACTCACTCGTGGATGAAGGAGAGATGCGGAGTTGTGCCTCAGGAGCCTGTAGCCCTGAGTTCCACGATATCCGTGTCTCGGATGACGGCGCTGGCAAGCGGCGTTCCAAATTCTGGAGCACGCCTCGCCAAAAACCAGAAAAGCGCCGAGGAGGAAAACGTTCGGGGTCGGATTCGACGTCGAATGAAGAGGGAGAACAACCAACTCCTCGTAAGTTGTCGACGGGCCGCTGCAGTCGGGGACGCTTACGGTCCGGTGGTGCTGTACCTCCATTAGTGCGGGATGAGCGTGGCCGCTTCAAGCGGGTAGACACGCCGCTTCCCACTGACCAGGTTTGCAGATCCCTCCCTCATAGCGGAAGTGACGAGCCAGCGTCTGGTGGGTCGAGAAAGTCAGACGTTTCTAGAGGTCGCGGAAGACCCCCAACCACCGGGGAGTACGTCGGCCTGGCGAAGGCAAAGCGGGAGCTTCTCGACCTGGAGCGGCAGGAGATGCAGCTTCAGGCGGAACGTGAGCTTGCGGAGGAGATCCGCAAGATTCACCAGACTCGGCAGGCACATGGGTTGAGTGCCCCAGAGGAGACCGTGCTGGAAGGGGAGCCATCGGCGCCTGTCCTCCTTGACGGGTTGCTGAAGACGGCCGAAGTGATCACCGAGGTGACCCATAAATCGGCAAATCTCAAGGGCACCACCCGCAAGGTGTTAAAGACTGAAGTGCGGGCAATAAAACAGGCGGTCGAGATCCTGCTTCGAAGCACAGTCTCCGCGGAGACGACCAAAGTCGCTTCAGAGAACGCGAGACTAAAGACGGAGCTGGCAGAGCTGCGTGGTGAGGTGGCAGAGCTGCGAGCCGACCTGCAGCGTGCCCAGGCACAGGTCAGAGTGCCCCCGCCCGCGGAAGGACGCACCGGCCTTGAGGTTGAGGAACTGGCCCGGTCCATCATGGATCGGGTCGGTTTTATGATAAATGCTCGTTTCGAGGGCATAAAGGACAGGCTGCTGCCCGAGAAACGCGTGCGTCCTCCACTTGCCGCGGATCGGGCCCGCACAGAGTCATCTGAGGTTCCTCTCGCGTCGCCGTCATTTGCGGAGGTGGTCGGCGTCTCCGAACCCCAGAGCCAGCGACCACAGGCTAAGGAAACACCAGAGGGACCTACAGCTGTCCCTCAAAATCCTCCATCAAAAAAGAAGACGAGTAAGAGTCGGAGCAAGGCTAAGAAGCCACCGCCTCCTCCTCCCAAGAGGGGCAAACAATTGCCCCAAACCGGATCACAGCCGAGTGCTCCTCCGGTCCCTGCAGCCGATGGGGAGGAGTGGACGGTTGTAAGCCGCCGTCGTCGCAAGCGAGGTCAAGGCGCGAAGCGGGTAGCCTCCGCTGGTCAAAAAATTAAGAAGGCGACGAAGCCTCGGGGCGCAGACCGAAAGCCCAACCTCAGCGCGCCGCGATCGACTGCGGTGGTGCTTCGCCTTCAGCCGAATGCCCAAGAGAAGGGCCTTTCGTACGCCGACATCCTGTCGCAGGCTAAGCAGCAGCTAAATCTGCCTGAGCTGGGGATTGACGGCGTGCAATTTAGGGTCGCTGCGTCTGGTGCGCGGGTACTGAAAATACCCGGCACCACAAGTGGAGACAAGGCGGATGCGCTAGCTGAGAAGCTGCGCTTGATTCTCGACCCGGAGAACGTCGCTGTGTCCAGGCCTGTCAAGTCTGCTGGTTTGCGGGTCTCAGAGCTGGATGATTCGGTGACGGCGGAGGAGGTTGCTGCGGCGATCGCCCGGATCGGTCGAGGCGGTTAGAGTCGGCACAATCCGGAGGAATCGATCGGGCATAGGGACAGTGGTGGCCAACTGCCCCGTCACGGCAGCGCGAAAAGTCGTGGATGGCGGCCGCTTACTAGTAGGGTGGGTGTCGGCACACATCCGCCTGCTTGATAGGAAGCCGGTGCGCTGTTTCAGATGCCTGGAGGCCGGGCACGCAAAGGAGCAGTGCACAGCAGCGGACGATCGCAGCACTTTGTGTTTCCGGTGCGGAATGGCTGGACACAAGTCAGCGGAATGCACTGGAGCACCGCATTGTGTGGTGTGTGCCGCCGCTAACAGGCCCGCCGGTCACAAGATCGGTGGATGGGCCTGCAAGGCCCACAATAACGGGCGCAAAGGGAAAAGGGCAGCCGGCAATAAAGCTGGGCCCAGAGATCAGGCGGCCAAAGCCGCTCCTGTGATCGGAGGGATATCGGAGAGCATGGCTATAGATTAATGGCCCCTCTCCGATTCCTTCAGATAAATTTAAATCACTGCGCCAGGGCTCAGGACCTAATGTTCCAGAGTCTGGCGCAGTGGAGGATTGGCGTAGCCATAGTGGCTGAGCCTTATCGCGTGTCTCCTGGATGGGCAGGAGACAACGACGGTCTGGCATGTTTACTTGCTAGGCCGGCTGCGGGCTCCCCGCTACTTCAGAATGTAGTGAAAGGTCCGGGATACGTCGCGGCCAAGGTAGGGGAAATCGTCGTCGTTTCGGCGTATTTCTCCCCTAATCGTCCGGCGAGTGATTTCGGGGACTTCCTGGCTCGGCTCACGGGTCTCGTGCGGCAGAGCCATCCTCATCCCGTTGTCGTTGCAGGAGACCTGAACGCGAAGTCTGTGGCGTGGGGATCCCCTGCGACGGATTTGCGCGGTGCCATGGTTGAGCGCTGGATGCTTGAGACCGGGCTAGTTGTTCTGAATAGGGGTTCGGTAGACACGTGTGTGCGGATGCAGGGCGGTTCCATCGTCGACGTCACGTTCGCAAGCCCTGCCGTGGCGCGCCGTGTCCAGGATTGGGGAGTGTTGGAGGTAGAGGAGACGCTTTCTGACCATCGTTATATACGATTTAGCGTCTCCTCCCTCCCTGTCAACCCGGGTGGTCCCGAGCGGACCCTATCCAACAACAGCCATAGGTGGCAACTCAAAAGCCTCAATCGTGAGGTTCTACGAGAAGCGGTGATCGTAAGATCGTGGTCACCCGCGCCTCCAGGCCCGGTGGAAGTGGAACATGAAGCTGACTGGTTCCGGGAGACGATGAGGCAAGTGTGCAACGCGTCTATGTTCCGGGCTAGGAATCGGCCTCCGATGCCCCAGGTGTACTGGTGGTCGGCGGATATCGCGCAGTTGCGCAGAGACTGTGTCGAGGCTAGGCGCCAGTACACCAGGTGCAAGCGAAGACGACGCAGAGACCTCGATAAGGAAGCGCTCCTCTATGACTCCTATAGAGATATAAAGACGGAACTGCAGACGGCAATCGGGAGAGCGATAGAGGCTGCCTGGGGTGAATTCCTGGGAACTCTGGACGCGGATCCATGGGGGCGACCATACAAGTTAGTGTTGAGCAAGCTCCGCTCCTGGGCCCCCCCCGTTACAGAGACCCTATCGCCCCAGCTGCTTCGGGACGTCGTGTCATCCCTGTTCCCACATCGCGGGGATTTCTCCCCACCTGTCATGTCCCGCGACCCTCCTGTGCAGTCGCCGAAATCGTTCGCAGCGCCGTCAGTGTCTGAGGAGGAGCTCAATGCGGCGGTCAAAAAGCTGCGAGCTAAGAACACTGCTCCCGGCCCTGACGGCGTACCGGGACGCGCCCTAGCTCTGGCGCTGGAAGATCTGGGGGATCGACTCCGGGCGCTCTTTTCCGCCTGTTTACAGCAAGGAGTCATCCCCCACCCATGGAAGGAGGGAAAGCTCGTCCTCTTGCGGAAGGAGGGCCGCCCGACTGACTCATCCTCCGGATACCGCCCGATCGTGCTACTCGACGATGTGGCCAAGCTCTTCGAGAGAGTGGTGGCCGGGCGCATCGTCGAGCATCTGGAGCAGGTCGGGCCGAACCTGGCAGATTGTCAGTTTGGGTTCAGGAGAGGAAGATCGACAGTGGATGCTGTAGGCAGAGTCCGGACCCTGGCACAGGATGCGGTTTCCCGGGGTGAGGTCGTTTTGGCGGTGTCTCTTGACATCGCCAACGCTTTCAACACACTCCCCTGGGCTTGCATCAGGGAGGCACTCCGGTTCCATGGGGTGCCTTCCTACCTGTGCCGCGTCATAGGGTCGTATCTGTCCGGCAGGAGGGTGATCTTCCCCTGCCAAAACGGAACGCAAGATGCACGAGAAGTGCTATGCGGTGTTCCACAGGGGTCGGTCCTAGGACCACTCTTGTGGAATATCGGATATGACTGGGTTCTGCGCGGTGCCAATCTCCAGGGTGTTGAGGTGACATGTTACGCCGATGACACCCTGGTAACTGCGCGCAGCAAGACTCTCCGCAACGCCGCCATACTCGCCACGGCGGGAGCGGCCCACGTTGTGTCGAGAATAAGGCGTCTGGGACTGGAGGTGGCGCTTAATAAGTCGGAGGCATTATGCTTTCACGGGCCCCGAAACGCGCCGCCTGCCAACCTGCACATCGTGGTTGGAGGAGTACGCATCATCGTAGAGTCCCAGATGAGGTATCTGGGGCTCACTCTAGATAGCAAGTGGGACTTCAAGGCCCACTTCGAAAGGTTGGCCCCACGACTGATTAGAACAGCTGCCGCCCTCGGGCGGTTGCTGCCAAATGTCGGTGGACCAGGCGCCACTTGTAGGCGCCTTCATGCTGGAGTTGTGCGGTCCATGGCTCTCTACGGGGCTCCTGTTTGGGCCGATGCCCTGAATCGCCGGAGTGTCGCGCTTTTGCGCAAACCGCAGAGGGCATTGGCGGTCAGGGCCATCCGGGGATACCGCACAATCTCGGAGGAAGCGGCGTGTGTTTTGGCGGGTTTCATGCCCTGGGACCTAGAGGCCGGTATCCTTGCCAAGCTTCATGCGTGGCGCGAGGAGGCACGGTCCCAAGGGCACGCACCACCACCCCAGGAAATCGGGGAAAGAAGAAAGAGGCTGCGTGAAGAAGCTGAAGAAATGTGGGAGTCCAGGCTGGGGCATCCTAGCGCCGGCCGACGGACCATCGAGGCCATCCGTCCAGTTCTCCACAAATGAATAGGCAGACGCCACGGCACACTCACTTACAGGTTGTCGCAGGTCCTCTCGGGGCATGGCTGCTTCGGGAGGTACCTGCATCACATAGCTGGAAGAGAGCCGACCGCCAGGTGCCTCCATTGCGACGGATGTCCCGAGGAAACGGCCCAACATATGCTGGAAGTGTGTCCCGCCTGGGCGACAGAGCGCCTTCAGCTCTGCGCAGTCGTTGGCTCCGACCTCTCACTGCCTGCCGTGGTCTAATCTATGGTAGACAGTGAGGAGTCGTGGAGCGCCGTCCTCGCATACTGCGAGACAGTGGTTGCCCAGAAGGAGGCAGACGAGCGGGATCGGGAGGCGACGACCGATCTAGCGATGCGCCGCCGACGACCAGGGCGCCGCCGCCGAAGAGCCGAACTGGGAGTTCACCCTCCCTGATAGAGTCGCTGGGACAGGCTCGGGGGAGCCTGTTCCCAGCTAAGTCCTTGAAGGGAGAAGGCGCCGTGCTGTAGTGCAGCAGTGCGGTGCGGAGGGACGCAGTTGGGCGTCCCCCAAAGCTGAGGCCTGATGAGGCCATGTCGCTGCCGAGTTCGCGGAAGAGTGCCGATGGCGTACCCGTGCTCTCGGCGCAGAGCGACGTGAGCAATGCACCATGGTGTTTTTAGCCGGTAGGAGTCCGGCATAACCACACGCTGCCCCCGCGGTGTGTGGTATCCATGAGGATTTTCGCCATGTAAAAAAAAAAAAAAAAAAAAGGTTAGGTTAGGTTAGGTTATGCCCGGGGCGTGCCCCTCAGTGTCCAGTTCCACGTACTGCGCCCTGGGCAACGTTGTCCCTGACCACCGTAACGGAGTGGCAGGGCAGCGGCTAAGAGACACTGAGCTTGCGTGAATTGCTGGCAGCTATTACAGCTTTTATAGCGGGGTGTCGGAATCCGACACGGAGCCCTCGGTATCGACCGAGCGGATCGTACGCAAGCGATCCTTTACAAAAAGGACCGAGTCGACGTCGGACTCAACCGGCGGTAAAAAGAAGCCAAAGGCTAAAAAGATCACTGAGGATGCTCAGCGCGAATTGAGGGAGTCTCTCATGCGTACAAAGCGTGACGAAGCCCAATCGGACCTCGAGGAGGTGGTGGCAGCCAAGGAGCAACGGGCCCGCACCACCCGTGCCAAGGCCGGCTACGGAGCGTCCTGTGTGCTGTACGCGGACCACTCCGTGGCGGAACTGCTCCGGATGGCACAGGAGGACAAAGAAGAGATCGCAGAGGTCGCCTCCAAGTCCTCCAATTTGAAAGGCACCTTTCAAAAGGCCCTGAAGTGCCGTGCAATTAGCATGCACGGCATCGTAGAGGAGCTTGCGCAGCGCAGCGCGAATGAGGAGACACGTCAACTGCAGGGGAGGGTGGATCGCCTGCAGGCTGAAGTGAACCAGCTGCGCGGGAAGCTGGCTGAAGCCAATAACCAGCCTGCTCAGGCGTCGGAGGCGCGAGGACCCTCGTCCCCAGCCAACCTAGAGGACATCATCCGAAAGGTTGTCATGGAGGAGAGGGCCTTCACGAGGGCCTGCTTCGCGGGCATAGAAGACCGGCTATTGCCGGAGAAACGGCTCCGCCCTCCACTCGCGGCGGATAGGGCGCCCGCACGAGCTCCCGTCGCACCGGGGCCCTCAACGGCCCCAGCCCAGCCGGAGAAGGCGAAGGGCAAAGGGAAGGGGCAAGGCAAAAAGGCCGCCCCGGCCGTCTCAGCTGCCCCAGCTGCCCCATCTGCCACTACCACCCAGACGGACCCGCTCCTGCCCTCCACCACCCCTTCCAACGGGCCGTGGGTAAAGGTGGGGAGAAAAAAGAAGGGGAAGAAGTCGGCCCCCCCAGCACCTACTGCAACTAAGTCTGCGGCTTCGGCGGACAAGAGGAGGAAGTTGGCGCCTCCTCCGAAAACCGCGGCGGTGGTGGTCACGTTGACCCCAGAGGCGGCGGAGCGGGGGGAGACATACGAGTCCGTACTGCGACGGGCTCGTACGAGTGTGGACCCTGCGCAGCTCGGACCTGGCAGAGTCACTTGTAGAAAGACCCAAACGGGGGCTCGGATTTTTGAGTTTTCGGGGGCCCAGGGCGGCACCAAGGCGGACCTCTTCGCGACGAAGCTGAAAGAAGCCGTCGCAAATACGGCCAAGGTGGTGAGGCCCATGAAGTGCGTGACCCTTGAGGTGACCGGCCTCGACGACACGGTCACCCAAGAGGAGGTGGTGGCCGCTGTTGCGGCGGCGGGGGGTTGCGCCATTGCAGCCATCAAGGGCCGGGTCATTAGGACCGGGCGCGGAGGCATGGGCACCATGAGGGTGGAGTGCCCGATCGTGGTGGCCAAGGCGGTCTTGGAGAAGGGCCACCTTCAGGTCGGATTTAGCTCGGGCGGGATCCGGGCGCTCGAGAAGATGCCGATGCGGTGCTTTAAGTGCTTCGGCATCGGCCACACCCGGGCTCTCTGTCCCTCCGCTGCTGAGCGCGGGGAACTTTGTTTCCGTTGCGGGAAGGAGGGGCACAAATCGGCCACCTGCAAGGCCGCCACCCCGCGCTGCGCAGTGTGCGCTGCCAGTGGTCGTCCAGCGGACCACGTTATGACGAGCAGGAGGTGCTGTCCACCACCCCTGAAAAAGGGCAAAGCGCAGGCGCCGACGCGCCCTGCCGCCGCTGCCGCCGGTACTTCACCATCAGTGCCGGCCATTGGGGGAGATGCGATGAATACTGATTAATGGCCGGGTTTCATCGCATTCTTCAGGCGAACGCCAACCACTGCAGAGCGGCCCAGGACCTCCTGGTCCAAACCTTCGCAGAGTGGTTGGTGGACGTGGCGGTTGTCGCCGAGCCCTACTCCGTCCCTGGCAGCTGGCTGGGGGACGATGATGGCTCAGTGGCACTAGTAGCGCGGTCTTCCACAGACTCCCCTCCCCTCTCGCTCTTAGAGAGGGGACCGGGATATGTGGCCGCCGCGTGGGGGGACATACCCCTCATTGGGGTATATTTCTCCCCAAACCGCCCACTCACGGACTTCGAGAATTTCCTTGAGGTCCTCGCCACAGTGGCCGGCAGAGTGGCGCGGCGCGGCGTGTTGCTGGTGGCGGGCGACTTCAACGCCAAGTCGGTGGTGTGGGGCAACCCAGCCACCGATGCCCGGGGACGCGAGCTGGAGAGCTGGTCCGTGGCGTCCGGCCTGTCCCCCCTAAATAGGGGCACGGTCCACACCTGCGTGCGACGGCAGGGAGGATCCATTGTGGACCTCGCTTTCGCCTCTCCTTCCTTGGCGACCCGGGTGGTGGACTGGCGGGTGGAGCTGGCAGAGACGCTGTCGGACCACCGGTACGTCCGTTTCGACATCCGGACGTGCCGGGGCCAGGT
Organism: Mechanitis mazaeus; assembly: GCA_959347395.1. NCBI lineage: Eukaryota > Metazoa > Arthropoda > Insecta > Lepidoptera > Nymphalidae > Mechanitis > Mechanitis mazaeus. The sequence goes on from OY365757.1 coordinate 7,114,246, forward strand.
GGTCCGCGCGGAACGGTCCCCCTTTCCACGCCTCACCCGCCTAGACCGGGAGGCCGCCTCGGAGGCTGCGTTCCTCGAGGATTGGCTCTCGCCCCCCGTCGACGCCTGTGATGTGGACACTGCGGCGGTCCAGCTCAGAGCCTCCCTGACTCCCAGAGGTCCCCCCCCTCTACACCTTTGGGAGTCGTTAACATCTTGGCGGTGGTGTGCGTAACGCATTTCCCCGGGAAAAAAAAAAAAAAAAAAAAAAAAAAAAAAAAGGTTCCGGGGTGTGCAACTCTAGCATGCCCCGGTCTCGTCGTCCGCCTCCTCGACGCGCCGTCTACTGGTGGTCGCAGGAGTTGGTGGACCTCCGAGCCGCCTGCGTGGCGGCCAGGCGGGCCTACACTAGGAGCCGGCGGCGGCGCATTCGCGACCTCGCGCACGAGGACCGCCTCTACGTGGCATACGTGGAGGCCAAGGCGGCCCTGACGGCGCGAATACGCGCCGCCCAGGATAGCGCGAGGACGGAGATGCTCGAGGGTCTCGACGCTGACCCGTTTGGGAGGCCGTACAAGGCGGCACGTAACAAACTGCGCCCGTACGGTCCTCCGGTCGCCGAGACCCTCGAGCCGTCGCTGCTGGACGGGGTGGTCCAGTCCCTGTTTCCACGCAGGGACAACTTCACCCCGCCAGCGATGAGCACCCCGCAGGGCGCGGCTCTTTTGGCCGAGGAGGTCCCCCCAGTGACGGAGGACGAGGTGGAGAGGGCGGTCGTCCGCCTCCGAGCGAAAAAGACGGCCCCGGGTCCGGATGGCGTCCCTGCAAGGGTCGTGGCCATCGCCGCCTCCCAGATGGGCGAAAGGTTCCGGGACCTCTTCAGTGCGTGTTTGGCGTGTGAGAGGTTCCCGGGGGCCTGGAAGGAGGGCCAACTGTGCCTTCTGAGGAAGGAAGGGCGGCCAATGGACTCCCCGTCGGCATACCGACCGATCGTCCTTCTGGACGAGGTCGGTAAAATGTTCGAGGGGATTCTCGCCGCCCGTATCAAGGGGCACTTGGGCACAGTTGGCCCGGACCTCTCGGAAGCCCAGTTCGGCTTCCGAGCTGGGCGCTCGACGGTGGACGCCCTATTCCGCCTAAAGAGCCAGGTGAGGGAGGCTATGGATGCGGGGGATGGACTGTTGGCGGTGTCTTTCGACATCGACAACGCATTCAACTCCATTCCCCACTCCACCATACTGGAGGCGCTCCGCTTTCATGGAGCGCCTCCGTATCTGCGGGGTCAGGTGGCGGACTACCTGAGGGGCCGCTCGGTACTGGTCGTGGACAGGTCGGGGCGGCTCCTTAGATACGGCGTCGAGTCCGGTGTTCCACAGGGTTCTGTACTAGGACCGCTGCTGTGGGACATCGGGTTCGACTGGCTTTTGCGGGGAAATCTCCCCCGTGGCACATCCGTCGTCTGCTATGCAGACGACACCTTGCTAACAGCCCGGGGGAGAAATTTCGAGGAGGCGGCCAGCTTGGCCTCGGCGAGTGGTTCGCGAGTGGTGGACCGAATCACCCGCCTAGGGCTGAAGGTGGCGCTGCACAAAACCGAGGCCGTGTTTTTCCACGGGCCTCGGCAGCGCCAACCGCCCGACGCCCACGTCCACATTGCGGGTGTCCGCATAGAGGTTCAGGCCCAGATGAAATATCTGGGCCTAGTGCTCGACAGCAGGTGGCGCTTTAGTGCCCACTTCTCCTCGCTGTCGGCACGCCTCATGAGGACTGCGGGCGCCCTCTCGTGGCTCCTCCCGAACGTCGGGAGGCCCGGGGACAAATGCCGGCGTCTATACGCCGGCATACTCAAGAGTATGGCCCTCTATGGGGCTCCAATCTTGGCGGACTCATTGGGCAGGCGGGAAAACACCACTGCCCTCCGCAGGCCACAGAGGGCCATCGCGCAGCGGGTGGCGAGGGCGTACCGCACCATTAGTTTTGCGGTTGCGTGCGTCCTCGCAGGCACCCCGCCGTGGGAGCTCGAGGCCTGGACGCTCGCCAGGGCCTACGAATGGACGGCGGGGCAGAGGGCACTTAACGAGCCACCGGATCCGGGGGAGCGAAAGGAGCTCCGCGAGGAGGCGAAGGGTGCCGTCATCCGGCACTGGACGGAGGACCTCGCGTCCGCAGCCTACGGCCGCCGGACGCTGGATGCCATCGGGCCGGTCCTCAGCGACTGGCTCGATCGGCGGCACGGCCACCTCTCCCTACGTCTGGTGCAGGTGCTGTCCGGGCATGGATGCTTCGGATCGTACCTGCACCGTATAGGGAGGGAGGAGACTCCAGCGTGCCACCACTGCGGTGCAGCGGTGGATACGGCGGCGCACACCCTGGAGGTGTGCTCATCGTGGGCTGAACCCCGCCGCACCCTTGCGGCGGTGGTTGGGGACGACCTCTCGCTCCCCGGGGTGATTGCCGCCATGCTGAGTGGCGACGAGGCATGGCAGGCGGTGGCCTCCTTCTGCGAGGATGTCATGTCGCAGAAGGAGGCGGCGGAGCGCGCGCGGGAGGACGACCCTCTCGCGGCGCCGCTCCGCAGACGTAGAAGGGGCGGAACTCGGCGGCTAACACAACGGCCGCCACCATCCGCCCCGAGGGGTGATCAGCGGGCGATAGGCGCGGGGGCGCCTCCGCCTGCATTGCACAGATCACCCCACCTGCGCTCTGGCCAGGACCCCTCCCCAGCCGGGGGGGGGATTGTTTGAGGGGCCTGCCGTAAGGCGGCCAATCGCCGGAGGGGGACTGGTCGCCACATATTCCCAGACCCCCTCCATTAAGGCGAAGCCGGAGCGCCGCTGGGTTATTTTTAGTGGGTATACCGGGAGCACCGGGGAGTCCCACATACCCCTCTCGTCCCCCGACGGGAGGGGATGCATAAGCACGCATCTTTTTCCCAGCGACAAAAAAAAAAAAAAAAAAAAAAAAAAAAAAAAAAAAAAAAAAAAGGTTAGGTTAGGTTCCCCCCCGAGGCTGCCACCTTGTCGTGGTGGGGGGGGCTTGCGTGTCCCAATGATCCCTGAGGCTATACCGGCAGAGTCACTCATACCGGGAGGTTTAGGGTGAGGGGCCAGACTAAGAGCAGCCACTCCAGGCGTAGGTACGTGACGACACCATCGCCCACTGGAAAACCGGTGCAATCAGTCGAAAAGCCGCGAGGCACAAATCATACCGTAACCCGGCCATTGCACTACGGCCGGGACCGGGGGCACATCACACGTGATGTGCTGCGAGGAAGGAAACCTCTATAAAAAATCAACCCGCAACCGTAGTCTAGCGTGCTGCGGTGTAGGGTTAACCGGTAAGCGCTGAGAAGGAGGGGGAGCTCACCCGGAAATGAGCCCAAAACTTATGATGGCGGACTGTAAAAAATCACTACCCCAGGAGGGTACCGGTAAATCCGGAGAATCCCTCCCGGTAGTCTCGCGTACCCCGGCGTTGCGTCAGGCTACCGGCCGCCCCTCGTATTCTGGGGGGGGCAGCATTCGCTTGAGTATACCTACTCACGACCATGGCAAATCATCACGGACTTCGGATAAGCTTAACGATTTGGATTTTGTTAAACCCGGGGGGACTACGGTCCCCAAAGACCATTGCGCGAAAAAGGACACCGATATGCAGATTGATTCGGATGTTGTTGCAGTGTCGGCGGACTCTCGCTCTGCTGATTCTGTAGTTTTAGGGTCTCGGTTGATGCGGCGAACGCCGCAAGTGGTTTTAAAGGACCTGTTTCGGTCGGGTGACTCGAGCAGGGCTCCATCGTCCTCTCGAGACTCACTCGTGGATGAAGGAGAGATGCGGAGTTGTGCCTCAGGAGCCTGTAGCCCTGAGTTCCACGATATCCGTGTCTCGGATGACGGCGCTGGCAAGCGGCGTTCCAAATTCTGGAGCACGCCTCGCCAAAAACCAGAAAAGCGCCGAGGAGGAAAACGTTCGGGGTCGGATTCGACGTCGAACGAAGAGGAAGAACAACCAACTCCTCGTAAGTTGTCGACGGGCCGCTGCAGTCGGGGACGCTTACGGTCCAGTGGTGCTGTACCTCCACTAGTGCGGGATGAGCGTGGCCGCTTCAAGCGGGTAGACACGCCGCTTCCCACTGACCAGGTTTGCAGATCCCGCCCTCATAGCGGGAGCGACGAGCCAGCGTCTGGTGGGTCGAAAAAGTCAGACGCTTCTAGAGGGCGCGGAAGACCCCCAACCACCGGGGAGTACGTCGGCCTGGCGAAGGCAAAGCGGGAGCTTCTCGACCTGGAGCGGCAGGAGATGCAGCTTCAGGCGGAACGTGAGCTTGCGGAAGAGATCCGGAAGATCCACCAGACTCGGCAGGCACATGGGTTGAGTGCCCCAGAGGAGACCGTGCTGGAAGGGGAGCCATCGGCGCCTGTCCTCCTTGACGGGTTGCTGAAGACGGCCGAAGTGATCACCGAGGTGACCCATAAGTCGGCAAATGTCAAGGGCACCACCCGCAAGGTGTTAAACACTGAAGTGCGGGCAATAAAACAAGCGGTCGAGATCCTGCGTCGAAGCACAGTCTCCGCGGAGACGACCAAAGTCGCTTCAGAGAACGCGAGACTAAAGACGGAGCTGGCAGAGCTGCGTAGTGAGGTGGCAGAGCTGCGAGCAGACCTGCAGCGTGCCCAGGCACAGGTCAGAGTGCCCCCGCCCGCGGAAGGACGCACCGGCCTTGAGGTTGAGGAACTGGCCCGGTCCATCATGGATCGGGTCGGTTTTATGATAAATGCCCGCTTCGAGGGCATAAAGGACAGGCTGCTGCCCGAAAAACGCGTGCGTCCTCCACTTGCCGCGGATCGGGCCCGCACAGAGTCATCTGAGGTTCCTCTCGCGTCGCCGTCATTTGCGGAGGTGGTCGGCGTCTCCGAACAGCAGAGCCAGCGACCACAGGCCAAGGAAACCCCAGAGGGACCTACAGCTATCCCTCAAAAGCCTCCATCAAAAAAGAAGACGAGTAAGAGTCGAGGCAAGGCTAAGAAGCCACCGCCTCCTCCTCCCAAGAGGGGTAAGCAATTGCCCCAAACAGGATCACAGCCGAGTGCTCCTCCGGTCCCTGCAGCCGATGGGGAGGAGTGGACGGTTGTAAGCCGCCGTCGTCGCAAGCGAGGTCAAGGCGCGAAGCGGGTGGCCTCCGCTGGTCAAAAAAGTAAAAAGGCGACGAAGCCTCGGGGCGCAGACCGAAAGCCCAACCTCAGCGCGCCGCGATCGACTGCGGTGGTGCTGCGCCTCCAGCCGAATGCCCAAGAGAAGGGCCTTTCGTACGCCGACATCCTGTCGCAGGCTAAGCAGCAGCTTAATTTGCCTGAGCTGGGAATCGACGGCGTGCAGTTCAGGGTCGCTGCGTCTGGTGCGCGGGTACTGAAAATACCCGGCACCACAAGTGGAGACAAGGCGGATGCGCTAGCTGAGAAGCTGCGCTTGATTCTCGACCCGGAGAACGTTGCTGTGTCCAGGCCTGTCAAGTCTGCTGGTTTGCGGGTCTCAGAGCTGGATGATTCGGTGACGGCGGAGGAGGTTGCTGCGGCGATCGCCCGGATCGGCGAATGCCCGGTCGAGGCGGTTAGAGTCGGCACAATCCGGAGGAATCGATCGGGCATAGGGACAGTGGTTGTCAACTGTCCCGTCACGGCTGCACGAAAAGTCGTGGATGGCGGCCGTTTGCTGGTAGGGTGGGTGTCTGCACACATCCGCCTGCTCGATAAGAAGCCGGTGCGCTGCTTCAGATGCCTGGAGGCCGGGCACGCAAAGGAACAGTGCACTGCCGCTGACGATCGCAGCACCCTGTGTTTCCGGTGCGGAAAGGCTGGCCACAAATCAGCGGAATGCACCGAAGCACCGCATTGTGTGGTGTGTGCCGCCGCTAACAGGCCCGCCGGTCACAAGATCGGTGGATGGGCCTGCAAGGCCCACAATAACGGGCGCAAAGGGAAAAGGGCAGCCGGCAATAAAGCTGGGCCCAGAGATCAGGCGGCCAAAGCCGCTCCTGTGACCGGAGGGTTATCGGAGAGTATGGTCACAGATTAATGGCCCCTCTCCGGTTCCTGCAGATAAATTTAAATCACTGCGCCAGAGCTCAGGACCTAATGTTCCAGAGTCTGGCGCAGTGGAGGATTGGCGTAGCCATAGTGGCTGAGCCATATCGGGTGTCTCCTGGATGGGCAGGTGATAATGACGGTTTGGCCTGTATTATTTCGAGGCCGGCCGCGGGCTCCTCGCCAATTCAAAAATTAGTTAGGGGTTCAGGTTACGTCGCGGCCCAGGTGGGGGACATCGTCGTCGTTTCGGCGTATTTCTCCCCAAATCGACCGGTGAGTGATTTCGGGGAATTTTTGGCTCGGCTGACAGGCCTTGTACGGCAGAGCCATCCTCTTCCTGTTGTTGTTGCGGGGGACCTCAATGCAAAGTCTGTGGCGTGGGGATCCCCCGCGACAGATCTGCGCGGCTCGATGGTTGAGCGGTGGATGCTGGAGACCGGGCTCGTTGTTTTGAATAGGGGTTCGGTCAACACGTGCGTGCGGATGCAGGGCGGCTCTATCGTGGACGTCTCGTTCGCTAGTCCTGCCCTGGCGCGCCGTGTCCAGGATTGGGGAGTGTTGGAGGTAGAGGAGACGCTTTCAGACCACCGTTACATACGATTTAGCGTCTCCTCCCTCCCTGTGAACCCGGGTGGCCCCGAGCGGACCCCATCCAACAACAGCCATAGGTGGCAACTCAAAAGCCTCAATCGTGAGGTTCTTCGTGAAGCGGTGATCGTAAGATCTTGGTCACCCGCGCCGCCAGGTCCAGTTGAAGTGGAAAGTGAAGCAGACTGGTTCCGGGAGACAATGAAGCAGATTTGCGATGCGTCAATGTCCCGGGCTAGATCTCGGCCTCCGAAGCCCCAGGTGTACTGGTGGTCGGCCGATATCGCGCAGTTGCGCAGAGACTGTGTCGTAGCCAGGCGCCAGTACACACGGTGCAGGCGAAGAAGGCGAAGGGATCTCAATAGAGAAGCTCTGCTCTATGGCTCATATAGAGACCTAAAGCTACAACTACAGACAGCCATCGGAAGGGCGATAGAGGCTGCCTGGGGTGAATTCTTGGTTACTCTGGACGCGGATCCATGGGGGCGACCATACAAGCTAGTGTTGAGCAAGCTCCGCTCCTGGGCCCCCCCCGTTACAGAGACCCTATCGCCCCAGCTGCTTCGGGACGTTGTGTCATCCTTGTTCCCACATCGCGGCGAATTCTCCCCACCTGTCATGTCCCGCGACCCTCCAGTGCAGTCGCCGGAATCGTTCGCAGCGCCGTCAGTGTCTGAGGAGGAGCTCAATGCGGCGGTCAGAAAGCTGCGAGCTAAAAACACTGCTCCCGGCCCTGACGGCGTACCGGGACGCGCCCTAGCTCTGGCGCTGGAAGATCTGGGGGATCGACTCCGGGCGCTCTTTTCCGCCTGTTTACAGCAAGGAGTCGTCCCCCACAGATGGAAGGAGGGTAAACTGGTCCTCTTACGTAAGGAGGGCCGGCCGCTTGACTCAGCCTCCGGATACCGCCCGATCGTGCTACTCGACGATGTGGCCAAGCTCTTCGAGAGAGTGGTGGCCGGGCGCATCGTCGAGCATCTGGAGCAAGTCGGGCCGATCCTGGCGGATTGTCAGTTTGGGTTCAGGAGAGGAAGATCGACGGTGGATGCTGTAGGCAGAGTCCGGACCCTGGCACAGGATGCGGTCTCCCGGGGTGAGGTCGTTCTGGCGGTGTCACTTGACATCGCCAACGCTTTCAACACACTCCCCTGGGCTTGCATCAGGGAGGCACTCCGGTTCCATGGGGTGCCTTCCTACCTGTGCCGCGTCATAGGGTCGTACTTGTCCGGCAGGAGCGTGATCTTTCCCTGCCAAAACGGGACGCAAGATGCGCGAGAAGTGCTGTGCGGTGTTCCACAGGGGTCGGTCCTAGGACCACTCTTGTGGAACATCGGATATGACTGGGTGCTGCGTGGCGCCAATCTCCAGGGTGTTGAGGTGACATGCTACGCCGATGACACCCTGGTAACTGCGCGCAGCAAGACTCTCCGCAACGCCGCCATACTCGCCACGGCGGGAGCGGCCCACGTTGTGTCGAGAATAAGGCGTCTGGGACTGGAGGTGGCGCTTAATAAGTCGGAGGCATTATGCTTTCACGGGCCCCGAAACGCGCCGCCTGCCAACCTGCACATCGTGGTTGGAGGAGTACGCATCGTCGTAGAGTCCCAGATGAGGTATCTGGGGCTCACTCTAGACAGCAAGTGGGATTTTAGGGCCCACTTTGAAAGGTTGGCCCCACGGCTCATTCGAACAGCTGCTGCTCTGGGGCGGTTGCTGCCAAATGTCGGTGGCCCAGGCGCCACTTGTAGGCGCCTTCATGCTGGAGTTGTGCGGTCCATGGCTCTCTACGGGGCTCCTGTTTGGGCCGATGCCCTGAATCGCCGGAGTGTCGCGCTTTTGCGCAAACCGCAGAGGGCATTGGCGGTCAGGGCCATCCGGGGATACCGCACAATCTCCGACGAAGCGGCGTGTGTTTTGGCGGGTTTCATGCCCTGGGACCTAGAGGCCGGTATCCTTGCCAAGCTTCATGCGTGGCGCGAGGAGGCACGGTCACAAGGGCACGCACCACCACCCCAGGAAATCGGGGAAAGAAGAAAGAGGCTGCGAGAAGCAGCTGAAGAAATGTGGGAGTCCAGGCTGGGGCATCCTAGCGCCGGCCGACGGACCATCGAGGCCATCCGTCCAGTTCTCCACAAATGGATAGGCAGACGCCACGGCACACTCACTTACAGGTTGTCGCAGGTCCTCTCGGGGCATGGCTGCTTCGGGAGGTACCTGCATCACATAGCCGGAAGAGAGCCGACCGCCAGGTGCCTCCATTGCGACGGATGTCCCGAGGAAACGGCACAACATATGCTGGAAGTGTGTCCCGCCTGGGCGACAGAGCGCCTTCAGCTCTGCGCTGTAGTGGGCTCCGACCTCTCGTTGCCCGCCGTGGTCAAATCTATGGTGGACAGCGAGGAGTCGTGGAGCGCTACTCTCGCCTTTTGCGAATCAGTGCTTGCCCGGAAGGAAGCAGACGAGCGGGATCGGGAGGCGACGACCGATCTCGCGATGCGCCGCCGACGACCAGGGCGCCGCCGCCGAACAGCAGGTCTGGGAGACCACCCTCCCTGATAGAGTCGCTGGGGCAGGCTCGGGGGAGCCTGTTCCCAGCTAAGTCCTTGAAGGGAGAAGGCGCCGTGCTGTAGTGCAGCAGTGCGGTGCGGAGGGACGCAGTTGGGCGTCCCCAAAGCTGAGGCCTGATGAGGCCATGTCGCTGCCGAGTTCGCGGAAGAGTGCCGATGGCGTACCCGTGCTCTCGGCGCAGAGCGACGTGAGCAATGCACCATGGTGTTTTTAGCCGGTAGGAGTCCTGCATAGCCACACGCTTGCGTGTCCCAATGATCCCTGAGGCTATCCCGGCAGAGTTACTCATACCGGGAGGTTTAGGATGAGGGGCCAGACTAAGAGCAGCCACTCCAGGCGTAGGTACGTGACGACACCATCGCCCACTGGAAAACCGGTGCAATCAGTCGAAAAGCCGCGAGGCACAAATCATACCGGAACCCGGCCATTGCACTACGGCCGGGACCGGGGGCACATCATACGTGATGTGCTGCGAGGAAGGAAACCTCTATAAAAAATCACCCCGAAACCGTAGTCTAGCGTGCTGCGGCGTAGGGTTAACCGGTAAGCGCTGAGAAGGCGGGGGAGCTCACCCGGAAATGAGCCCAAAAACTTATGATGGCGGATTGTAAAGAATCATTATCCCAGGAGGGTACCGGTAAATCCGGAGAATCCCTCCCGGTAGTCTCGCGCACCCCGGCGTTGCGTCAGGCTACCGGCCGCCCCTCGTATTCTGGGGGGGGCAGCATTCGCCTGAGTATTCCTACTCACGACCATGGCAAATCATCACGGATTTCTGATAAGCATAACGACTTGGATTTTGTTAAACCCGGGGGGACCACGGTTCCCAAAGACCATTGCGCGATAAAGGACTCCGATATGCACATCGATTCGGATGTTGTTGCAGTGTCAGCGGACTCTCGCTCTGCTGATTCTGTAGCTTTAGGGTCTCGGTTGATGCGGCGAACGCCGCAAGTGGTTCTAAAGGACCTGTTTCGGTCGGGTGACTCGAGTAGGGGTCCATCGTCCTCTTGAGACTCACTCATGGATGAAGGAGAGATGCGGAGTTGTGCCTCAGGAGCCTGTAGCCCTGAGTTCCACGATATCCGTGTCTCGGATGACGGCGCTGGCAAGCGGCGTTCCAAATTCTGGAGCACGCCTCGCCAACAACCGGAAAAGCGCCGAGGAGGAAAACGTTCGGGGTCGGATTCGACGTCGAACGAAGAGGGAGAACAACCAACTCCTCGTAAGTTGTCGACGGGCCGCTGCAGTCGGGGACGCTTACGGTCCGGTGGTGCTGTACCTCCACTAGTGCGGGATGAGCGTGGCCGCTTCAAGCGGGTAGACACGCCGCTTCCCACTGACCAGGTTTGCAGATCCCTCCCTCATAGCGGAAGTGACGAGCCAGCGTCTGGTGGGTCGAAGAATTCAGACGCTTCTAGAGGTCGCGGAAGACCCCCAACCACTGGGGAGTACGTCGGCCTTGCGAAGGCAAAGCGGGAGCTTCTCGACCTGGAGCGGCAGGAGATGCAGCTTCAGGCTGAGCGAGAGCTAGCGGAGGAGGTTCGCAAGATCCACCTAACTCGTCAGGCACAAGGCTTGAGTGCCCCAGCGGAGACCGTGTTGGAAGGGGAGCCATCGGCGCCTGTCCTTCTTGACGGGTTGCTGAAAACGGCAGAGATCATCTCGGAGGTGACCCATAAGTCAGCAAATCTCAAGGGCACCACCCGCAAGGTGTTAAACACCGAAGTGCGGGCAATCAAACAGGCGGTCGAGGTTCTGCGTCGTAGCACAGTCTCCGCGGAAACGACAAAAGTTGCGTCTGAGAACGCGAGACTCAAGGCGGAGTTGGCCGAGCTGCGCGGAGAGGTCGCAGAGCTGCGAGCCGACCTGCAGCGTGCCCAGGCACAGGTCAGAGTGTCCCCACCCGCGGAAGGACGCACCGGCCTGGAGGTTGAGGAACTGGCCCGGACTATCATGGATCGGGTCGGTTTTATGATTAATGCCCGCTTTGAGGGCATTAAGGACAGGCTGTTGCCCGAAAAACGTGTGCGTCCTCCTCTTGCCGCGGATCGGGCGCGCACAGAGCCACCTGAGGGTCCTGTCGAGTCGCCAACATTTGCGGAGGTGGTCGGCGTCTCCGAACAGCAGAGACAACCACCACAGGCCAAGGAAATCCCAGAGGGACCAACAGCTGTCCCTCAAAATCCTCCAACAAAGAGGAAGAGTAAGAGCCGGGCTAAGACGAAGAAGCCACCTCCCCCTCCTCCGAAGGCGAGTACGCAATCGCCTCAAATACGATCACAGCCGAGTGCTCCTTCGGTCCCTGCAGCCGATGGGGAGGAGTGGACGGTTGTGAGCCGCCGTCGTCGAAAGAGAGGCCAAGGCACGAGGCGGGTGGCCTCCGCTGGCCAAACACAGAAGAAGACGTCGAAGCCTCGGGGCGAAGACCGAAAGCCCAACCTGAGCGCGCCGCGATCTACTGCGGTGGTGCTGCGCCTCCAGCCGAATGCCCAAGAGAAGGGCCTTTCCTACGCAGATATCCTGTCGCAGGCTAAGCAGCAGCTTAATCTGCCTGAGCTGGGAATCGACGGCGTGCAGTTCAGGGTCGCTGCGTCTGGTGCGCGGGTACTGAAAATACCCGGCACCACAAGTGGAGGCAAGGCGGATGCGCTGGCTGAAAAGCTGCGCTCGATCCTTGACCCGGAGAACGTCGCTGTGTCCAGGCCCGTCAAGTCTGCTGGCTTGCGGGTCTCAGAACTTGATGACTCTGTAACGGCTGAGGAGGTTGCTGTAGCGATCGCTCGCATCGGCGAATGCCAAGTCGATGCGGTCAGAGTCGGCACAATCCGGAGGAATCGGGCGGGCATAGGGACAGTGGTGGCCAACTGCCCCGTCACGGCAGCGCGAAAAGTCGTGGATGGCGGCCGCTTACTAGTAGGGTGGGTGTCGGCACACATCCGCCTGCTTGATAGGAAGCCGGTGCGCTGTTTCAGATGCCTGGAGGCCGGGCACGCAAAGGAGCAGTGCACAGCAGCGGACGATCGCAGCACTTTGTGTTTCCGGTGCGGAATGGCTGGACACAAGTCAGCGGAATGCACTGGAGCACCGCATTGTGTGGTGTGTGCCGCCGCTAACAGGCCTGCCGGTCACAAGATCGGTGGATGGGCCTGCAAGGCCCACAATAACGGGCGCAAAGGGAAAAGGGCAGCCGGCAATAAAGCTGGGCCCAGAGATCAGGCGGCCAAAGCCGCTCCTGTGATCGGAGGGATATCGGAGAGCATGGCTATAGATTAATGGCCCCTCTCCGATTCCTTCAGATAAATTTAAATCACTGCGCCAGGGCTCAGGACCTAATGTTCCAGAGTCTGGCGCAGTGGAGGATTGGCGTAGCCATAGTGGCTGAGCCTTATCGCGTGTCTCCTGGATGGGCAGGAGACAACGACGGTCTGGCATGTTTACTTGCTAGGCCGGCTGCGGGCTCCCCGCTACTTCAGAATGTAGTGAAAGGTCCGGGATACGTCGTGGCCAAGGTGGGGGAAATCGTCGTCGTTTCGGCGTATTTCTCCCCTAATCGTCCGACGAGTGATTTCGGGGACTTCCTGGCTCGGCTCACGGGTCTCGTGCGGCAGAGCCATCCTCATCCCGTTGTCGTTGCAGGAGACCTGAACGCGAAGTCTGTGGCGTGGGGATCCCCTGCGACGGATTTGCGCGGTGCCATGGTTGAGCGCTGGATGCTTGAGACCGGGCTCGTTGTTCTGAATAGGGGTTCGGTAGACACGTGTGTGCGGATGCAGGGCGGTTCCATCGTCGACGTCACGTTCGCAAGCCCTGCCGTGGCGCGCCGTGTCCAGAATTGGGGAGTGTTGGAGGTAGAGGAGACGCTTTCTGACCATCGTTACATACGATTTAGCGTCTCCTCCCTCCCTGTCAACCCGGGTGGTCCCGAGCGGACCCTATCCAACAACAGCCATAGGGGGCAACTCAAAAGCCTCAATCGTGAGGTTCTACAAGAAGCGGTGATCGTAAGATCGTGGTCACCCGCGCCTCCAGGCCCGGTGGAAGTGGAACATGAAGCTGACTGGTTCCGGGAGACGATGAGGCAATTGTGCAACGCGTCTATGTTCCGGGCTAGGAATCGGCCTCCGAAGCCCCAGGTGTACTGGTGGTCGGCGGATATCGCGCAGTTGCGCAGAGACTGTGTCGTGGCTAGGCGCCAGTACATCAGGTGCAAGCGAAGACGACGCAGAGACCTCGATAGGGAAGCGCTCCTCTATGACTCCTATAGAGATATAAAGACAGAACTGCAGACGGCAATCGGGAGAGCGATAGAGGCTGCCTGGGGTGAATTCCTGGGAACTCTGGACGCGGATCCATGGGGGCGACCATACAAGCTAGTGTTGAGCAAGCTCCGCTCCTGGGCCCCCCCCGTCACAGAGACCCTATCGCCCCAGCTGCTTCGGGACGTGGTGTCATCTTTGTTCCCACATCGCGGGGAATTCTCCCCACCTGTCATGTCCCGCGACCCTCCAGTGCAATCGCCGGAATCATTCGCAGCGCCGACAGTGTCTGAGGAGGAGCTCAATGCGGCGGTCCGAAAGCTGCGAGCTAAAAACACTGCTCCCGGCCCTGACGGCGTACCGGGACGCGCCCTTGCTCTGGCGCTTGAAGATTTGGGGGATCGACTCCGGGCGCTCTTTTCCGCCTGTTTGCAACAAGGAGTCATCCCCCAGAGATGGAAGGAGGGTAAACTGGTCCTCTTACGTAAGGAGGGCCGCCCGACTGACTCATCCTCCGGATACCGCCCGATCGTGCTACTCGACGATGTGGCCAAGCTCTTCGAGAGAGTGGTGGCCGGGCGCATCGTCGAGCATCTGGAGCAGGTCGGGCCGAACCTGGCAGATTGTCAGTTTGGGTTCAGGAGAGGAAGATCGACGGTGGATGCTGTAGGCAGAGTCCGGACCCTGGCACAGGATGCGGTCTCCCGGGGTGAGGTCGTTCTGGCGGTGTCTCTTGACATCGCCAACGCTTTCAACACACTCCCCTGGGCTTGCATCAGGGAGGCACTTCGGTTTCATGGGGTGCCTTCCTACCTGTGCCGCGTCATAGGGTCGTACCTGTCCGGCAGGAGGGTGGTCTTCCCCTGCCAAAACGGGTCGCAAGATGTTAGAGAAGTGCTGTGTGGTGTTCCACAGGGGTCGGTCTTAGGACCACTCTTGTGGAACATCGGATACGACTGGGTGCTGCGTGGCGCCAATCTCCAGGGTGTTGAGGTGACATGTTACGCCGATGACACCCTGGTAACTGCGCGCAGCAAGACTCTCCGCAACGCCGCCATACTCGCCACGGCGGGAGCGGCCCACGTTGTGTCGAGAATAAGGCGTCTGGGGCTGGAGGTGGCGCTCAATAAGTCGGAGGCGCTATGCTTTCACGGGCCCCGAAACGCGCCGCCTGCCAACATGCACATCGTGGTTGGAGGAGTACGCATCATCGTAGAGTCCCAGATGAGGTATCTGGGGCTCACTCTAGATAGCAAGTGGGAGTTCAAGGCCCACTTCGAAAGGTTGGCTCCACGACTGGTTCGAACAGCTGCCGCCCTCGGGCGGTTGCTGCCAAATGTCGGTGGTCCAGGCGCCGCTTGTAGGCGCCTTCATGCTGGAGTTGTGCGGTCCATGGCTCTCTACGGGGCTCCTGTTTGGGCCGATGCCCTGAATCGCCGGAGTGTCGCGCTTTTGCGCAAACCGCAGAGGGCATTGGCGGTCAGGGCCATCCGGGGATACCGCACAATCTCGGAGGAAGCGGCCTGTGTTTTGGCGGGTTTCATGCCCTGGGACCTAGAGGCCGGGATCCTTGCCAAGCTTCATGCGTGGCGCGAGGAGGTACGGTCCCAAGGGCACGCACCACCACCCCAAGAGATCGGGGAAAGAAGAAAGAGGCTGCGAGAAGAAGCTGAAGAAATGTGGGAGTCCAGGCTGGGGCACCCTAGCGCCGGCCGACGGACCATCGAGGCCATCCGTCCAGTTCTCCAAAAATGGATAGGCAGACGTCACGGCACACTAACATACAGGTTGTCGCAGGTCCTCTCGGGGCATGGCTGCTTCGGGAGGTATCTGCACAACATTGCCGGGAGAGAGCCGACCGCCAGGTGCCTCCATTGTGACGGGTGTCCGGAGGAAACGGCCCAACATATGTTGGAAGTGTGCCCCGCCTGGGCGACAGAGCGCCTTCAGCTCTGCGCTGTAGTTGGCTCCGACCTCTCGTTGCCCGCCGTGGTCAAATCTATGGTGGACAGCGAGGAGTCGTGGAGCGCTACCTTCGCCTTTTGCGAGTCAGTGCTTGCCCGGAAGGAGGCAGACGAGCGGGATCGGGAGGCGACGACTGATCTTGCAATGCGCCGCCGACGACCAGGGCGCCGCCGCCGCAGAGCCGAACTGGGAGGGAGGAGACTCCAGCGTGCCACCACTGCGGTGCAGCGGTGGATACGGCGGCGCACACCCTGGAGGTGTGCTCATCGTGGGCTGAACCCCGCCGCACCCTTGCGGCGGTGGTTGGGGACGACCTCTCGCTCCCCGGGGTGATTGCCGCCATGCTGAGTGGCGACGAGGCATGGCAGGCGGTGGCCTCCTTCTGCGAGGATGTCATGTCGCAGAAGGAGGACCCTCTCGCGGCGCCGCTCCGCAGACGTAGAAGGGGCGGAACTCGGCGGTTAACACAACGGCCGCCACCATCCGCCCCGAGGGGTGATCAGCGGGCGATAGGCGCGGGGGCGCCTCCGCCTGCATTGCACAGATCACCCCACCTGCGCTCTGGCCAGGACCCCTCCCCAGCCGGGGGGGGGATTGTTTGAGGGGCCTGCCGTAAGGCGGCCAATCGCCGGAGGGGGACTGGTCGCCACATATTCCCAGACCCCCTCCATTAAGGCGAAGCCGGAGCGCCGCTGGGTTATTTTTTAGTGGGTATACCGGGAGCACCGGGGAGTCCCACATACCCCTCTCGTCCCCCGACGGGAGGGGATGCATAAGCACGCATCTTTTTCCCAGCGACAAAAAAAAAAGGTTAGGTTGGGAGCACCATCGCCCACCGGAAAACCGGTGCAATCAGTCGAAAAGCCGCGATGCTCAAATCATACCATAACCCGGCCATTGCACTACGGCCGGGACCGGGGGCACATCACACGTGATGTGCTGCGAGGAAGGAAACCTCTATAAAAAATCACCCCGAAACCGTAGTCTAGCGTGCTGCGGCGTAGGGTTAACCGGTAAGCGCTGAGAAGGCGGGGGAGCTCACCCGGAAATGAGCCTAAAAACTTATGATGGCGGATTGTAAAGAATCATTACCCCAGGAGGGTACCGGTAAATCCGGAGAATCCCTCCCGGTAGTCTCGCGCACCCCGGCGTTGCGTCAGGCTACCGGCCGCCCCTCGTATTCTGGGGGGGGCAGCATTCGCCTGAGTATTCCTACTCTTGACCACGGCAAATCTTCACGGACTTCGGATAAGCATAACGACTTGGATTTTGTTAAACCCGGGGGGACTACGGTCCCCAAAGACCAATGCGCGATTAAGGACTCCGATATGCATATTGATTCGGATGTTGTTGCAGTGTCGGCGGACTCTCGCTCTGCTGATTCTGTAGCTTTGGGGTCTCGGTTGATGCGGCGAACGCCGCAAGTGGTTTTAAAGGACCTGTTTCGGTCGGGTGACTCGAGCAGGGGTCCATCGTCCTCTCGAGACTCACTCGTGGATGAAGGAGAGATGCGGAGTTGTGCCTCAGGAGCCTGTAGCCCTGAGTTCCACGATATCCGTGTCTCGGATGACGGCGCTGGCAAGCGGCGTTCCAAATTCTGGAGCACGCCTCGCCAAAAATCAGAAAAGCGCCGAGGAGGAAAACGTTCGGGGTCGGATTCGACGTCGAACGAAGAGGGAGAACAACCAACTCCTCGTAAGTTGTCGACGGGCCGCTGCAGTCGGGGACGCTTACGGTCCAGTGGTGCTGTACCTCCACTAGTGCGGGATGAGCGTGGCCGCTTCAAGCGGGTAGACACGCCGCTCCCCACTGACCAGGTTTGCAGATCCCGCCCTCATAGCGGAAGTGACGAGCCAGCGTCTGGTGGGTCGAAGAATTCAGACGCTTCTAGAGGTCGCGGAAGACCCCCAACCACCGGGGAGTACGTCGGCCTTGCGAAGGCAAAGCGGGAGCTTCTCGACCTGGAGCGGCAGGAGATGCAGCTTCAGGCGGAACGTGAGCTTGCGGAGGAGGTTCGGAAGATCCACCTAACTCGTCAGGCACAAGGCTTGAGTGCCCCAGCGGAGACCGTGTTGGAAGGGGAGCCATCGGCGCCTGTCCTTGTTGATGGGTTGCTGAAAACGGCAGAGATCATCTCGGAGGTGACCCATAAGTCAGCCAATCTTAAGGGCACCACCCGCAAGGTGTTAAACACCGAAGTGCGGGCAATCAAACAGGCGGTCGAGGTTCTGCGTCGTAGCACAGTCTCCGCGGAAACGACAAAAGTTGCGTCTGAGAACGCCCGACTCAAGGCGGAGTTGGCCGAGCTGCGCGGAGAGGTCGCAGAGCTGCGAGCCGACCTGCAGCGTGCCCAGGCACAGGTCAGAGTGCCCCCACCGGCGGAAAGACACACCGGCCTCGAGGTGGAGGAACTGGCCCGGTCCATCATGGATCGGGTCGGTTTTATGATAAATGCCCGCTTCGAGGGCATAAAGGACAGGCTGCTGCCCGAAAAACGCGTGCGTCCTTCACTTGCCGCGGATCGGGCGCGCGCAGAACCACCTGATGGTCCTCGCGAGTCGCCAACATTTGCTGAGGCGGTCGGCGTCTCCGAACAGCAGAGACAGCCACGACAGGCCAAGGAAACCCCAGAGGGACCCACAGCTGTCCCTCAAAATCCTCCATCAAAAAAGAGGAATAGTAAGAGCCGGGCTAAGACGAAGAAGTCACCTCCCCCTCCTCCGAAGGCGAGTACTCAATCGCCCCAAACACGATCACAGCCGAGTGCTCCTCCGGTCCCTGCAGCCGATGGGGAGGAGTGGACGGTTGTGAGCCGTCGTCGACGAAAGCGAGGTCAAGGCGCGAAGCGGGTGGCCTCCGCTGGTCAAAAAAGAAAGAAGGCGACGAAGCCTCGGGGCTCAGACCGAAAGCCCAACCTCAGCGCGCCGCGATCGACTGCGGTGGTGCTGCGCCTTCAGCCGAATGCCCACGAGAAGGGCCTTTCCTACGCAGACATCCTGTCGCAGGCTAAGCAGCAGTTTAATCTGCCTGAGCTGGGAATCGAGGGCGTGCAGTTCAGGGTCGCTGCGTCTGGTGCGCGGGTACTGAAAATACCCGGCACCACAAGTGGAGACAAGGCGGATGCGCTTGCCGAAAAGTTGCGCTCCATTCTCGACCCTGAGAATGTCGCAGTGTGCAGGCCTGTCAAGTCTGCTGGCTTGCGGGTCTCAGAACTGGATGACTCGGTGACGGCGGAGGAGGTTGCTGCATCGATCGCCCGTATCGGCGAATGCCCGGTCGAGGCGGTTAGAGTCGGCACAATCCGGAGGAATCGATCGGGCATAGGGACAGTGGTGGTCAACTGCCCTGTCACGGCTGCAAGAAAAGTTGTCGATGGCGGCCGTTTGCTCGTAGGGTGGGTGTCTGCACACATCCGCTTGCTAGACAAGAAGCCGGTGCGCTGCTTCAGATGTCTGGAGGCCGGGCACGCAAAGGAGCAGTGCACTGTAGCTGACGATCGCAGCACCCTGTGTTTCCGGTGCGGAAAGGCTGGACACAAATCAGCGGAATGCACCGGATCACCGCATTGTGTGGTGTGTGCCGCAGCTAAGAGGCCCGCCGGTCACAAGATCGGTGGATGGGCCTGCAAGGCCCACAATAATGGGCGCAAAAGGAAAAGGGCAGCCGGCAATAAAGCTGGGCCCAGAGATCAGGCGGCCAAAGCCGCTCCTGTGATCGGAGGGATATCGGAGAGCATGGCTATAGATTAATGGCCCCTCTCCGATTCCTTCAGATAAATTTAAATCACTGCGCCAGGGCTCAGGACCTAATGTTCCAGAGTCTGGCGCAGTGGAGGATTGGCGTAGCGATAATAGCGGAGCCTTATCGCGTGTCTCCTGGTTGTGCAGGAGATAACGATGGGTTGGCCTGTATAGTTTCAAGGCCAGCCGCGGGCTCCCCGCCACTTCAAAACATAGTGAAGGGTCCGGGATGCGTCGCAGCACAGGTGGGAGATCTCGTCGTCATCTCAGTGTATTTCTCTCCAAATCGTCCGGCAAGTGAGTTCGGGGATTTCCTGGCTCGGCTCACGGGTCTCGTACGGCAGAGCCATCCTCATCCCGTTGTCGTTGCAGGGGACCTGAACGCGAAGTCTGTGGCGTGGGGATCCTCTGCGACGGATCTGCGCGGCGCGATGGTCGAGCGCTGGATGCTTGAGACCGGGCTCGTTGTTTTGAATAGGGGTTCGGTCAACACGTGCGTGCGGATGCAGGGCGGTTCCATCGTGGACGTCTCGTTCGCAAGCCCTGCCGTGGCACGCCGTGTCCAGGATTGGGGAGTGTTGGAGGTAGAGGAGACGCTTTCAGACCACCGTTACATACGATTTAGCGTCTCCTCCCTCCCTGCGAACCCGGGTGGTCCCGAGCGGACCCTATCCAACAACAGCCATAGGTGGCAACTCAAAAGCCTCAATCGTGAGGTTCTTCGTGAAGCGGTGATCGTAAGATCGTGGTCACCCGCGCCTCCAGTACCAGTGGACGTTGAACGTGAGGCAGACTGGTTCCGGGACACAATGAGGCAGGTGTGCGACACATCGATGTTCCGGGCGAGGAATCGGCCTCCGAAGCCCCAGGTGTACTGGTGGTCGGCGGATATCGCGCAGTTGCGCAGAGACTGTGTCGTGGCCAGGCGCCAGTACACCAGGTGTAAGCGAAGACGACGCAGAGACCTCGATAGGGAAGCGCTCCTCTATAATTCCTATAGAGATACTAAAACCGAATTGCAGACGGCCATCGGGAGGGCGATAGAGGCTGCCTGGGGTGAATTCTTGGGTACTCTGGACGCGGATCCATGGGGGCGACCATACAAGTTAGTGTTGAGCAAGCTCCGCTCCTGGGCCCCCCCCGTTACAGAGACCCTATCGCCCCAGCTGCTTCGGGACGTCGTGTCATCCCTGTTCCCACATCGCCGGGATTTCTCCCCACCTGTCATGTCCCGCGACCCTCCTGTGCAGTCGCCGGAATCGTTCGCAGCGCCGTCAGTGTCTGAGGAAGAGCTCAATGCGGCGGTCAAAAAGCTGCGAGCTAAGAACACTGCTCCCGGCCCTGACGGCGTACCGGGACGCGCCCTAGCTCTGGCGCTGGAAGATCTGGGGGATCGACTCCGGGCGCTCTTTTCCGCCTGTTTACAGCAAGGAGTCATCCCCCACCCATGGAAGGAGGGAAAGCTCGTCCTCTTGCGGAAGGAGGGCCGCCCGACTGACTCATCCTCCGGATACCGCCCGATAGTGCTACTCGACGATGTGGCCAAGCTCTTCGAGAGAGTGGTGGCCGGGCGCATCGTCGAGCATCTGGAGCAGGTCGGGCCGAACCTGGCAGATTGTCAGTTTGGGTTCAGGAGAGGAAGATCGACGGTGGATGCTGTAGGCAGAGTCCGGACCCTGGCACAGGATGCGGTCTCCCGGGGTGAGGTCGTTCTGGCGGTGTCTCTTGACATCGCCAACGCTTTCAACACACTCCCCTGGGCTTGCATCAGGGAGGCACTTCGGTTTCACGGGGTGCCTTCCTACCTGTGCCGCGTCATAGGGTCGTACCTGTCCGGCAGGAGGGTGATCTTCCCCTGCCAAAACGGTTCGCAAGATGATAGAGAAGTGCTGTGCGGTGTTCCACAGGGGTCGGTCTTAGGACCACTCTTGTGGAATATCGGATATGACTGGGTGCTGCGCGGCGCCAATCTCCAGGGTGTTGAGGTGACATGTTACGCCGATGACACCCTGGTAACTGCGCGCAGCAAGACTCTCCGCAACGCCGCCATACTCGCCACGGCGGGAGCGGCCCACGTTGTATCCAGGATAAGGCGTCTGGGGCTGGAGGTGGCGCTCAATAAATCGGAGGCGCTATGCTTTCACGGGCCCCGAAACGCGCCGCCTGCCAACATGCACATCGTGGTTGGAGGAGTACGCATAGTCGTAGAGTCCCAGATGAGGTATCTGGGGCTCACTTTGGACAGCAAGTGGGAATTCAGGGCCCACTTCGAAAGGTTGGCTCCACGACTGGTTCGAACAGCTGCCGCCCTCGGGCGGTTGCTGCCAAATGTCGGTGGTCCAGACGCCGCTTGTAGGCGCCTTCATGCTGGAGTTGTGCGGTCCATGGCTCTCTACGGGGCTCCTGTTTGGGCCGATGCCCTGAATCGCCGGAGTGTCGCGCTTTTGCGCAAACCGCAGAGGGCATTGGCGGTCAGGGCCATCCGGGGATACCGCACAATTTCCGATGAAGCAGCGTGTGTTTTGGCGGGTTTCATGCCCTGGGACCTTGAGGCCGGGATCCTTGCCAAGCTTCATGCGTGGCGCGAGGAGGTACGGTCCCAAGGGCACACACCAGCACCCCACGAGATCGGGGAAAGAAGAAAGAGGCTGCGAAAAGAAGCTGAAGAAATGTGGGAGTCCAGGCTGGGGCATCCTAGCGCCGGCCGACGGACCATCGAGGCCATCCGTCCAGTTCTCCACAAATGGATAGGCAGACGCCACGGCACACTCACTTACAGGTTGTCGCAGGTCCTCTCGGGGCATGGCTGCTTCGGGAGGTACCTGCACCACATAGCCGGGAGAGAGCCGACCGCCAGGTGCCTCCATTGCGACGGATGTCCCGAGGAAACGGCCCAACACATGCTGGAAGTGTGTCCCACCTGGGCGACAGAGCGCCTTCAGCTCTGCGCAGTTGTTGGCTCCGACCTCTCACTGCCTGCCGTGGTGAAATCTATGGTGGACAGTGAGGAGTCGTGGAGCGCCGTCCTCGCATTCTGCGAGGCAGTGGTTGCCCGGAAATAGGCAGACGAGCGGGATCGGGAGGCGACGACCGATCTCGCGATGCGCCGCCGACGACCAGGGCGCCGCCGCCGAAGAGCCGATCTTGGAGATCACCCTCCCTGATAGAGTCGCTGGGGCAGGCTCGGGGGAGCCTGTTCCCAGCTAAGTCCTTGTAAGGGAGTAGGCGCCGTGCTGTAGTGCAGCAGTGCGGTGCGGAGGGACGCAGTTGGACGTCCCCCTAAGCTGAGGCCTGATGAGGCCATGTCGCTGCCGAGTTCGCGGAAGAGTGCCGATGGCGTACCCGTGCTCTCGGCGCAGAGCGACGTGAGCAATGCACCATGGTGTTTTTAGCCGGTAGGAGTCCGGCATAACCACACGCTGCCCCCGCGGTGTGTGGTATCCATGAGGATTTTCGCCATGTAAAAAAAAAAAAAAAAAAAAGGTTAGGTTGGGAGGGCGATAGAGGCTGCCTGGGGTGAATTCCTGGGAACTCTGGACGCGGATCCATGGGGGCGACCATACAAGCTAGTGTTGAGCAAGCTCCGCTCCTGGGCCCCCCCCGTTACAGAGACCCTATCGCCCCAGCTGCTTCGGGACGTGGTGTCATCCTTGTTCCCACATCGCGGGGAATTCTCCCCACCTGTCATGTCCCGCGACCCTCCAGTGCAGTCGCCGGAATCGTTCGCAGCGCCGTCAGTGTCTGAGGAGGAGCTCAATGCGGCGGTCCGAAAGCTGCGAGCTAAAAACACTGCTCCCGGCCCTGACGGCGTACCGGGACGCGCCCTAGCTCTGGCGCTGGAAGATCTGGGGGATCGACTCCGGGCGCTCTTTTCCGCCTGTTTACAGCAAGGAGTCGTCCCCCACAGATGGAAGGAGGGTAAACTGGTCCTCTTACGTAAGGAGGGCCGGCCGCTTGACTCAGCCTCCGGATACCGCCCGATCGTGCTACTCGACGAGGTGGCCAAGCTCTTCGAGAGAGTGGTGGCCGGGCGCATCGTCGAGCATCTGGAGCAGGTCGGGCCGAACCTGGCGGACTGTCAGTTTGGGTTCAGGAGAGGAAGATCGACGGTGGATGCTGTAGGCAGAGTCCGGACCCTCGCACAGGATGCGGTCTCCCGGGGTGAGGTCGTTTTGGCGGTGTCTCTTGACATCGCCAAAACGACGAAAAAAAAAAAAAAAAAAAAAAAAAAAAAAAGGTTAGGTTAAGTTAGGTTAGGTTAGGTTAGGTTAGGTTGGGGCGTGCCCCTCAGTGTCCAGTTCCACGTACTGCGCCCCGGGCAACGTTGTCCCTGACCACCGTAACGGAGTGGCAGGGCAGCGGCTAAGAGACACTGAGCTTGCGTGAATTTTTGTGATTTGTCATTTGCGCTTTTGTCGGGCGACATGTCGCAGTCGCGTCCGCGGGACGTCTTCGGACGCTTCCTACCAAAAGGCCCTTCTCAGGGCCAACCCAAAGGCCCTTCTCAGGGCCAACCCCAAGGCCCTTCTCAGGGCCAACCCCAAGGCCCTTCTCAGGGCCAACCCCAAGGCCCTTCTCAGGGCCAACCCCAAGGCCCTTCTCAGGGCCAACCCCAAGGCCCTTCTCAGGGCCAACCCCAAGGCCCTTCTCAGGGCCAACCCAAAGGCCCTTCTCAGGGCCAACCCCAAGGCCCTTCTCATGGCCAACCAAAAGGCCCTTCTCAGGGCCAACCCCAAGGCCCTTCTCAGGGCCAACTCCAAGGCCCTTCTCAGGGCCAACCTCAGTCGAGGGATGCTTCGGCATCGGAGACGAGCCGCGCGAACTCAGCGGCCAGACGTTTCAGCGACATCGGGTCGGACCTTTCCGACACGGAGTCGATTAGAAGTGAGGTGACGAATTGCGGCTCTTCAACCCGCGAGTCGCGAAAGAGGGCCTTTCTAAGGCAGGACCCCGGAGGCTCTCCGGAGTCCAAAAGGTCCGCATTAACAAAGCGGGCCATCATGCGGGCAGAATTGGAGGAGAATATCGCCTCCAAGGAGAAGCTGGCGCGGACCGCCAGAGCTAAGGCCGGCTATGGCGCTTCTAGTGTCCTCTACCTGGACCACTCCGTGGAGGAGATGGAGCGCATGGCTCTAGAGGACAGCCAGGAGATTTTGGAGGTGGCCTCCAAGTCCTCTAATTTAAAGGGGACATTCCAGAAGGCCCTAAAATGCCGAGCGGCGAGCCTCATTGGCATTGTGAAGGAGTTGGCGCAGCGCACCACCTCCGACGAGACTCGGCAACTGCAGGGAAAGGTGGACAGCCTGCAGAAGGAGGTGTCCGCGCTGCACGCGCGCGTTGCCGAGCTCTTGGCTCGGCCTGAAGGGACCTCTGAAGGTCCAGTTGCAATGGCCCCACCCTCCAACCTTGAGGACATCATCCGAAAGGTTGTCATGGAGGAGAGGGCCTTCACGAGGGCCTGCTTCGCGGGCATAGAGGACCGGCTCCTGCCGGAGAAACGGCTCCGCCCTCCACTCGCGGCGGATAGGGCGCCCGCACGAGCTCCCGTCGCACCGGGGCCCTCAACGGCCCCAGCCCAGCCGGAGAAGGCGAAGGGCAAAGGGAAGGGGCAAGGCAAAAAGGCCGCCCCGGCCGTCCCAGCTGCCCCAGCTGCCCCATCTGCCACTACCACCCAGACGGACCCGCTCCTGCCCTCCACCACCCCTTCCAACGGGCCGTGGGTAAAGGTGGGGAGAAAAAAGAAGGGGAAGAAGTCGGCCCCCCCAGCACCTCCTGCAACTAAGTCTGCGGCTTCGGCGGACAAGAGGAGGAAGTTGGCGCCTCCTCCGAAAACCGCGGCGGTGGTGGTCACGTTGACCCCAGAGGCGGCGGAGCGGGGGGAGACATACGAGTCCGTACTGCGACGGGCTCGTACGAGTGTGGACCCTGCGCAGCTCGGACCTGGCAGAGTCACTTGTAGAAAGACCCAAACGGGGGCTCGGATTTTTGAGTTTTCGGGGGCCCAGGGCGGCACCAAGGCGGACCTCTTCGCGACGAAGCTGAAAGAAGCCGTCGCAA
The DNA here is from genome assembly GCA_959347395.1 of Mechanitis mazaeus. Lineage (NCBI taxonomy): Eukaryota > Metazoa > Arthropoda > Insecta > Lepidoptera > Nymphalidae > Mechanitis > Mechanitis mazaeus. The sequence goes on from OY365757.1 coordinate 7,139,485, forward strand.
ATACGGCCAAGGTGGTGAGGCCCATGAAGTGCGTGACCCTTGAGGTGACCGGCCTCGACGACACGGTCACCCAAGAGGAGGTGGTGGCCGCTGTTGCGGCGGCGGGGGGTTGCGCCATTGCAGCCATCAAGGGCCGGGTCATTAGGACCGGGCGCGGAGGCATGGGCACCATGAGGGTGGAGTGCCCGATCGTGGTGGCCAAGGCGGTCTTGGAGAAGGGCCACCTTCAGGTCGGATTTAGCTCGGGCGGGATCCGGGCGCTCGAGAAGATGCCGATGCGGTGCTTTAAGTGCTTCGGCATCGGCCACACCCGGGCTCTCTGTCCCTCCGCTGCTGAGCGCGGGGAACTTTGTTTCCGTTGCGGGAAGGAGGGGCACAGATCGGCCACCTGCAAGGCCGCCACCCCGCGCTGCGCAGTGTGCGCTGCCAGTGGTCGTCCAGCGGACCACGTTATGACGAGCAGGAGGTGCTGTCCACCACCCCTGAAAAAGGGCAAAGCGCAGGCGCCGACGCGCCCTGCCGCCGCTGCCGCCGGTACTTCACCATCAGTGCCGGCCATTGGGGGAGATGCGATGAATACTGATTAATGGCCGGGTTTCATCGCATTCTTCAGGCGAACGCCAACCACTGCAGAGCGGCCCAGGACCTCCTGGTCCAAACCTTCGCAGAGTGGTTGGTGGACGTGGCGGTTGTCGCCGAGCCCTACTCCGTCCCTGGCAGCTGGCTGGGGGACGATGATGGCTCAGTGGCACTAGTAGCGCGGTCTTCCACAGACTCCCCTCCCCTCTCGCTCTTAGAGAGGGGACCGGGATATGTGGCCGCCGCGTGGGGGGACATACCCCTCATTGGGGTATATTTCTCCCCAAACCGCCCACTCACGGACTTCGCGAATTTCCTCGAGGTCCTCGCCATAGTGGCCGGCAGAGTGGCGCGGCGCGGCGTGTTGCTGGTGGCGGGCGACTTCAACGCCAAGTCGGTGGTGTGGGGCAACCCAGCCACCGATGCCCGGGGACGCGAGCTGGAGAGCTGGTCCGTGGCGTCCGGCCTGTCCCCCCTAAATAGGGGCACGGTCCACACCTGCGTGCGACGGCAGGGAGGATCCATTGTGGACCTCGCTTTCGCTTCTCCTTCCTTGGCGACCCGGGTGGTGGACTGGCGGGTGGAGCTGGCAGAGACGCTGTCGGACCACCGGTACGTCCGTTTCGACATCCGGACGTGCCGGGGCCAGGTGGTCCGCGTGGAACGGTCCCCCTTTCCACGGTGGGCGCTCACCCGCCTCGACAGGGAGGCCGCCTCGGAGGCTGCGTTCCTCGAGGATTGGCTCTCGCCCCCCGTCGACGCCTGTGATGTGGACACTGCGGCGGTCCAGCTCAGAGCCTCCCTGACCGGGGTGTGCAACTCTAGCATGCCCCGGTCTCGTCATCCGCCTCCTCGACGCGCCGTCTACTGGTGGTCGCAGGAGTTGGTGGACCTCCGAGCCTCCTGCGTGGCGGCCAGGCGGGCCTACACTAGGAGCCGGCGGCGGCGCATTCGCGACCTCGCGCACGAGGACCGCCTCTACGTGGCATACGTGGAGGCCAAGGCGACCCTGACGGCGCGAATACGCGCCGCCCAGGATAGCGCGAGGGCGGAGAAGCTCGAGGGTCTCGACGCTGACCCGTTTGGGAGGCCGTACAAGGCAGCACGTAACAAACTGCACCCGTACGGTCCTCCGGTCGCCGAGACCCTCGAGCCGTCGCTGCTGGACGGGGTGGTCCAGTCCCTGTTTCCACGCAGGGACAACTTCACCCCGCCAGCGATGAGCACCCCGCAGGGCGCGGCTCTTTTGGCCGAGGAGGTCCCCCCAGTGACGGAGGACGAGGTGGAGAGGGCGGTCGTCCGCCTCCGGCCGAAAAAGACGGCCCCGGGTCCGGATGGCGTCCCTGCAAGGGTCGTGGCCATCGCCGCCTCCCAGATGGGCGAAAGGTTCCGGGACCTCTTCAGTGCGTGTTTGGCGTGTGAGAGGTTCCCGGAGGCCTGGAAGGAGGGCCAACTGTGCCTTCTGAGGAAGGAAGGGCGGCCAATGAACTCACCGTCGGCATACCGACCGATCGTCCTTCTGGACGAGGTCGGTAAAATGTTCGAGGGGATTCTCGCCGCCCGTATCAAGGGGCACTTGGGCACAGTTGGCCCGGACCTGTCGGAAGCCCAGTTCGGCTTCCGAGCTGGACGTTCGACGGTGGACGCCCTATTTCGGCTAAAGAGCCAGGTGAGGGAGGCTATGGACGCGGGGGATGGACTGTTGGCGGTGTCTTTCGACATCGACAACGCATTCAACTCCATTCCCCACTCCACCATACTGGAGGCGCTCCGCTTTCATGGAGCGCCTCCATATTTGCGGGGTCAGGTGGCGGACTACCTGAGGGGCCGCTCGGTACTGGTCGTGAACAGGTCGGGGCGGCTCCTTAGATACGGCGTCGAGTCCGGTGTTCCACAGGGTTCTGTCCTAGGACCGCTGCTGTGGGACATCGGGTTCGACTGGCTTTTGCGGGGCAATCTCCCCCGTGGCACATCCGTCGTCTGCTATGCAGACGACACCTTGCTAACAGCCCGGGGGAGAAATTTCGAGGAGGCGGCCAGCTTGGCCTCGGCGGGTGGTTCGCGAGTGGTGGACCGAATCACCCGCCTAGGGCTGAAGGTGGCGCTGCACAAAACCGAGGCCGTGTTTTTCCACGGGCCTCGGCAGCGCCAACCGCCCGACGCCCACGTCCACGTTGCGGGTGTCCGCATAGAGGTTCAGGCCCAGATGAAATATCTGGGCCTAGTGCTCGACAGCAGGTGGCGCTTTAGTGCCCACTTCTCCTTGCTGTCGACACGCCTCATGAGGACTGCGGGCGCCCTCTCGTGGCTCCTCCCGAACGTCGGGAGGCCCGGGGACAAATGCCGGCGTCTATACGCCGGCATACTCAAGAGTATGGCCCTCTATGGGGCTCCAATCTTGGCGGACTCATTGGGCAGGCGGGAGAACACCACTGCCCTCCGTAAGCCACAGAGGGCCATCGCGCAGCGGGTGGCGAGGGCGTACCGCACCATTAGTTTTGCGGTTGCGTGCGTCCTCGCAGGCACCCCGCCGTGGGAGCTCGAGGCCTGGACGCTCGCCAGGGCCTACGAATGGACGGCGGGGCAGAGGGCACTTAACGAGCCACCGGATCCGGGGGAGCGAAAGGAGCTCCGCGAGGAGGCGAGGGGTGCCGTCATCCGGCACTGGACGGAGGACCTCGCGTCCGCAGCCTACGGCCGCCGGACGCTGGATGCCATCGGGCCGGTCCTCTACGACTGGCTCGATCGGCGGCACGGCCACCTCTCCCTACGTCTGGTGCAGGTGCTGTCCGGGCATGGATGCTTCGGATCGTACCTGCACCGTATAGGGAGGGAGGAGACTCCAGCGTGCCACCACTGCGGTGCAGCGGTGGATACGGCGGCGCACACCCTGGAGGTGTGCTCATCGTGGGCTGAACCCCGCCGCACCCTTGCGGCGGTGGTTGGGGACGACCTCTCGCTCCCCGGGGTGATTGCCGCCATGCTGAGTGGCGACGAGGCATGGCAGGCGGTGGCCTCCTTCTGCGAGGATGTCATGTCGCAGAAGGAGGCGGCGGAGCGCGCGCGGGAGGACGACCCTCTCGCGGCGCCGCTCCGCAGACGTAGAAGGGGCGGAACTCGGCGGCTAACACAACGGCCGCCACCATCCGCCCCGAGGGGTGATCAGCGGGCGATAGGCGCGGGGGCGCCTCCGCCTGCATTGCACAGATTACCCCACCTGCGCTCTGGCCAGGACCCCTCCCCAGCCGGGGGGGGGGATTGTTTGAGGGGCCTGCCGTAAGGCGGCCAATCGCCGGAGGGGGACTGGTCGCCACATATTCCCAGACCCCCTCCATTAAGGCGAAGCCGGAGCGCCGCTGGGTTATTTTTAGTGGGTATACCGGGAGCACCGGGGAGTCCCACATACCCCTCTCGTCCCCCAACGGGAGGGGATGCATAAGCACGCATCTTTTTCCCAGCGACAAAAAAAAAAAAAAAAAAAAAAAAAAAAAAAAAAAAAAAAGGTTAGGTTAGGTTAGGTTCCCGTAACCTTGGAGTAGTACGATCCATGGCCCTCTACGGGGCTCCGATATGGGCTGACTCTCTGAATGCCGACAATAGAGTTCTCTTACGTCGTCCACAGAGGGCCATGGCGATCCGTGCAGTGAGGGGCTATCGTTCTATCTCTACTGAGGCGGCGTGCGTATTGGCTGGTGCCACGCCGTGGGATCTAGACGCGCAAGTACTCGCTGCTGTCTACTGGAGAGTAACAGACGCTCGGTCGAAGGGCAGAGATCCAACACCAAGTGACATATCACATTGGCATACGTTAGCGAGTCACGGCGCCTTTCAGAGGTGGATCGAGAGACTGGAAGATCCAAGCGCTGGACGCCTCACCATAGAGGCCATTAGGCCTGTCCTAGGAAGATGGGTGAAGAGGAAGTTTGGCTCTCTAACTTTTCATCTTACACAGGTCCTCTCGGGTCATGGTTGCTTCGGGAGGTACCTGTGTAACATCGCAGGAAGAGAGACAACCACACGTTGTCACCATTGTGGAGCGGACGAAGATACCGCAGCTCACACACTGACCGTATGCTCAGCATGGAACGAGCCGCGTCAACGGCTTGTTGCTATAATTGGGGTCGACCCGTCGTTACCGGCCATTGTAAAGGCCATGGTCCAAAACGAGAGGTCTTGGAAGGCGGTGCAATTCTTCTGCGAGGAAGTAATCTCACAGAAGGAAGCGGCGGAACGGATAAGGGAGGAGGATCCCCTAGCATACCCAAACCGCCGCCGAAGGCCCGGGCGTAGGCGCGCTGCATATGATCGCCGCCTTCCGCCCTAGGTGGACCGCTGGGTGATTGAAATGGGGCCACCAATCACCTAGCATCAAAACGGTCCCGAGATGAGCATCGCGTGCCGTGTTTTTTCCACGCGACGCTGCTGAGCTGTCACGATCGAAATATCTAGATGGGTTCCAACGAACAATCGCAGGCGGGTAGCGGATGTAATGCTAACGCGTCCCCGTTACCCAGTCACCAATGCGATGGGACGAAAACACAGTGGGGTTTTAGTCGGTAAGAGTCCGACATAACCCGTTCGCCGCCCCAGGGCAGCGGGTATCCATGAGGATTTCCCCACTTAAAAAAAAAAAAAAAAAAAAAAAAGGTTCCCGTAACCTCCTCGTGTGCCTGTCCGTTATCGTTGCTGCCGGATACGTCCGGTGGCATCGGAAGCGGTACAGGCCGGTGCTCCCTGGGCAACGGTTAATGAGTTCCTTCGGGTTCGCGTTAGCCGGTGGCTAATGCCCGGCGCTGAGGGGGTCGGTCATGAGGGTTCGTACCTGATTCATGACCGACGGGGGGTGCCGCTGTAGGGTTATGCCTGGCGAAACCTTATGTTCGGTGGTCTCCTTCTGAGACTAATCGGAGGGTGCTAGCTCTGGGGTCACTCCTGGCAACAGGTTGTGACTTCTAAGCTGGTGGGGGGGCCTGACACTTTTTAGAGGGTTTTTCGTGCCCGGTTTCAGGGGTGTCGGGATGCGAGGTCCCGTTATGCTCCCTGGGGCGGCTTTGTTCGCGGGGCCGTCTTGGACGGAGTTTGACCTTTCGCGACGGTGGGTCCGAACCTTACGGCCGAACTTTCGGGGTCGATGCTTGCATCGGTCTCGATTGTTAGATTAGGGGCATAGTGCTGCTGCCCATGCTTTTTTAGTTCTAGGCCCGGTCGCTTTGCCGAAAGGCCAAGCGACCATAGGTAATCTTGCTTTTAGCTTCAGTAACCGTCATAAACCGTTGGTACGGTAAGTTTGTTGCTTTTGCTGGTGAGGCTGGATTTGTAAATATTTTAATTGCTTCATTTGTGAAGGCTGGATTTGTATATAAATATTTTATTTTATTTTATTTATTTGCCTCTGTTGGTAAGGCTAGGGGTGAGGAGATAAGCTACTCTTTTGTAAATAAAGATTGTATTGTGATTTTAAATATATTTGTTTGTTGTTGTTGTTGTTGTTTTGGATAATGCTGCTCTTATACGGGGCAGCATGATGTTGAATGTTTATTTTATTTTAATATTTATAAATATGTGCTAAAATTTTATTTTTTGCAGAGGTTTCCGATGTTTAAAGTGTTGGTGCGGGGTGGTCCCGGTGGGTGCTTCACTGCGCAGCTGGACATATACCACCCAAACATCGTTATCCTGGGAATCGGTGTCGTTGATCATGTCTAGCGGCCGAGGACCGGGACCGAGGATCTTGGCTTAACCGCCCGGATTGCGAGGAAGAAAACCTCAATAAAAAATCACCCCGAATCCCAAGTGGCGATGCAGCGCGAGGGGATGCGTGGCCGATGGGTTGTTCGGTCGTTACTGCCATCTCCGCTAGTGTACCAGCCGACACTCTAGCGGGTTACGCCTAGGCTTATCCGAGTACAGGGGGCACTGCTCGGACGGACCTTTTATTTCCCCCATACTCGTGGGAACTATATGGATTCTCTATTAAACAAACCAGACGTTAAAGTGCCTGTGAAGGGCGGTGTAAGTGAAATAGTGCCTGAGACTGGCGGTGGTGATGCTTCACTCGCAACGACTGCGGGTGGCATCACAAATGACTCACGCTTTGTTAGTATGGATTTGAGGACATTTTGTAGACCGGTGTCTGTTATGTTGGAACCGTGTGCGCTTAAGTCGCACGTACGACTATCCGAATCGGATGCAGACTCAGATGCCACGTTTAAGACTGTGGCTTCTGGGTCGGCTAACGATTTAAGTCGTGGGAGGATGTGGCGGAAGCGGCCTGGCCCGGACGCGAGTGAGTCCGGGTCGGATTCAGACGCATTGCCGATGGCGCCGACCTCTAAAAGGTCAGCGTCGGCAAAGAGGGGCAGAGGTAGGCTCTCTACTACAGGAGATTCTGGTGGGATGGAAAAGGCCCAAAAGGCTTTCTTTAAAACGAAGAGGGTTGAGGTGGATCCAATGGCAGAGGAGCATGTACTGTCTCTGGCCAGATCCCTGAACACCGACTTTGGTTTACCGAAGTCGGTGGATCAACTAGCGGAGCATGCTCGTGTCGGCGTAGAACTAGTTCGGGACGTAGCAAAAAAATCTGGCAACCTTAAGGGGACCATGGTGGGAGCCCTCAATAAGGCTGCCGGTGCCATCGAGGAGGCGGTGCTGGCCCTGTATAGCCGTACGGAGTCGGAAGAGGTGCGACTCCTGCGCGCTACAATCGCCAGGCAAGAGGGCAGAATGGCGGAGATGCAGGCGGAAATCGCCCGCATCACCGCTCGCCTGGCCACACCGACTCCAGAGCCTGCAATCACGGCATCTTTGGCCGAAAGGGAGGAGGCCATGATGGGACGCCTGGCAACAATGGCGGGCAACATTGTAGATGCCAGGATGTCCCGATTCGAGGGTCTCCTTCCGCCGGAGCCGAGAATCAGGCCTACCTTAAGGTCAGATAAGAGAAGGGAGGAGGTGCCTGAAAAGGCACTGGTGGCTGCCGTCACTGGACCACCAAAGCCCAAGTCCTCTAAAGGCAAAGGCAAGGGTCATAGTGCTCAGCCCACTGCTAGTCTGGCAGTGCCTCCTCTCCTGCCTTTAACCCGGCCGGAACCAGCTGCCACTGGCTCTTCCTCCGCTACTGCTCCGCCTGCTCCGACGTCCCGAGATGACGAAGGATGGACTCGGGTGGAGCGTAGTAAAAAGGGAGGAAGGAGGAAGAAGGAAAAGACGAAGGCTCCTGCGTCGTCTGGTAAACCAAACCGGAGGGTGCAGGAACCTTCTTCTAAAGAAAAGAAAACGAAGAAAGGGGCACCTAAATTGCGCCCGCCCAGGTCTGCAGCCGTCGTCCTGACGCTGCAGCCTGGCGCTGTTGAAAAAGGGGCAACATATGCCTCCCTCCTCACTCAGGCGAAGGAGAAAGTTTCTCTCGCTGAGTTGGGGATCTCCTCCCTGAAGATGAGGAAGGGAGCGTCTGGGGCGCGTATTTTAGAGGTGCCCGGCGTCGCAAGCTCGCAGAAGGCGGACGAGCTGGCGGCGAAGCTACGGGAAGCGCTGGCGGAGGACGTCTATATCGCCCGGCCCGTGAAAAGCGCCGATTTGCGCATTGTCGGGCTGGACGACTCCGTCAGCGAGTCGGAAGTAGTGGCAGCTGTGGCTAGGGCCGGGGGCTGTCCCGTCGAGTCGATCAAGACAGGGCCAGTTCGCTTTGCTCCCTCGGGCAGCGGTACGATTTTCGTACGCTGCCCCGTGGCAGCGGCTAAAAAAGTTTCGGCCAATCGACTTCTTGTCGGTTGGGTGTCACCAGAAGTACGGGTGTTGCCCCCGAGGCGTATGCGTTGTTTCCGCTGCCTTGAAGTGGGCCACACCCGTGCTCTCTGTCAGTCCCAGGTTGACCGCAGCGATGAGTGTTACCGCTGTGGTCAAAAGGGACACAAGGCCTCCGGCTGCTCCGCTGCTCCGCACTGCTCATTGTGCGAGGTGGCTGGCCGGCCGGCAAATCATAGAGCTGGGGCACCATCCTGTAAAGGAACCCCAGCCAAGCCCAGAAAGGGCAAGGCGGTAAATCCTGCTCCCCGGGTTCCGGCTCCGAGAGCAGATTCGGAGGCGATGGTTGTAACGTAATGGCCCTAGCGGGACACAACCATCGCTTCCTGCAGACAAACTTAAACCACTGCGCCGGGGCTCAAGACTTGCTCTTGCAGTCCTTGGCACAGTGGCAAATAGATCTTGCGGTCGCTGCCGAGCCATATTTTGTTCCTACCCGCGAAACATGGGTAGGAGACATTTCTGGCTTGGTGGCGATCATCACGTCGGCTGTAGCCCCGGTCTCCTCGGTGATCGCCCGTGGCCGGGGCTTCATTGTCGTTGCATGGCGGGAGATCGCAGTTGTGGGAGTCTACTTCTCTCCCAACCGCAGTCTCGCTGAATTCGAGCAATTCCTGAGCGAGGTTGAGACCCAGATTCGAAGGGCTCATCCGCGCCCAGTGGTCGTCATGGGTGACTTTAACGCCAAATCATCGGCGTGGGGGTCACCCAGGACCGACCCGCGAGGTTCCGAGTTGGAGGATTGGGCAGCGGGGATCGGCCTCTTGATCCAAAATAGGGGGTCGGCGTACACTTGTGTGCGGCAGAGGGGCGGGTCGATCGTCGACTTGACGTTCGCCAGCCCGGCTGTCGCACACCGTGTCTGCGACTGGAGGGTGATCGAGGATGTGGAGACGTTGTCGGATCACCGATACATCCGGTTCGACGTCTCGGCTTCCTTGATCGCCCCCGTCACGAGTCCCAGAAGTAGGCTTCCACAACTTCCCAGGTGGACGTTGGGGCGTCTCGATCGAGACGCCTTGCTGGAAGCTCTCGTCGTCCAGGCCTGGTGTTCTCAGCCAGCCGGGCCTGTGCGGGTGGATGAGGAAGCGGAGTGGCTCCGTCGGTCTTTGACTGCGGCTTCCGACGCGTCAATGCCCAGAGCCAATCCGCCAACCGCTCGTCGACAGGTGTACTGGTGGTCTGGCGAAATCGCCACGCTGCGTGTCGAATGCGTGGTGGCCAGACGCCAGTACACCCGTTATCGCAGAAGGCGATACCGCAGAAGGCGACACCGCATGAGGCGGTATCGTGACGAGACGACGGAGCACGAGCTGTACGGGATCTTCAGAGAGAAGAAGAAGTCCCTGCAGCTCGCTATCAGCAGAGCCAAGAACCAGGCACGGGAGGAGCAGCTCGAGACTCTGGATCGCGATCCGTGGGGACGTCCATACAAGTCCGTCCGGGGCAAATTACGCCCCTGGACGCCGCCGTTGACCCAGATTCTCGACCAGCAACTCCTGAGAGATATAGTGTCCGCCCTATTTCCACACCGGGCGGATCACATCCCCCCCGAAATGGCGCGATCGACCGAGTCTGGTCGCGCTATGGAGGAGGAGGTTAGCGGCGTGCCTGAGCTCACAGATTGTGAGTTCGACGCGGCTGTGGGTAGGCTCCGGGCAAAAAACACCGCGCCCGGACCGGACGGTATCCACGGTCGTGTTCTAGTCTTGGCTCTCAACGTTTTAGGGGACCGGCTCCGGGGGCTTTTTGAAGCGTGCCTGGAGTCGGGGCGATTTCCCGAGGTGTGGAAAACCGGTAGCTTGGTCCTACTCAGGAAGGACGGGCGCCCCGCAGAGTCACCCTCTGCCTACCGCCCCATCGTGCTGCTCGATGAAGCCGGCAAGCTCTTTGAAAAAATCATAGCTGCCCGCATCATCGAGCACCTGACTCACGTTGGTCCCGATCTGGCCGACTGCCAGTTTGGGTTTCGAGCCGGCCGCTCGACGATCGACGCGATCAGTCGAGTCAAGGCCGAATCGGAAGAGGTGACCGGCCGCGGCGGGGTGTTGATGGCGGTGTCGCTCGACATCGCCAACGCGTTCAACACCATGCCGTGGAGTTGCGTCAAAGAGGCACTTATCTACCACCAAGTGCCTCTCTACCTCCGTCGCCTGATCGGTAACTACCTGAGTCAGAGGTACGTCTTGTACCAAGGGCGGTACGGCATCGAGAGGAGGGAGATGACGTGCGGCGTTCCACAGGGGTCTGTCCTCGGACCTCTCCTGTGGAACATCGGATACGATTGGGTGTTGCGGGGCACCCTCCCCCGCGGTCTCAGGGTGACGTGTTACGCGGATGACACCCTGGTGACCGCACGGGGGACGAGCTACCGAAAGTCCGCCCGCCTGGCTACGGCCGGTGTGGCAATGGTCGTCCGCCGCATACGCGATCTGGGCCTCCAGGTGGCGCTCGACAAGTCCGAAGCCCTGTGTTTTCACGGGCCTAGGACTTCGCCTCCTCCTGGAGCTCACGTCGTAATTAGCGGTGTCCGGATCGAGGTTAAGGCCGATATGAAATATCTCGGGCTTACCCTCGACAGCCGGTGGAACTTCATAGAACATTTCCGTCGCTTGGCCCCCCGACTGTTAGGCGCTGCCGGCGCCCTCGGGCGTCTGCTGCCGAATCTCGGGGGACCAAGCGTGGCCTGCCGTCGTCTCTACATGGGTGTAGTGCGCTCGATGGCCCTGTACGGGGCCCCAGTTTGGGCCCCGGAACTCCGGCGCGAAGCCGTCGCCCTCCTGCGAAAACCGCAGAGGGTGATAGCGATCAGGGCCATTAGGGGTTACCGCACTATATCCGTGGAGGCGGCGTGCGTATTGGCAGGCTCGCCGCCTTGGGATTTGGAGGCCGTGGCCCTGGCGAAGCTCCACAAGCGACGTCAGGCGCTGCGGTCTCGCGGCGAATCGCCGACGGTGACGGAATCTATGAAGTCCCACGCTCGACGGTCCGTGGTCCGGAGGTGGACAGAGCGGCTGGCCGATCCTACGGCCGGCCGCTCGACCGTTGAGGCTGTCCGGCCGGTTCTGCGCAACTGGCTAGACAGGCGGCACGGGGTTCTCACATTCCGGCTGACTCAGATTCTTTCCGGGCACGGTTGCTTCGGAAAGTATTTGAGTCAAATAGCCCGGAGAGAACCGACGACCCAGTGTCACCACTGTGCGGCAAGCGAGGACACCGCGCAGCACACCCTGGTCGACTGTTCGGCCTGGGTGGAACAGCGCGGTGCCCTTCGCGATGCCATAGGGGCTGACCTGTCGCTTGAGAGCATCATCAGTGCGATGTCGTCAAGCGAAGGTTATGGACGGCGGTCACCTCTTTCTGCGAGGACGTGATGTCGCAGAAGGAGGCGGCGGAGCGGGCGAGGGAGGCAAGTGGTGACCCCCACCCGCTTCGTCGACGATGCACGGGAACGCGGAGGAGGGCCTACCGGGCCCTGCTTCGCCCCCCGTGAATGGGGCCGGGGCTATAAGCCCCAAAGGCCTCAGAGGAGGTGCGCGTGGTACCACGTGTGATACCACGCGCTTTCCTAAGCCGTCACCGGGAGGCACCGGCATTGGTGCACCTCGGTCCCCGATGGAGGCCGGCGCGACTCGCAAGCGCGTCGGCCGGTGCTGGCGGAGGGGTGGAAGACTGCAAACGCGTTCCCACCCCACGCCACCACAGGCACAGTAGGAGGCGGACTTCGCAGGGGTTTTAGTGGGTATTCCGGGCGTCCATGGAGTTAGGAGGGGCGTTTCGGCGAGACGAGTCCCACACTCGGGCGGCGGCCCGGTCAGTGCGTAAAGGCATTTCCCCTGACGTGAACAAAAAAAAAAAAAAAAAAAAAAAGGTTAGGTTCCCGTCGGGGTTCGCCGTGGGGCGCCGGCAGAGTAGAATTGCGCCCCCCCTCGGGCCCGGGGGTCGTAAGAGGCGACCGAGGCCACCGCACACTCTACATACACTTATACACACCACATTTTATACAACATTACACACCACAGTATACGGACATGATAACTCACACACTCAGAAACACACAAACAAAAACTCATCTGTACACACAAAACTGTGGATCAGTGGGGAAGGACGGGAAAAGGAAAGCGATGGGAAATGTGAAAGATGGGGGAAAGTGGGGAAAATGTGAATGCGGGGGGGACAGGGAAAACATTTCATGCGCTCATACACATACACACACACACACTCACACACAACACCACTCACCACACACACGACGTAAAGAGGAGATAAACAAACCATGCAAAGAACGACTAGTGAAAAGACTCCACGGGTGGGTCCTGCCTCAGGCAGGGAATCCCACAGTGGTCCCAATGGGACCACTCTGCCACATGTATACGTGGGTGGCAACTACCGTTTTGAACATGAAGGAGGGGAGAGAAATAGAAGTAGAAGTAGGAGTAGAAGTAGGAGTGGAAGTGAAAAGAGTGACGTTGAATGCCGAGAAGGTAAAATCAGGGAAAAGGGAAGGGAAAAGTTAAGCCAAGGTGGCGAAAAGGAAATAGGACATGGAAGCGGCAGTGATAGTCGAGGAAAGGAGAAGGATTCGAGTGACGGACGCACCCTGGTGATGTACTCGGGTTCCGAAAAGAGTCTGAGAGTGGTGCTGGAACGCTTGCCAACACCCATGTCTTTAGGACATCTCAGCGACAGTGAGACAGGTCGCAAAAAACGAAGGGACACAAACGAGTCCACTGAGTCTACGGATACCGAAGGCGGCGCTCGCGCGCTGCCCAAGATTTCATCAGCTTCCAGAGGCCGGGGATCCGCTAGACACCCGACAACGGGAAAATATGTGGGGATCGGCAAGGCTCGAAAGGAGCTTGCAAAACTGAAGGGCGCTGCTGAGGCGGAGGAACGTGCCTCCCAGCGTGCTAAGAAGCAAGTTAAGGCCGACAACGACATTGAAGAGTGGACCCGAAACGTCCACTCTCGCCGAGCCGGGAGCCTCTCCATGTCCGGCTCGGAAATAGACACGGAGTCAGAGAATGCACCTGACGTCGATAAGCGAGTCCAAGAGGACATTGCCACTATTTTAAAGGTGGCGAACACCTCTGGCCACCTCAAAGGTGGGTATGTGAGGGCGCTGAAGCAGGTTGCGAAGTCCTACCGGAATAACGCGGACTTCCTAGCGCAAAGGACGGCGACGGACGAGGTAGCGCGACTAAAGGCGGAGAACGCGCGGCTCCGGTCCGATATGGACTGTCTCCGCAAAGAGATGGCCCAAATCTGGGCTGAACAATCTCGCCTCAGCCAGGCGCAAGTCGTAGACCACCCACGACAAGCACAGCAAGAAACCAATCTGTCTTCCTCAAATGAGGACCTGCTGCGCATAATTCTACGTGCGATGGACGCGAAGTTGGCCGGTATTGAAGATCGCCTGCTCCCAGCTAAACGTTTACGTCCGCCACTTGCAGCTGACAAGGCTAGGGAGTCGATACCAGTGGTAGTGGAAGAAAAGGGTGGTCCCAGTACCTCATCAGACACAGGTACCAACAAGAAGGGAAAGAAAAGAAGCAAAAAGAAGAATATTGGAAAGGGAAAGGAGGAGAAGTCTAAGACTAGTCAAAAGCCCCTACCACCACCTTGCCCTTTACCACCAGTCAGTGCGGGAGGACCACGTCAGGCACTGCCCACCCCTTCACAGGGGACATGGAGTCAAGTGGTCGGTCGAGAGAGCAGGGGAAACCCGAAACCTCCTCGGCCAGAACAGCATGCCCGATCCAAACCCAATACCGCGACTGCGTCCAAGGCCAAACAACCAAAACTACGAGCCCCCACATCGGCGGCCATAATTTTGACACTTCGGCCAGAAGCTGTGGCCAAGGGCCTTACGTATAAAGAAATGTTGGTCAAATTAAAGAACAGCATCAACCTCTCCAATGTAGGTATCACTGGTGGGGTAAGAATAAGTGACGCACAGACTGGCGCCAAATTGATTGAGGTCCCCGGGACGGACAGTGGTTCATTGGCAGACCAGCTGGCTGCCAAAGTTCGTGAGGTCCTCTCAGAGGAAGACGTGTGGGTGACTCGGCCCATGAAATGCGCGGAAATGCGCATCGTCGGTCTCGAGGAATCCGTGACGCACGAAGAGATTGCCGCCGCTATTTCAGCCGAAACGGGATGTCCCAAAGAGTCAATCCGGATCGGTGAAATCCGCCGTAATGCTCGCGGCAAGAGAGGGTACTCTGCATGGCTACGCTGCCCTGTCACGGCGGCAAAGACTTTGGCCAAGAAGGCGGTTGTTAAAGTCGGATGGGTTGCGGCACGTTTTCGCTTGCTGGGCCGACGCCCCTTGACCTGCTTCCGCTGCCTGGAACAGGGACACTCCTGCGGAAAATGTGACTCCGACATTGATCGGAGCACATTGTGTTACCGCTGTAGCAAGCCCGGGCATAAATCGGCAGACTGCAGTGCAGACCCTCACTGCAGCTTGTGCGCGGACGCTGGCCTGTCGGCATCACATAGGGTGGGTGGGAAGGCGTGCGTCGCCGCCGCCCCCAAGAGAAAGCGCGGAAGAAGGACCTCCAAAGCTCCTTCAGTACCCCCCTCCACGGCCTGCTCAGAGGCTATGGAACAGTGTTCTTCTAAAAACGGGTAATGGATCTAACGACTACCCGTTTTTTGCAGTGCAACATCAACCACGCCGCAAGAGCGCAGGATCTCCTGATGCAGAGCTTGGCGGAGTGGTTGATAGGCGTAGCTGTGGTCGCAGAGCCATATTTCATTCCCGAAGTGGAACATTGGGCGTCTGACCGTGATGGCCTAGTGGCTATTATTACCCGGCCCGCTGTTGGCTCTCCCCCCTTTAGTCACATAGCAAAGGGCAGGGGATGCGTGGCAGTTACCCTGGGTAACTTGGTTGTAGTAGGGGTCTACTTCTCGCCGAACCGACCTTTGGCAGATTTCGAGGAGTTTCTAGAAGACCTCTCGGTGATGATCCAGGGATTAAGGCCGTCCCGCCAAGTGCTCGTCCTAGGGGACTTTAATGCAAAATCCGCGGCTTGGGGTTCCCCGACGACTGATGCCCGCGGCGACGTGCTAATGGATTGGTCTGCATCGATGGGTTTGGTGATTCTAAACCAGGGGTCGGTCTACACGTGCGTGAGGCAGGGGGGTGGGTCTATCGTGGACATCACGTTTGCTTGTCCTGCTCTGGTACGCCGTGTTCGAGACTGGAGAGTTCTTGAGGAGGCCGAAACGCTGTCCGATCACCGGTACATCCGGTTTAACGTTTCGGCCCAAACGTCAAGACCTGATCAGCCGGCCTGCCGGTTACGAGATGGGCCGCGTTGGGCACTTGGGCGTCTCAACCGAGACAAACTAGAAGAAGCGGTGACGGTGGCCACATGGGAACCAGCCCCGGAAAGACCCGAATGCGTCGAGACGGAAGCCGCTTGGTTCGGGGCGACGATGACGTCAATCTGCGACGCGTCAATGCCCCGTGTTACCTCAAGACGTCCCCGCCGTAGCGTATATTGGTGGTCACAAGAGATTGCTGCCCTTCGCTCGGCTGGTATAGAGGCCGGCCGGCAGTACCAACGTTTTCGACGCCGACTACGCCATCATCGCCGTCCGAATGACGAGCGCCGAGAAGCCGAACTCTCCAATGTATACCGAGAGGCAAGGACAGCTCTCGAGCGGGCGATCGAGGAGTCCAAAGCACAACACAACACAGAGATGCTGCAGACCTTAGACAATGACCCCTGGGGCCGACCGTACCGAATGGTCAGGAACAAGATGCGCCAGTGGGCGCCGCCTCTCACCGAGACCCTCCAGCCACAGGTCCTGGAAGGTGTGCTCTCGGGCTTGTTTCCGAACAGAGCTCCACACACGCCACCGGCGATGGCACCGCCTGACGCGAGGCCAGACGATATTTCCGATGTTTCGGAAGTCACACATGAGGAAATGGAGGTCGCCGTCATCAGACTTCGGTCGAAAAAGACGGCGCCAGGGCTGGACGGGATTCCGGGCCGCGCATGGGTGATGGCCTTAGAGTGCGATGATTTCGAGTCTCGTCTCAGGGGTCTATACTCGGCGTGCCTGGAACGTGGCCAGTTTCCTTTGCAGTGGAAAACTGGGCGGCTCGTACTAATTAAGAAAGAGGGGAGACCGGTGGAGTCTCCATCATCGTTCCGCCCTATTGTTCTTATAGACGAGGTGGCAAAGCTATTCGAGCGCATCATCGCTGCTCGTCTAACGAGCCACCTCCACCATACCGGACCTGACTTAGCCGACAACCAGTACGGCTTTCGGCGAGGACGATCCACCTTGGAGGCCATCCTCAAGGTGAAGAATCTGGCAGAGGGCGCTGTAAACCGGGGCGAGGTAGCACTGGCAGTGTCCTTAGACATTGCCAACGCCTTCAACACCTTGCCCTTGGAGTGCATCATGGAAGCGCTCCGTTTTCACCGAGTGCCCCTGTACCTCTGTCGGGTTATTGGGCAATACCTTTCTTCGAGGGCGGTAATATGCCCAACTGGATGTGACATGCGGCGCCACCCAATGTCCTGCGGCGTTCCGCAGGGGTCGGTCTTAGGGCCGCTCCTGTGGAACATTGGATATGATTGGGTGCTGAGAGGCGCGACATTACACGGTGTCGACGTAGTGTGCTACGCCGATGACACCCTAGTCTCTGCCGTAGGCAAGACCTACAGGGATGCGTGCATACTGGCAACTGCCGGAGTCGCCCACGTAGTGTCGCGAATACGCGCCCTCGGATTGGAGGTTGGTCTACACAAGACGGAGGCCATACTATTTCATGGGCCTCGTAGAGCTCCCCCCAGTGGGGCTCATCTCGTAGTATCGGGGGTGCGCATCGAAATTCGATCCACCCTCAATTATCTTGGTTTGCTGTTGGATAGCAGGTGGTCCTTTCTTCCTCATCTTAAGAAGTTGGCGCCGAGGCTTCTAAAGGCCTCTGCAGCCCTACGGCGAATAATGCCCAAATTGGATGGTCCCGGAAATGCCTGCCGCCGTCTCTATCTCGGAGTCGTGCGGTCCATGGCCCTATACGGAGCTCCCGTCTGGGCTGACGCTCTTTCGGTGAAACTCGTACCTTTGCTACGGGCACCTCAGCGTGCCATCGCGATAGGGGTAATTAGGGGATACCGGACCATATCGAGCGAGGCGGCTTGTCTACTTGCAAGCTCTGTTCCCTGGGAATTGGAAGCCAAGGCCCTTGCGTCGGTTTATCATTGGCGCATGGGCCTTCGGATACGGGGTCAAAACCCAACCCCTCGCGAGATACAGCAACGGCGTGACCTAGTCCACGCCAATGCCGTTGAAATGTGGAGGGAACGGCTAGAGCAACCGACTTTTGGCGTTAGAACAGTCGGGGCCATCGTAGGTGTCCTCGACCGCTGGCTCGGTAGAAGCCATGGAGTGCTCGGGTTCAGGTTGGTGCAGGTCTTGTCGGGACACGGCTGTTTTGGTGAGTACCTGTGCCGCCTTGCTCTGAGAGAGCCAACACCGGAGTGTCACCACTGTGGAGACAGAAATGACACGGCACAACACACGCTAGAAGAGTGCCCAGCGTGGTCGGAAGAGAGATCGGCCATGGCCTCCGTCGTCGGCTCTGATTTGTCTTTGCAAGCCGTAGTTTACTCTATGGTACAAAATGAGAAGGCATGGACAGCGGTGTCCACCTTTTGTGAAAAGGTTCTCCTCCAGAAGGAAGCGGCGGAACGTGAGCGCGAGGCGGTAACTGACTGCCCGCTGCGGCGCCGCAGAGTAGGTCGAAGAAGACGGGCGTACGCCGATGCCCTTCTTCCTCCATAATTGAAGCCGTGACGGCACCCGAACTAAGGGTTTGCCGTCACACTCAGGCCTCGAGAGTGCGCGCGCGGTGTGTGTCCGCGGGCCTCTTAAAATGTAGAAGTGCGAAACGCACATCTGAAGATGGGACCCTCGCTCAAGGGTCAGCGCTGCTGGGGGGTAAGCTGGCGGGCTTCGTACCGTGACCCCAGCACTCTGCGCACAGAGGGACACAGTGTGTGGTTTAGTGGGTATTAGTCCGGTCTAACGATGAGCCCCGTATGGGGGGAGTATGACCGGGCGTGTTTCCAGACTCTGGCTTGTTCGGAGTCTGGTGGCCAGAGTCCCACATAACCCGAAAGACCGTTTCGTCGGTCGGGTATGCATAAACGCATTCCACACACTTAAATAAAAAAAAAAAAAAAAAAAAAAAAAAAAGGTTCCCGTCGGGGTGTGCCCCTCAGTGTCCAGTTCCACGTACTGCGCCCCGGGCAACGTTGTCCCTGACCACCGTAACGGAGTGGCAGGGCAGCGGCTAAGAGACACTGAGCTTGCGTGAATTTTTGTGATTTGTCATTTGCGCTTTTGTCGGGCGACATGTCGCAATCGCGTCCGCGGGACGTCTTCGGACGCTTCCTACCAAAAGGCCCTTCTCAGGGCCAACCCAAAGGCCCTTCTCAGGGCCAACCCCAAGGCCCTTCTCAGGGCCAACCCCAAGGCCCTTCTCAGGGCCAACCCCAAGGCCCTTCTCAGGGCCAACTCCAAGGCCCTTCTCAGGGCCAACCCAAAGGCCCTTCTCAGGGCCAACCAAAAGGCCCTTCTCAGGGCCAACCCCAAGGCCCTTCTCAGGGCCAACTCCAAGGCCCTTCTCAGGGCCAACCTCAGTCGAGGGATGCTTCGGCATCGGAGACGAGCCGCGCGAACTCAGCGGCCAGACGTTTCAGCGACATCGGGTCGGACCTTTCCGACACGGAGTCGATTAGAAGTGAGGTGACGAATTGCGGCTCTTCAACCCGCGAGTCGCGAAAGAGGGCCTTTCTAAGGCAGGACCCCGGAGGCTCTCCGGAGTCCAAAAGGTCCGCATTAACAAAGCGGGCCATCATGCGGGCAGAATTGGAGGAGAATATCGCCTCCAAGGAGAAGCTGGCGCGGACCGCCAGAGCTAAGGCCGGCTATGGCGCTTCTGGTGTCCTCTACCTGGACCACTCCGTGGAGGAGATGGAGCGCATGGCTCTAGAGGACAGCCAGGAGATTTTGGAGGTGGCCTCCAAGTCCTCGGCCTGAAGGGACCTCTGAAGGTCCAGTTGCAATGGCCCCACCCTCCAACCTTGAGGACATCATCCGGAAGGTTGTCATGGAAGAGAGGGCCTTCACGAGGGCCTGCTTCGCGGGCATAGAAGACCGGCTATTGCCGGAGAAACGGCTCCGCCCTCCACTCGCGGCGGATAGGGCGCCCGCACGAGCTCCCGTCGCACCGGGGCCCTCAACGGCCCCAGCCCAGCCGGAGAAGGCGAAGGGCAAAGGGAAGGGAAGGGAAGTGCGCTGCCAGTGGTCGTCCAGCGGACCACGTTATGACGAGCAGGAGGTGCTGTCCACCACCCCTGAAAAAGGGCAAAGCGCAGGCGCCGACGCGCCCTGCCGCCGCTGCCGCCGGTACTTCACCATCAGTGCCGGCCATTGGGGGAGATGCGATGAATACTGATTAATGGCCGGGTTTCATCGCATTCTTCAGGCGAACGCCAACCACTGCAGAGCGGCCCAGGACCTCCTGGTCCAAACCTTCGCAGAGTGGTTGGTGGACGTGGCGGTTGTCGCCGAGCCCTACTCCGTCCCTGGCAGCTGGCTGGGGGACGATGATGGCTCAGTGGCACTAGTAGCGCGGTCTTCCACAGACTCCCCTCCCCTCTCGCTCTTAGAGAGGGGACCGGGATATGTGGCCGCCGCGTGGGGGGACATACCCCTCATTGGGGTATATTTCTCCCCAAACCGCCCACTCACGGACTTCGAGAATTTCCTTGAGGTCCTCGCCACAGTGGCCGGCAGAGTGGCGCGGCGCGGCGTGTTGCTGGTGGCGGGCGACTTCAACGCCAAGTCGGTGGTGTGGGGCAACCCAGCCACCGATGCCCGGGGACGCGAGCTGGAGAGCTGGTCCGTGGCGTCCGGCCTGTCCCCCCTAAATAGGGGCACGGTCCACACCTGCGTGCGACGGCAGGGAGGATCCATTGTGGACCTCGCTTTCGCCTCTCCTTCCTTGGCGACCCGGGTGGTGGACTGGCGGGTGGAGCTGGCAGAGACGCTGTCGGACCACCGGTACGTCCGTTTCGACATCCGGACGTGCCGGGGCCAGGTGGTCCGCGCGGAACGGTCCCCCTTTCCACGCCTCACCCGCCTAGACCGGGAGGCCGCCTCGGAGGCTGCGTTCCTCGAGGATTGGCTCTCGCCCCCCGTCGACGCCTGTGATGTGGACACTGCGGCGGTCCAGCTCAGAGCCTCCCTGACTCCCAGAGGTCCCCCCCCTCTACACCTTTGGGAGTCGTTAACATCTTGGCGGTGGTGTGCGTAACGCATTTCCCCGGGAAAAAAAAAAAAAAAAAAAAAAAAAAAAAAAAGGTTCCGGGGTGTGCAACTCTAGCATGCCCCGGTCTCGTCGTCCGCCTCCTCGACGCGCCGTCTACTGGTGGTCGCAGGAGTTGGTGGACCTCCGAGCCGCCTGCGTGGCGGCCAGGCGGGCCTACACTAGGAGCCGGCGGCGGCGCATTCGCGACCTCGCGCACGAGGACCGCCTCTACGTGGCATACGTGGAGGCCAAGGCGGCCCTGACGGCGCGAATACGCGCCGCCCAGGATAGCGCGAGGACGGAGATGCTCGAGGGTCTCGACGCTGACCCGTTTGGGAGGCCGTACAAGGCGGCACGTAACAAACTGCGCCCGTACGGTCCTCCGGTCGCCGAGACCCTCGAGCCGTCGCTGCTGGACGGGGTGGTCCAGTCCCTGTTTCCACGCAGGGACAACTTCACCCCGCCAGCGATGAGCACCCCGCAGGGCGCGGCTCTTTTGGCCGAGGAGGTCCCCCCAGTGACGGAGGACGAGGTGGAGAGGGCGGTCGTCCGCCTCCGAGCGAAAAAGACGGCCCCGGGTCCGGATGGCGTCCCTGCAAGGGTCGTGGCCATCGCCGCCTCCCAGATGGGCGAAAGGTTCCGGGACCTCTTCAGTGCGTGTTTGGCGTGTGAGAGGTTCCCGGGGGCCTGGAAGGAGGGCCAACTGTGCCTTCTGAGGAAGGAAGGGCGGCCAATGGACTCCCCGTCGGCATACCGACCGATCGTCCTTCTGGACGAGGTCGGTAAAATGTTCGAGGGGATTCTCGCCGCCCGTATCAAGGGGCACTTGGGCACAGTTGGCCCGGACCTCTCGGAAGCCCAGTTCGGCTTCCGAGCTGGGCGCTCGACGGTGGACGCCCTATTCCGCCTAAAGAGCCAGGTGAGGGAGGCTATGGATGCGGGGGATGGACTGTTGGCGGTGTCTTTCGACATCGACAACGCATTCAACTCCATTCCCCACTCCACCATACTGGAGGCGCTCCGCTTTCATGGAGCGCCTCCGTATCTGCGGGGTCAGGTGGCGGACTACCTGAGGGGCCGCTCGGTACTGGTCGTGGACAGGTCGGGGCGGCTCCTTAGATACGGCGTCGAGTCCGGTGTTCCACAGGGTTCTGTACTAGGACCGCTGCTGTGGGACATCGGGTTCGACTGGCTTTTGCGGGGAAATCTCCCCCGTGGCACATCCGTCGTCTGCTATGCAGACGACACCTTGCTAACAGCCCGGGGGAGAAATTTCGAGGAGGCGGCCAGCTTGGCCTCGGCGAGTGGTTCGCGAGTGGTGGACCGAATCACCCGCCTAGGGCTGAAGGTGGCGCTGCACAAAACCGAGGCCGTGTTTTTCCACGGGCCTCGGCAGCGCCAACCGCCCGACGCCCACGTCCACATTGCGGGTGTCCGCATAGAGGTTCAGGCCCAGATGAAATATCTGGGCCTAGTGCTCGACAGCAGGTGGCGCTTTAGTGCCCACTTCTCCTCGCTGTCGGCACGCCTCATGAGGACTGCGGGCGCCCTCTCGTGGCTCCTCCCGAACGTCGGGAGGCCCGGGGACAAATGCCGGCGTCTATACGCCGGCATACTCAAGAGTATGGCCCTCTATGGGGCTCCAATCTTGGCGGACTCATTGGGCAGGCGGGAAAACACCACTGCCCTCCGCAGGCCACAGAGGGCCATCGCGCAGCGGGTGGCGAGGGCGTACCGCACCATTAGTTTTGCGGTTGCGTGCGTCCTCGCAGGCACCCCGCCGTGGGAGCTCGAGGCCTGGACGCTCGCCAGGGCCTACGAATGGACGGCGGGGCAGAGGGCACTTAACGAGCCACCGGATCCGGGGGAGCGAAAGGAGCTCCGCGAGGAGGCGAAGGGTGCCGTCATCCGGCACTGGACGGAGGACCTCGCGTCCGCAGCCTACGGCCGCCGGACGCTGGATGCCATCGGGCCGGTCCTCAGCGACTGGCTCGATCGGCGGCACGGCCACCTCTCCCTACGTCTGGTGCAGGTGCTGTCCGGGCATGGATGCTTCGGATCGTACCTGCACCGTATAGGGAGGGAGGAGACTCCAGCGTGCCACCACTGCGGTGCAGCGGTGGATACGGCGGCGCACACCCTGGAGGTGTGCTCATCGTGGGCTGAACCCCGCCGCACCCTTGCGGCGGTGGTTGGGGACGACCTCTCGCTCCCCGGGGTGATTGCCGCCATGCTGAGTGGCGACGAGGCATGGCAGGCGGTGGCCTCCTTCTGCGAGGATGTCATGTCGCAGAAGGAGGCGGCGGAGCGCGCGCGGGAGGACGACCCTCTCGCGGCGCCGCTCCGCAGACGTAGAAGGGGCGGAACTCGGCGGCTAACACAACGGCCGCCACCATCCGCCCCGAGGGGTGATCAGCGGGCGATAGGCGCGGGGGCGCCTCCGCCTGCATTGCACAGATCACCCCACCTGCGCTCTGGCCAGGACCCCTCCCCAGCCGGGGGGGGGATTGTTTGAGGGGCCTGCCGTAAGGCGGCCAATCGCCGGAGGGGGACTGGTCGCCACATATTCCCAGACCCCCTCCATTAAGGCGAAGCCGGAGCGCCGCTGGGTTATTTTTAGTGGGTATACCGGGAGCACCGGGGAGTCCCACATACCCCTCTCGTCCCCCGACGGGAGGGGATGCATAAGCACGCATCTTTTTCCCAGCGACAAAAAAAAAAAAAAAAAAAAAAAAAAAAAGGTTAGGTTAGGTTCCCCCCCGAGGCTGCCACCTTGTCGTGGTGGGGGGGGCTTGCGTGTCCCAATGATCCCTGAGGCTATACCGGCAGAGTCACTCATACCGGGAGGTTTAGGGTGAGGGGCCAGACTAAGAGCAGCCACTCCAGGCGTAGGTACGTGACGACACCATCGCCCACTGGAAAACCGGTGCAATCAGTCGAAAAGCCGCGAGGCACAAATCATACCGTAACCCGGCCATTGCACTACGGCCGGGACCGGGGGCACATCACACGTGATGTGCTGCGAGGAAGGAAACCTCTATAAAAAATCACCCCGAAACCGTAGTCTAGCGTGCTGCGGCGTAGGGTTAACCGGTAAGCGCTGAGAAGGCGGGGGAGCTCACCCGGAAATGAGCCAAAAACTTATGATGGCGGATTGTAAAGAATCATTACCCCAGGAGGGTACCGGTAAATCCGGAGAATCCCTCCCGGTAGTCTCGCGCACCCCGGCGTTGCGTCAGGCTACCGGCCGCCCCTCGTATTCTGGGGGGGGCAGCATTCGCTTGAGTATACCTACTCACGACCATGGCAAATCATCACGGAGTTCGGATAAGCTTAACGATTTGGATTTTATTAAACCCGGGGGGACTACGGTCCCCAAAGACCATTGCGCGAAAAAGGACACCGATATGCAGATTGATTCGGATGTTGTTGCAGTGTCGGCGGACTCTCGCTCTGCTGATTCTGTAGTTTTAGGGTCTCGGTTGATGCGGCGAACGCCGCAAGTGGTTTTAAAGGACCTGTTTCGGTCGGGTGACTCGAGCAGGGCTCCATCGTCCTCTCGAGACTCACTCGTGGATGAAGGAGAGATGCGGAGTTGTGCCTCAGGAGCCTGTAGCCCTGAGTTCCACGATATCCGTGTCTCGGATGACGGCGCTGGCAAGCGGCGTTCCAAATTCTGGAGCACGCCTCGCCAAAAACCAGAAAAGCGCCGAGGAGGAAAACGTTCGGGGTCGGATTCGACGTCGAACGAAGAGGAAGAACAACCAACTCCTCGTAAGTTGTCGACGGGCCGCTGCAGTCGGGGACGCTTACGGTCCAGTGGTGCTGTACCTCCACTAGTGCGGGATGAGCGTGGCCGCTTCAAGCGGGTAGACACGCCGCTTCCCACTGACCAGGTTTGCAGATCCCGCCCTCATAGCGGAAGTGACGAGCCAGCGTCTGGTGGGTCGAAGAATTCAGACGCTTCTAGAGGTCGCGGAAGACCCCCAACCACCGGGGAGTACGTCGGCCTTGCGAAGGCAAAGCGGGAGCTTCTCGACCTGGAGCGGCAGGAGATGCAGCTTCAGGCGGAACGTGAGCTTGCGGAGGAGGTTCGGAAGATCCACCTAACTCGTCAGGCACAAGGCTTGAGTGCCCCAGCGGAGACCGTGTTGGAAGGGGAGCCATCGGCGCCTGTCCTTCTTGACGGGTTGCTGAAAACGGCAGAGATCATCTCGGAGGTGACCCATAAGTCAGCGAATCTTAAGGGTACCACCCGCAAGGTGTTAAACACCGAAGTGCGGGCAATCAAACAGGCGGTCGAGGTTCTGCGTCGTAGCACAGTCTCCGCGGAAACGACAAAAGTTGCGTCTGAGAACGCCCGACTCAAGGCGGAGTTGGCCGAGCTGCGCGGAGAGGTCGCAGAGCTGCGAGCCGACCTGCAGCGTGCCCAGGCACAGGTCAGAGTGGCCCCGCCCGCGGAAGGACGCACCGGCCTTGAGGTTGAGGAACTGGCCCGGTCCATCATGGATCGGGTCGGTTTTATG
The DNA here is from genome assembly GCA_959347395.1 of Mechanitis mazaeus. NCBI lineage: Eukaryota > Metazoa > Arthropoda > Insecta > Lepidoptera > Nymphalidae > Mechanitis > Mechanitis mazaeus. The sequence continues at coordinate 7,164,742 of OY365757.1, forward strand.
ATAAATGCTCGTTTCGAGGGCATAAAGGACAGGCTGCTGCCCGAGAAACGCGTGCGTCCTCCACTTGCCGCGGATCGGGCCCGCACAGAGTCATCTGAGGTTCCTCTCGCGTCGCCGTCATTTGCGGAGGTGGTCGGCGTCTCCGAACCCCAGAGCCAGCGACCACAGGCTAAGGAAACACCAGAGGGACCTACAGCTGTCCCTCAAAATCCTCCATCAAAAAAGAAGACGAGTAAGAGTCGGGGCAAGGCTAAGAAGCCACCGCCTCCTCCTCCCAAGAGGGGTAAGCAATTGCCCCAAACAAGATCACAGCCGAGTGCTCCTCCGGTCCCTGCAGCCGATGGGGAGGAGTGGACGGTTGTAAGCCACCGTCGTCGCAAGCGAGGTCAAGGCGCGAAGCGGGTTTCCTCCGCTGGTCAAAAAAGTAAGAAGGCGACGAAGCCTCGGGGCGCAGACCGAAAGCCCAACCTCAGCGCGCCGCGATCGACTGCGGTGGTGCTTCGCCTTCAGCCGAATGCCCAAGAGAAGGGCCTTTCGTACGCCGACATCCTGTCGCAGGCTAAGCAGCAGCTAAATCTGCCTGAGCTGGGGATTGACGGCGTGCAATTTAGGGTCGCTGCGTCTGGTGCGCGGGTACTGAAAATACCCGGCACCACAAGTGGAGACAAGGCGGATGCGCTTGCCGAAAAGTTGCGCTCCATTCTCGACCCTGAGAATGTCGCAGTGTCCAGGCCCGTCAAGTCTGCTGGCTTGCGGGTCTCAGAACTGGATGACTCGGTGACGGCGGAGGAGGTTGCTGCAGCGATCGCCCGCATCGGCGAATGCCCGGTCGAGGCGATTAGAGTCGGCACAATCCGGAGGAATCGATCGGGCATAGGGACAGTGGTGGTCAACTGCCCTGTCACGGCTGCAAGAAAAGTTGTCGATGGCGGCCGTTTGCTCGTAGGGTGGGTGTCTGCACACATCCGCCTGCTAGACAAGAAGCCGGTGCGCTGCTTCAGATGCCTGGAGGCCGGGCACGCAAAGGAGCAGTGCACTGTAGCTGACGATCGCAGCACCCTGTGTTTCCGGTGCGGAAAGGCTGGACACAAATCAGCGGAATGCACCGGATCACCGCATTGTGTGGTGTGTGCCGCAGCTAAGAGGCCCGCCGGTCACAAAATCGGTGGATGGGCCTGCAAGGCCCACAATAACTGGCGCAAAGGTAAAAGGGCAGCCGGCAATAAAGCTGGGCCCAGAGATCAGGCGGCCAAAGCCGCTCCTGTGACCGGAGGGTTATCGGAGAGTATGGTCACAGATTAATGGCCCCTCTCCGGTTCCTGCAGATAAATTTAAATCACTGCGCCAGGGCTCAGGACCTAATGTTCCAGAGTCTGGCGCAGTGGAGGATTGGCGTAGCCATAGTGGCTGAGCCATATCGGGTGTCTCCTGGATGGGCAGGTGATAATGACGGTTTGGCCTGTATAATTTCGAGGCCGGCCGCGGGTTCCTCGCCAATTCAAAAATTAGTTAGGGGTTCAGGTTACGTCGCGGCCCAGGTGGGGGACATCGTCGTCGTTTCGGCGTATTTCTCCCCAAATCGACCGGTGAGTGATTTCGGGGAATTTTTGGCTCGGCTGACAGGCCTTGTACGGCAGAGCCATCCTCTTCCTGTTGTTGTTGCGGGGGACCTCAATGCAAAGTCTGTGGCGTGGGGATCCCCCGCGACAGATCTGCGCGGCTCGATGGTTGAGCGGTGGATGCTGGAGACCGGGCTCGTTGTTTTGAATAGGGGTTCGGTCAACACGTGCGTGCGGATGCAGGGCGGCTCTATCGTGGACGTCTCGTTCGCTAGTCCTGCCCTGGCGCGCCGTGTCCAGGATTGGGGAGTGTTGGAGGTAGAGGAGACGCTGTCAGATCATCGTTACATACGATTTAGCGTCTCCTCCCTCCCTGTGAACCCGGGTGGTCCCGAGCGGACCCTATTCAACAACAGCCATAGGTGGCAACTCAAAAGCCTCAATCGTGAGGTTCTACGAGAAGCGGTGATCGTAAGATCGTGGTCACCCACGCCTCCAGGCCCGGTGGAAGTGGAACATGAAGCTGACTTGTTCCGGGAGACGATGAGGCAAGTGTGCAACGCGTCTATGTTCCGGGCTAGGAATCGGCCTCCGAAGCCCCAGGTGTACTGGTGGTCGGCGGATATCGCGCAGTTGCGCAGAGACTGTGTCGTGGCTAGGCGCCAGTACACCAGGTGCAAGCGAAGACGACGCAGAGACCTCGATAGGGAAGCGCTCCTCTATGACTCCTATAGAGATATAAAAACGGAACTGCAGACGGCAATCGGGAGAGCGATAGAGGCTGCCTGGGGTGAATTCTTGGGTACTCTGGACGCGGATCCATGGGGGCGACCATATAAGTTAGTGTTGAGCAAGCTCCGCTCCTGGGCCCCCCCCGTTACAGAGACCCTATCGCCCCAGCTGCTTCGGGACGTGGTGTCATCTTTGTTCCCACATCGCGGGGATTTCTCCCCACCTGTCATGTCCCGCGACCCTCCTGTGCAGTCGCCGGAATCGTTCGCAGCGCCGTCAGTGTCTGAGGAGGAGCTCAATGCGGCGGTCAAAAAGCTGCGAGCTAAGAACACTGCTCCCGGCCCTGACGGCGTACCGGGACGCGCCCTAGCTCTGGCGCTGGAAGATCTGGGGGATCGACTCCGGGCGCTCTTTTCCGCCTGTTTACAGCAAGGAGTCATCCCCCACCCATGGAAGGAGGGAAAGCTCGTCCTCTTGCGGAAGGAGGGCCGCCCGACTGACTCATCCTCCGGATACCGCCCGATCGTGCTACTCGACGATGTGGCCAAGCTCTTCGAGAGAGTGGTGGCCGGGCGCATCGTCGAGCATCTGGAGCAGGTGGGGCCGAACCTGGCAGATTGTCAGTTTGGGTTCAGGAGAGGAAGATCGACGGTGGATGCTGTAGGCAGAGTCCGGACCCTGGCACAGGATGCGGTCTCCCGGGGTGAGGTCGTTTTGGCGGTGTCTCTTGACATCGCCAACGCTTTCAACACACTCCCCTGGGCTTGCATCAGGGAGGCACTCCGGTTCCATGGGGTGCCTTCCTACCTGTGCCGCGTCATAGGGTCGTATCTGTCCGGCAGGAGGGTGATCTTCCCCTGCCAAAACGGGACGCAAGATGCACGAGAAGTGCTATGCGGTGTTCCACAGGGGTCGGTCCTAGGACCACTCTTGTGGAATATCGGATATGACTGGGTGCTGCGCGGTGCCAATCTCCAGGGTGTTGAGGTGACATGTTACGCCGATGACACCCTGGTAACTGCGCGCAGCAAGACTCTCCGCAACGCCGCCATACTCGCCACGGCGGGAGCGGCCCACGTTGTGTCGAGAATAAGGCGTCTGGGACTGGAGGTGGCGCTTAATAAGTCGGAGGCATTATGCTTTCACGGGCCCCGAAACGCGCCGCCTGCCAACCTGCACATCGTGGTTGGAGGAGTACGCATCGTCGTAGAGTCCCAGATGAGGTATCTGGGGCTCACTCTAGACAGCAAGTGGGATTTTAGGGCCCACTTTGAAAGGTTGGCCCCACGGCTCATTCGAACAGCTGCTGCTCTGGGGCGGTTGCTGCCAAATGTCGGTGGCCCAGGCGCCGCTTGTAGGCGCCTTCATGCTGGAGTTGTGCGGTCCATGGCTCTCTACGGGGCTCCTGTTTGGGCCGATGCCCTGAATCGCCGGAGTGTCGCGCTTTTGCGCAAACCGCAGAGGGCATTGGCGGTCAGGGCCATCCGGGGATACCGCACAATCTCCGACGAAGCGGCGTGTGTTTTGGCGGGTTTCATGCCCTGGGACCTAGAGGCCGGGATCCTTGCCAAGCTTCATGCGTGGCGCGAGGAGGCACGGTCCCAAGGGCACGCACCACCACCCCAGGAAATCGGGGAAAGAAGAAAGAGGCTGCGAGAAGAAGCTGAAGAAGTGTGGGAGTCCAGGCTGGGGCACCCTAGCGCCGGTCGACGGACCATCGAGGCCATCCGTCCAGTTCTCCAAAAATGGATAGGCAGACGTCACGGCACACTAACATACAGGTTGTCGCAGGTCCTCTCGGGGCATGGCTGCTTCGGGAGGTACCTGCACCATATTGCCGGGCGAGAGCCGACCGCCAGGTGCCTCCATTGTGACGGATGTCCGGAGGAAACGGCCCAACATATGTTGGAAGTGTGCCCCGCCTGGGCGACAGAGCGCCTTCAGCTCTGCGCTGTAGTTGGCTCCGACCTCTCGTTGCCCGCCGTGGTCAAATCTATGGTGGACAGCGAGGAGTCGTGGAGCGCTACTCTCGCCTTTTGCGAATCAGTGCTTGCCCGGAAGGAAGCAGACGAGCGGGATCGGGAGGCGACGACCGATCTCGCGATGCGCCGCCGACGACCAGGGCGCCGCCGCCGAAGAGTCGATCTTGGAGATCACCCTCCCTGATAGAGTCGCTGGGGCAGGCTCGGGGGAGCCTGTTCCCAGCTAGTCCTTGTAAGGGAGAAGGCGCCGTGCTGTAGTGCAGCAGTGCGGTGCGGAGGGACGCAGTTGGACGTCCCCTAAGCTGAGGCCTGATGAGGCCATGTCGCTGCCGAGTTCGCGGAAGAGTGCCGATGGCGTACCCGTGCTCTCGGCGCAGAGCGACGTGAGCAATGCACCATGGTGTTTTTAGCCGGTAGGAGTCCGGCATAACCACACGCTGCCCCCGCGGTGTGTGGTATCCATGAGGATTTTCGCCATGTAAAAAAAAAAAAAAAAAAAAAAAAAAAAGGTTAGGTTAGGTTCACAACCTACATAACAATATATTGTATTAAATCTAGGGTTCCGCGTCGTTTTTCTTTAAATTTTTTGTCTTATTTACTGTTACTAGGTGGTCGTAGCATTTTGGTATAGTTTTATTTAAATTATAATAGTAAATTTTTCGTTTTGAGGAAAATATCAAAGTTTTTAATAATTCCCATACAAAATTTACATTTTCGGCAGTTTTTAGTTAATAACTTTTTATAGGATAATCACAGCTTTTCCAAACCTTTAGACGACTTATAGACATCGTTGAGGCGCATCTTTCGGTGCTACTCGCGATAGTGAAAAGTCATCCGCAGGAGGAAAATTCTCGAGTTTTCCCTTAAAAATTATTGTTCTTGTTAATAAAAAATTTTTGTTTCGATTTCTTTTCAGAAATTAATTTAACAGCTATTTAGATATCTCTAATAGCTATCTTTCGACATATCGCACATCCCGATCGGCTTATCCAGTCGGGAGTTATAGCATTTTTAGGGAAAATTTTCGTTTTCCTCAAGGGAAAAATCCAATTTTCCAAATTTCAAAATTCTTTTTGACCAGTATCGTGCGGCTCGAGGAGACGCGTCTTTCGACACATCACTCGTAATTTTAGGAAGCATACGTCACGAGATATTTAAGAAAAACCGATCTCATAGGTACTTAAAACCACCTAAGCAGTACTAACAATTAGTACTGTATAACAATATATTGTATTAAATCTAGGGTTCCGCGTCGTTTTTCTTTAAATTTTTTGTCTTATTTACTGTTACTAGGTGGTCGTAGCATTTTGGTATAGTTTTATTTAAATTATAATAGTAAATTTTTCGTTTTGAGGAAAATATCAAAGTTTTTAATAATTCCCATACAAAATTTACATTTTCGGCAGTTTTTAGTTAATAACTTTTTATAGGATAATCACAGCTTTTCCAAACCTTTAGACGACTTATAGACATCGTTGAGGCGCATCTTTCGGTGCTACTCGCGATAGTGAAAAGTCATCCGCAGGAGGAAAATTCTCGAGTTTTCCCTTAAAAATTATTGTTCTTGTTAATAAAAAATTTTTGTTTCGATTTCTTTTCAGAAATTAATTTAACAGCTATTTAGATATCTCTAATAGCTATCTTTCGACATATCGCACATCCCGATCGGCTTATCCAGTCGGGAGTTATAGCATTTTTAGGGAAAATTTTCGTTTTCCTCAAGGGAAAAATCCAATTTTCCAAATTTCAAAATTCTTTTTGACCAGTATCGTGCGGCTCGAGGAGACGCGTCTTTCGACACATCACTCGTAATTTTAGGAAGCATACGTCACGAGATATTTAAGAAAAACCGATCTCATAGGTACTTAAAACCACCTAAGCAGTACTAACAATTAGTACTGTATAACAATATATTGTATTAAATCTAGGGTTCCGCGTCGTTTTTCTTTAAATTTTTTGTCTTATTTACTGTTACTAGGTGGTCGTAGCATTTTGGTATAGTTTTATTTAAATTATAATAGTAAATTTTTCGTTTTGAGGAAAATATCAAAGTTTTTAATAATTCCCATACAAAATTTACATTTTCGGCAGTTTTTAGTTAATAACTTTTTATAGGATAATCACAGCTTTTCCAAACCTTTAGACGACTTATAGACATCGTTGAGGCGCATCTTTCGGTGCTACTCGCGATAGTGAAAAGTCATCCGCAGGAGGAAAATTCTCGAGTTTTCCCTTAAAAATTATTGTTCTTGTTAATAAAAAATTTTTGTTTCGATTTCTTTTCAGAAATTAATTTAACAGCTATTTAGATATCTCTAATAGCTATCTTTCGACATATCGCACATCCCGATCGGCTTATCCAGTCGGGAGTTATAGCATTTTTAGGGAAAATTTTCGTTTTCCTCAAGGGAAAAATCCAATTTTCCAAATTTCAAAATTCTTTTTGATCAGTATCGTGCGGCTCGAGGAGACGCGTCTTTCGACACATCACTCGTAATTTTAGGAAGCATACGTCACGAGATATTTAAGAAAAACCGATCTCATAGGTACTTAAAACCACCTAAGCAGTACTAACAATTAGTACTGTATAACAATATATTGTATTAAATCTAGGGTTCCGCGTCGTTTTTCTTTAAATTTTTTGTCTTATTTACTGTTACTAGGTGGTCGTAGCATTTTGGTATAGTTTTATTTAAATTATAATAGTAAATTTTTCGTTTTGAGGAAAATATCAAAGTTTTTAATAATTCCCATACAAAATTTACATTTTCGGCAGTTTTTAGTTAATAACTTTTTATAGGATAATCACAGCTTTTCCAAACCTTTAGACGACTTATAGACATCGTTGAGGCGCATCTTTCGGTGCTACTCGCGATAGTGAAAAGTCATCCGCAGGAGGAAAATTCTCGAGTTTTCCCTTAAAAATTATTGTTCTTGTTAATAAAAAATTTTTGTTTCGATTTCTTTTCAGAAATTAATTTAACAGCTATTTAGATATCTCTAATAGCTATCTTTCGACATATCGCACATCCCGATCGGCTTATCCAGTCGGGAGTTATAGCATTTTTAGGGAAAATTTTCGTTTTCCTCAAGGGAAAAATCCAATTTTCCAAATTTCAAAATTCTTTTTGACCAGTATCGTGCGGCTCGAGGAGACGCGTCTTTCGACACATCACTCGTAATTTTAGGAAGCATACGTCACGAGATATTTAAGAAAAACCGATCTCATAGGTACTTAAAACCACCTAAGCAGTACTAACAATTAGTACTGTATAACAATATATTGTATTAAATCTAGGGTTCCGCGTCGTTTTTCTTTAAATTTTTTGTCTTATTTACTGTTACTAGGTGGTCGTAGCATTTTGGTATAGTTTTATTTAAATTATAATAGTAAATTTTTCGTTTTGAGGAAAATATCAAAGTTTTTAATAATTCCCATACAAAATTTACATTTTCGGCAGTTTTTAGTTAATAACTTTTTATAGGATAATCACAGCTTTTCCAAACCTTTAGACGACTTATAGACATCGTTGAGGCGCATCTTTCGGTGCTACTCGCGATAGTGAAAAGTCATCCGCAGGAGGAAAATTCTCGAGTTTTCCCTTAAAAATTATTGTTCTTGTTAATAAAAAATTTTTGTTTCGATTTCTTTTCAGAAATTAATTTAACAGCTATTTAGATATCTCTAATAGCTATCTTTCGACATATCGCACATCCCGATCGGCTTATCCAGTCGGGAGTTATAGCATTTTTAGGGAAAATTTTCGTTTTCCTCAAGGGAAAAATCCAATTTTCCAAATTTCAAAATTCTTTTTGACCAGTATCGTGCGGCTCGAGGAGACGCGTCTTTCGACACATCACTCGTAATTTTAGGAAGCATACGTCACGAGATATTTAAGAAAAACCGATCTCATAGGTACTTAAAACCACCTAAGCAGTACTAACAATTAGTACTGTATAACAATATATTGTATTAAATCTAGGGTTCCGCGTCGTTTTTCTTTAAATTTTTTGTCTTATTTACTGTTACTAGGTGGTCGTAGCATTTTGGTATAGTTTTATTTAAATTATAATAGTAAATTTTTCGTTTTGAGGAAAATATCAAAGTTTTTAATAATTCCCATACAAAATTTACATTTTCGGCAGTTTTTAGTTAATAACTTTTTATAGGATAATCACAGCTTTTCCAAACCTTTAGACGACTTATAGACATCGTTGAGGCGCATCTTTCGGTGCTACTCGCGATAGTGAAAAGTCATCCGCAGGAGGAAAATTCTCGAGTTTTCCCTTAAAAATTATTGTTCTTGTTAATAAAAAATTTTTGTTTCGATTTCTTTTCAGAAATTAATTTAACAGCTATTTAGATATCTCTAATAGCTATCTTTCGACATATCGCACATCCCGATCGGCTTATCCAGTCGGGAGTTATAGCATTTTTAGGGAAAATTTTCGTTTTCCTCAAGGGAAAAATCCAATTTTCCAAATTTCAAAATTCTTTTTGATCAGTATCGTGCGGCTCGAGGAGACGCGTCTTTCGACACATCACTCGTAATTTTAGGAAGCATACGTCACGAGATATTTAAGAAAAACCGATCTCATAGGTACTTAAAACCACCTAAGCAGTACTAACAATTAGTACTGTATAACAATATATTGTATTAAATCTAGGGTTCCGCGTCGTTTTTCTTTAAATTTTTTGTCTTATTTACTGTTACTAGGTGGTCGTAGCATTTTGGTATAGTTTTATTTAAATTATAATAGTAAATTTTTCGTTTTGAGGAAAATATCAAAGTTTTTAATAATTCCCATACAAAATTTACATTTTCGGCAGTTTTTAGTTAATAACTTTTTATAGGATAATCACAGCTTTTCCAAACCTTTAGACGACTTATAGACATCGTTGAGGCGCATCTTTCGGTGCTACTCGCGATAGTGAAAAGTCATCCGCAGGAGGAAAATTCTCGAGTTTTCCCTTAAAAATTATTGTTCTTGTTAATAAAAAATTTTTGTTTCGATTTCTTTTCAGAAATTAATTTAACAGCTATTTAGATATCTCTAATAGCTATCTTTCGACATATCGCACATCCCGATCGGCTTATCCAGTCGGGAGTTATAGCATTTTTAGGGAAAATTTTCGTTTTCCTCAAGGGAAAAATCCAATTTTCCAAATTTCAAAATTCTTTTTGACCAGTATCGTGCGGCTCGAGGAGACGCGTCTTTCGACACATCACTCGTAATTTTAGGAAGCATACGTCACGAGATATTTAAGAAAAACCGATCTCATAGGTACTTAAAACCACCTAAGCAGTACTAACAATTAGTACTGTATAACAATATATTGTATTAAATCTAGGGTTCCGCGTCGTTTTTCTTTAAATTTTTTGTCTTATTTACTGTTACTAGGTGGTCGTAGCATTTTGGTATAGTTTTATTTAAATTATAATAGTAAATTTTTCGTTTTGAGGAAAATATCAAAGTTTTTAATAATTCCCATACAAAATTTACATTTTCGGCAGTTTTTAGTTAATAACTTTTTATAGGATAATCACAGCTTTTCCAAACCTTTAGACGACTTATAGACATCGTTGAGGCGCATCTTTCGGTGCTACTCGCGATAGTGAAAAGTCATCCGCAGGAGGAAAATTCTCGAGTTTTCCCTTAAAAATTATTGTTCTTGTTAATAAAAAATTTTTGTTTCGATTTCTTTTCAGAAATTAATTTAACAGCTATTTAGATATCTCTAATAGCTATCTTTCGACATATCGCACATCCCGATCGGCTTATCCAGTCGGGAGTTATAGCATTTTTAGGGAAAATTTTCGTTTTCCTCAAGGGAAAAATCCAATTTTCCAAATTTCAAAATTCTTTTTGACCAGTATCGTGCGGCTCGAGGAGACGCGTCTTTCGACACATCACTCGTAATTTTAGGAAGCATACGTCACGAGATATTTAAGAAAAACCGATCTCATAGGTACTTAAAACCACCTAAGCAGTACTAACAATTAGTACTGTATAACAATATATTGTATTAAATCTAGGGTTCCGCGTCGTTTTTCTTTAAATTTTTTGTCTTATTTACTGTTACTAGGTGGTCGTAGCATTTTGGTATAGTTTTATTTAAATTATAATAGTAAATTTTTCGTTTTGAGGAAAATATCAAAGTTTTTAATAATTCCCATACAAAATTTACATTTTCGGCAGTTTTTAGTTAATAACTTTTTATAGGATAATCACAGCTTTTCCAAACCTTTAGACGACTTATAGACATCGTTGAGGCGCATCTTTCGGTGCTACTCGCGATAGTGAAAAGTCATCCGCAGGAGGAAAATTCTCGAGTTTTCCCTTAAAAATTATTGTTCTTGTTAATAAAAAATTTTTGTTTCGATTTCTTTTCAGAAATTAATTTAACAGCTATTTAGATATCTCTAATAGCTATCTTTCGACATATCGCACATCCCGATCGGCTTATCCAGTCGGGAGTTATAGCATTTTTAGGGAAAATTTTCGTTTTCCTCAAGGGAAAAATCCAATTTTCCAAATTTCAAAATTCTTTTTGATCAGTATCGTGCGGCTCGAGGAGACGCGTCTTTCGACACATCACTCGTAATTTTAGGAAGCATACGTCACGAGATATTTAAGAAAAACCGATCTCATAGGTACTTAAAACCACCTAAGCAGTACTAACAATTAGTACTGTATAACAATATATTGTATTAAATCTAGGGTTCCGCGTCGTTTTTCTTTAAATTTTTTGTCTTATTTACTGTTACTAGGTGGTCGTAGCATTTTGGTATAGTTTTATTTAAATTATAATAGTAAATTTTTCGTTTTGAGGAAAATATCAAAGTTTTTAATAATTCCCATACAAAATTTACATTTTCGGCAGTTTTTAGTTAATAACTTTTTATAGGATAATCACAGCTTTTCCAAACCTTTAGACGACTTATAGACATCGTTGAGGCGCATCTTTCGGTGCTACTCGCGATAGTGAAAAGTCATCCGCAGGAGGAAAATTCTCGAGTTTTCCCTTAAAAATTATTGTTCTTGTTAATAAAAAATTTTTGTTTCGATTTCTTTTCAGAAATTAATTTAACAGCTATTTAGATATCTCTAATAGCTATCTTTCGACATATCGCACATCCCGATCGGCTTATCCAGTCGGGAGTTATAGCATTTTTAGGGAAAATTTTCGTTTTCCTCAAGGGAAAAATCCAATTTTCCAAATTTCAAAATTCTTTTTGACCAGTATCGTGCGGCTCGAGGAGACGCGTCTTTCGACACATCACTCGTAATTTTAGGAAGCATACGTCACGAGATATTTAAGAAAAACCGATCTCATAGGTACTTAAAACCACCTAAGCAGTACTAACAATTAGTACTGTATAACAATATATTGTATTAAATCTAGGGTTCCGCGTCGTTTTTCTTTAAATTTTTTGTCTTATTTACTGTTACTAGGTGGTCGTAGCATTTTGGTATAGTTTTATTTAAATTATAATAGTAAATTTTTCGTTTTGAGGAAAATATCAAAGTTTTTAATAATTCCCATACAAAATTTACATTTTCGGCAGTTTTTAGTTAATAACTTTTTATAGGATAATCACAGCTTTTCCAAACCTTTAGACGACTTATAGACATCGTTGAGGCGCATCTTTCGGTGCTACTCGCGATAGTGAAAAGTCATCCGCAGGAGGAAAATTCTCGAGTTTTCCCTTAAAAATTATTGTTCTTGTTAATAAAAAATTTTTGTTTCGATTTCTTTTCAGAAATTAATTTAACAGCTATTTAGATATCTCTAATAGCTATCTTTCGACATATCGCACATCCCGATCGGCTTATCCAGTCGGGAGTTATAGCATTTTTAGGGAAAATTTTCGTTTTCCTCAAGGGAAAAATCCAATTTTCCAAATTTCAAAATTCTTTTTGACCAGTATCGTGCGGCTCGAGGAGACGCGTCTTTCGACACATCACTCGTAATTTTAGGAAGCATACGTCACGAGATATTTAAGAAAAACCGATCTCATAGGTACTTAAAACCACCTAAGCAGTACTAACAATTAGTACTGTATAACAATATATTGTATTAAATCTAGGGTTCCGCGTCGTTTTTCTTTAAATTTTTTGTCTTATTTACTGTTACTAGGTGGTCGTAGCATTTTGGTATAGTTTTATTTAAATTATAATAGTAAATTTTTCGTTTTGAGGAAAATATCAAAGTTTTTAATAATTCCCATACAAAATTTACATTTTCGGCAGTTTTTAGTTAATAACTTTTTATAGGATAATCACAGCTTTTCCAAACCTTTAGACGACTTATAGACATCGTTGAGGCGCATCTTTCGGTGCTACTCGCGATAGTGAAAAGTCATCCGCAGGAGGAAAATTCTCCAGTTTTCCCTTAAAAATTATTGTTCTTGTTAATAAAAAATTTTTGTTTCGATTTCTTTTCAGAAATTAATTTAACAGCTATTTAGATATCTCTAATAGCTATCTTTCGACATATCGCACATCCCGATCGGCTTATCCAGTCGGGAGTTATAGCATTTTTAGGGAAAATTTTCGTTTTCCTCAAGGGAAAAATCCAATTTTCCAAATTTCAAAATTCTTTTTGATCAGTATCGTGCGGCTCGAGGAGACGCGTCTTTCGACACATCACTCGTAATTTTAGGAAGCATACGTCACGAGATATTTAAGAAAAACCGATCTCATAGGTACTTAAAACCACCTAAGCAGTACTAACAATTAGTACTGTATAACAATATATTGTATTAAATCTAGGGTTCCGCGTCGTTTTTCTTTAAATTTTTTGTCTTATTTACTGTTACTAGGTGGTCGTAGCATTTTGGTATAGTTTTATTTAAATTATAATAGTAAATTTTTCGTTTTGAGGAAAATATCAAAGTTTTTAATAATTCCCATACAAAATTTACATTTTCGGCAGTTTTTAGTTAATAACTTTTTATAGGATAATCACAGCTTTTCCAAACCTTTAGACGACTTATAGACATCGTTGAGGCGCATCTTTCGGTGCTACTCGCGATAGTGAAAAGTCATCCGCAGGAGGAAAATTCTCGAGTTTTCCCTTAAAAATTATTGTTCTTGTTAATAAAAAATTTTTGTTTCGATTTCTTTTCAGAAATTAATTTAACAGCTATTTAGATATCTCTAATAGCTATCTTTCGACATATCGCACATCCCGATCGGCTTATCCAGTCGGGAGTTATAGCATTTTTAGGGAAAATTTTCGTTTTCCTCAAGGGAAAAATCCAATTTTCCAAATTTCAAAATTCTTTTTGATCAGTATCGTGCGGCTCGAGGAGACGCGTCTTTCGACACATCACTCGTAATTTTAGGAAGCATACGTCACGAGATATTTAAGAAAAACCGATCTCATAGGTACTTAAAACCACCTAAGCAGTACTAACAATTAGTACTGTATAACAATATATTGTATTAAATCTAGGGTTCCGCGTCGTTTTTCTTTAAATTTTTTGTCTTATTTACTGTTACTAGGTGGTCGTAGCATTTTGGTATAGTTTTATTTAAATTATAATAGTAAATTTTTCGTTTTGAGGAAAATATCAAAGTTTTTAATAATTCCCATACAAAATTTACATTTTCGGCAGTTTTTAGTTAATAACTTTTTATAGGATAATCACAGCTTTTCCAAACCTTTAGACGACTTATAGACATCGTTGAGGCGCATCTTTCGGTGCTACTCGCGATAGTGAAAAGTCATCCGCAGGAGGAAAATTCTCGAGTTTTCCCTTAAAAATTATTGTTCTTGTTAATAAAAAATTTTTGTTTCGATTTCTTTTCAGAAATTAATTTAACAGCTATTTAGATATCTCTAATAGCTATCTTTCGACATATCGCACATCCCGATCGGCTTATCCAGTCGGGAGTTATAGCATTTTTAGGGAAAATTTTCGTTTTCCTCAAGGGAAAAATCCAATTTTCCAAATTTCAAAATTCTTTTTGATCAGTATCGTGCGGCTCGAGGAGACGCGTCTTTCGACACATCACTCGTAATTTTAGGAAGCATACGTCACGAGATATTTAAGAAAAACCGATCTCATAGGTACTTAAAACCACCTAAGCAGTACTAACAATTAGTACTGTATAACAATATATTGTATTAAATCTAGGGTTCCGCGTCGTTTTTCTTTAAATTTTTTGTCTTATTTACTGTTACTAGGTGGTCGTAGCATTTTGGTATAGTTTTATTTAAATTATAATAGTAAATTTTTCGTTTTGAGGAAAATATCAAAGTTTTTAATAATTCCCATACAAAATTTACATTTTCGGCAGTTTTTAGTTAATAACTTTTTATAGGATAATCACAGCTTTTCCAAACCTTTAGACGACTTATAGACATCGTTGAGGCGCATCTTTCGGTGCTACTCGCGATAGTGAAAAGTCATCCGCAGGAGGAAAATTCTCGAGTTTTCCCTTAAAAATTATTGTTCTTGTTAATAAAAAATTTTTGTTTCGATTTCTTTTCAGAAATTAATTTAACAGCTATTTAGATATCTCTAATAGCTATCTTTCGACATATCGCACATCCCGATCGGCTTATCCAGTCGGGAGTTATAGCATTTTTAGGGAAAATTTTCGTTTTCCTCAAGGGAAAAATCCAATTTTCCAAATTTCAAAATTCTTTTTGATCAGTATCGTGCGGCTCGAGGAGACGCGTCTTTCGACACATCACTCGTAATTTTAGGAAGCATACGTCACGAGATATTTAAGAAAAACCGATCTCATAGGTACTTAAAACCACCTAAGCAGTACTAACAATTAGTACTGTATAACAATATATTGTATTAAATCTAGGGTTCCGCGTCGTTTTTCTTTAAATTTTTTGTCTTATTTACTGTTACTAGGTGGTCGTAGCATTTTGGTATAGTTTTATTTAAATTATAATAGTAAATTTTTCGTTTTGAGGAAAATATCAAAGTTTTTAATAATTCCCATACAAAATTTACATTTTCGGCAGTTTTTAGTTAATAACTTTTTATAGGATAATCACAGCTTTTCCAAACCTTTAGACGACTTATAGACATCGTTGAGGCGCATCTTTCGGTGCTACTCGCGATAGTGAAAAGTCATCCGCAGGAGGAAAATTCTCGAGTTTTCCCTTAAAAATTATTGTTCTTGTTAATAAAAAATTTTTGTTTCGATTTCTTTTCAGAAATTAATTTAACAGCTATTTAGATATCTCTAATAGCTATCTTTCGACATATCGCACATCCCGATCGGCTTATCCAGTCGGGAGTTATAGCATTTTTAGGGAAAATTTTCGTTTTCCTCAAGGGAAAAATCCAATTTTCCAAATTTCAAAATTCTTTTTGATCAGTATCGTGCGGCTCGAGGAGACGCGTCTTTCGACACATCACTCGTAATTTTAGGAAGCATACGTCACGAGATATTTAAGAAAAACCGATCTCATAGGTACTTAAAACCACCTAAGCAGTACTAACAATTAGTACTGTATAACAATATATTGTATTAAATCTAGGGTTCCGCGTCGTTTTTCTTTAAATTTTTTGTCTTATTTACTGTTACTAGGTGGTCGTAGCATTTTGGTATAGTTTTATTTAAATTATAATAGTAAATTTTTCGTTTTGAGGAAAATATCAAAGTTTTTAATAATTCCCATACAAAATTTACATTTTCGGCAGTTTTTAGTTAATAACTTTTTATAGGATAATCACAGCTTTTCCAAACCTTTAGACGACTTATAGACATCGTTGAGGCGCATCTTTCGGTGCTACTCGCGATAGTGAAAAGTCATCCGCAGGAGGAAAATTCTCGAGTTTTCCCTTAAAAATTATTGTTCTTGTTAATAAAAAATTTTTGTTTCGATTTCTTTTCAGAAATTAATTTAACAGCTATTTAGATATCTCTAATAGCTATCTTTCGACATATCGCACATCCCGATCGGCTTATCCAGTCGGGAGTTATAGCATTTTTAGGGAAAATTTTCGTTTTCCTCAAGGGAAAAATCCAATTTTCCAAATTTCAAAATTCTTTTTGATCAGTATCGTGCGGCTCGAGGAGACGCGTCTTTCGACACATCACTCGTAATTTTAGGAAGCATACGTCACGAGATATTTAAGAAAAACCGATCTCATAGGTACTTAAAACCACCTAAGCAGTACTAACAATTAGTACTGTATAACAATATATTGTATTAAATCTAGGGTTCCGCGTCGTTTTTCTTTAAATTTTTTGTCTTATTTACTGTTACTAGGTGGTCGTAGCATTTTGGTATAGTTTTATTTAAATTATAATAGTAAATTTTTCGTTTTGAGGAAAATATCAAAGTTTTTAATAATTCCCATACAAAATTTACATTTTCGGCAGTTTTTAGTTAATAACTTTTTATAGGATAATCACAGCTTTTCCAAACCTTTAGACGACTTATAGACATCGTTGAGGCGCATCTTTCGGTGCTACTCGCGATAGTGAAAAGTCATCCGCAGGAGGAAAATTCTCGAGTTTTCCCTTAAAAATTATTGTTCTTGTTAATAAAAAATTTTTGTTTCGATTTCTTTTCAGAAATTAATTTAACAGCTATTTAGATATCTCTAATAGCTATCTTTCGACATATCGCACATCCCGATCGGCTTATCCAGTCGGGAGTTATAGCATTTTTAGGGAAAATTTTCGTTTTCCTCAAGGGAAAAATCCAATTTTCCAAATTTCAAAATTCTTTTTGACCAGTATCGTGCGGCTCGAGGAGACGCGTCTTTCGACACATCACTCGTAATTTTAGGAAGCATACGTCACGAGATATTTAAGAAAAACCGATCTCATAGGTACTTAAAACCACCTAAGCAGTACTAACAATTAGTACTGTATAACAATATATTGTATTAAATCTAGGGTTCCGCGTCGTTTTTCTTTAAATTTTTTGTCTTATTTACTGTTACTAGGTGGTCGTAGCATTTTGGTATAGTTTTATTTAAATTATAATAGTAAATTTTTCGTTTTGAGGAAAATATCAAAGTTTTTAATAATTCCCATACAAAATTTACATTTTCGGCAGTTTTTAGTTAATAACTTTTTATAGGATAATCACAGCTTTTCCAAACCTTTAGACGACTTATAGACATCGTTGAGGCGCATCTTTCGGTGCTACTCGCGATAGTGAAAAGTCATCCGCAGGAGGAAAATTCTCGAGTTTTCCCTTAAAAATTATTGTTCTTGTTAATAAAAAATTTTTGTTTCGATTTCTTTTCAGAAATTAATTTAACAGCTATTTAGATATCTCTAATAGCTATCTTTCGACATATCGCACATCCCGATCGGCTTATCCAGTCGGGAGTTATAGCATTTTTAGGGAAAATTTTCGTTTTCCTCAAGGGAAAAATCCAATTTTCCAAATTTCAAAATTCTTTTTGACCAGTATCGTGCGGCTCGAGGAGACGCGTCTTTCGACACATCACTCGTAATTTTAGGAAGCATACGTCACGAGATATTTAAGAAAAACCGATCTCATAGGTACTTAAAACCACCTAAGCAGTACTAACAATTAGTACTGTATAACAATATATTGTATTAAATCTAGGGTTCCGCGTCGTTTTTCTTTAAATTTTTTGTCTTATTTACTGTTACTAGGTGGTCGTAGCATTTTGGTATAGTTTTATTTAAATTATAATAGTAAATTTTTCGTTTTGAGGAAAATATCAAAGTTTTTAATAATTCCCATACAAAATTTACATTTTCGGCAGTTTTTAGTTAATAACTTTTTATAGGATAATCACAGCTTTTCCAAACCTTTAGACGACTTATAGACATCGTTGAGGCGCATCTTTCGGTGCTACTCGCGATAGTGAAAAGTCATCCGCAGGAGGAAAATTCTCGAGTTTTCCCTTAAAAATTATTGTTCTTGTTAATAAAAAATTTTTGTTTCGATTTCTTTTCAGAAATTAATTTAACAGCTATTTAGATATCTCTAATAGCTATCTTTCGACATATCGCACATCCCGATCGGCTTATCCAGTCGGGAGTTATAGCATTTTTAGGGAAAATTTTCGTTTTCCTCAAGGGAAAAATCCAATTTTCCAAATTTCAAAATTCTTTTTGATCAGTATCGTGCGGCTCGAGGAGACGCGTCTTTCGACACATCACTCGTAATTTTAGGAAGCATACGTCACGAGATATTTAAGAAAAACCGATCTCATAGGTACTTAAAACCACCTAAGCAGTACTAACAATTAGTACTGTATAACAATATATTGTATTAAATCTAGGGTTCCGCGTCGTTTTTCTTTAAATTTTTTGTCTTATTTACTGTTACTAGGTGGTCGTAGCATTTTGGTATAGTTTTATTTAAATTATAATAGTAAATTTTTCGTTTTGAGGAAAATATCAAAGTTTTTAATAATTCCCATACAAAATTTACATTTTCGGCAGTTTTTAGTTAATAACTTTTTATAGGATAATCACAGCTTTTCCAAACCTTTAGACGACTTATAGACATCGTTGAGGCGCATCTTTCGGTGCTACTCGCGATAGTGAAAAGTCATCCGCAGGAGGAAAATTCTCGAGTTTTCCCTTAAAAATTATTGTTCTTGTTAATAAAAAATTTTTGTTTCGATTTCTTTTCAGAAATTAATTTAACAGCTATTTAGATATCTCTAATAGCTATCTTTCGACATATCGCACATCCCGATCGGCTTATCCAGTCGGGAGTTATAGCATTTTTAGGGAAAATTTTCGTTTTCCTCAAGGGAAAAATCCAATTTTCCAAATTTCAAAATTCTTTTTGACCAGTATCGTGCGGCTCGAGGAGACGCGTCTTTCGACACATCACTCGTAATTTTAGGAAGCATACGTCACGAGATATTTAAGAAAAACCGATCTCATAGGTACTTAAAACCACCTAAGCAGTACTAACAATTAGTACTGTATAACAATATATTGTATTAAATCTAGGGTTCCGCGTCGTTTTTCTTTAAATTTTTTGTCTTATTTACTGTTACTAGGTGGTCGTAGCATTTTGGTATAGTTTTATTTAAATTATAATAGTAAATTTTTCGTTTTGAGGAAAATATCAAAGTTTTTAATAATTCCCATACAAAATTTACATTTTCGGCAGTTTTTAGTTAATAACTTTTTATAGGATAATCACAGCTTTTCCAAACCTTTAGACGACTTATAGACATCGTTGAGGCGCATCTTTCGGTGCTACTCGCGATAGTGAAAAGTCATCCGCAGGAGGAAAATTCTCGAGTTTTCCCTTAAAAATTATTGTTCTTGTTAATAAAAAATTTTTGTTTCGATTTCTTTTCAGAAATTAATTTAACAGCTATTTAGATATCTCTAATAGCTATCTTTCGACATATCGCACATCCCGATCGGCTTATCCAGTCGGGAGTTATAGCATTTTTAGGGAAAATTTTCGTTTTCCTCAAGGGAAAAATCCAATTTTCCAAATTTCAAAATTCTTTTTGACCAGTATCGTGCGGCTCGAGGAGACGCGTCTTTCGACACATCACTCGTAATTTTAGGAAGCATACGTCACGAGATATTTAAGAAAAACCGATCTCATAGGTACTTAAAACCACCTAAGCAGTACTAACAATTAGTACTGTATAACAATATATTGTATTAAATCTAGGGTTCCGCGTCGTTTTTCTTTAAATTTTTTGTCTTATTTACTGTTACTAGGTGGTCGTAGCATTTTGGTATAGTTTTATTTAAATTATAATAGTAAATTTTTCGTTTTGAGGAAAATATCAAAGTTTTTAATAATTCCCATACAAAATTTACATTTTCGGCAGTTTTTAGTTAATAACTTTTTATAGGATAATCACAGCTTTTCCAAACCTTTAGACGACTTATAGACATCGTTGAGGCGCATCTTTCGGTGCTACTCGCGATAGTGAAAAGTCATCCGCAGGAGGAAAATTCTCGAGTTTTCCCTTAAAAATTATTGTTCTTGTTAATAAAAAATTTTTGTTTCGATTTCTTTTCAGAAATTAATTTAACAGCTATTTAGATATCTCTAATAGCTATCTTTCGACATATCGCACATCCCGATCGGCTTATCCAGTCGGGAGTTATAGCATTTTTAGGGAAAATTTTCGTTTTCCTCAAGGGAAAAATCCAATTTTCCAAATTTCAAAATTCTTTTTGACCAGTATCGTGCGGCTCGAGGAGACGCGTCTTTCGACACATCACTCGTAATTTTAGGAAGCATACGTCACGAGATATTTAAGAAAAACCGATCTCATAGGTACTTAAAACCACCTAAGCAGTACTAACAATTAGTACTGTATAACAATATATTGTATTAAATCTAGGGTTCCGCGTCGTTTTTCTTTAAATTTTTTGTCTTATTTACTGTTACTAGGTGGTCGTAGCATTTTGGTATAGTTTTATTTAAATTATAATAGTAAATTTTTCGTTTTGAGGAAAATATCAAAGTTTTTAATAATTCCCATACAAAATTTACATTTTCGGCAGTTTTTAGTTAATAACTTTTTATAGGATAATCACAGCTTTTCCAAACCTTTAGACGACTTATAGACATCGTTGAGGCGCATCTTTCGGTGCTACTCGCGATAGTGAAAAGTCATCCGCAGGAGGAAAATTCTCGAGTTTTCCCTTAAAAATTATTGTTCTTGTTAATAAAAAATTTTTGTTTCGATTTCTTTTCAGAAATTAATTTAACAGCTATTTAGATATCTCTAATAGCTATCTTTCGACATATCGCACATCCCGATCGGCTTATCCAGTCGGGAGTTATAGCATTTTTAGGGAAAATTTTCGTTTTCCTCAAGGGAAAAATCCAATTTTCCAAATTTCAAAATTCTTTTTGATCAGTATCGTGCGGCTCGAGGAGACGCGTCTTTCGACACATCACTCGTAATTTTAGGAAGCATACGTCACGAGATATTTAAGAAAAACCGATCTCATAGGTACTTAAAACCACCTAAGCAGTACTAACAATTAGTACTGTATAACAATATATTGTATTAAATCTAGGGTTCCGCGTCGTTTTTCTTTAAATTTTTTGTCTTATTTACTGTTACTAGGTGGTCGTAGCATTTTGGTATAGTTTTATTTAAATTATAATAGTAAATTTTTCGTTTTGAGGAAAATATCAAAGTTTTTAATAATTCCCATACAAAATTTACATTTTCGGCAGTTTTTAGTTAATAACTTTTTATAGGATAATCACAGCTTTTCCAAACCTTTAGACGACTTATAGACATCGTTGAGGCGCATCTTTCGGTGCTACTCGCGATAGTGAAAAGTCATCCGCAGGAGGAAAATTCTCGAGTTTTCCCTTAAAAATTATTGTTCTTGTTAATAAAAAATTTTTGTTTCGATTTCTTTTCAGAAATTAATTTAACAGCTATTTAGATATCTCTAATAGCTATCTTTCGACATATCGCACATCCCGATCGGCTTATCCAGTCGGGAGTTATAGCATTTTTAGGGAAAATTTTCGTTTTCCTCAAGGGAAAAATCCAATTTTCCAAATTTCAAAATTCTTTTTGACCAGTATCGTGCGGCTCGAGGAGACGCGTCTTTCGACACATCACTCGTAATTTTAGGAAGCATACGTCACGAGATATTTAAGAAAAACCGATCTCATAGGTACTTAAAACCACCTAAGCAGTACTAACAATTAGTACTGTATAACAATATATTGTATTAAATCTAGGGTTCCGCGTCGTTTTTCTTTAAATTTTTTGTCTTATTTACTGTTACTAGGTGGTCGTAGCATTTTGGTATAGTTTTATTTAAATTATAATAGTAAATTTTTCGTTTTGAGGAAAATATCAAAGTTTTTAATAATTCCCATACAAAATTTACATTTTCGGCAGTTTTTAGTTAATAACTTTTTATAGGATAATCACAGCTTTTCCAAACCTTTAGACGACTTATAGACATCGTTGAGGCGCATCTTTCGGTGCTACTCGCGATAGTGAAAAGTCATCCGCAGGAGGAAAATTCTCGAGTTTTCCCTTAAAAATTATTGTTCTTGTTAATAAAAAATTTTTGTTTCGATTTCTTTTCAGAAATTAATTTAACAGCTATTTAGATATCTCTAATAGCTATCTTTCGACATATCGCACATCCCGATCGGCTTATCCAGTCGGGAGTTATAGCATTTTTAGGGAAAATTTTCGTTTTCCTCAAGGGAAAAATCCAATTTTCCAAATTTCAAAATTCTTTTTGACCAGTATCGTGCGGCTCGAGGAGACGCGTCTTTCGACACATCACTCGTAATTTTAGGAAGCATACGTCACGAGATATTTAAGAAAAACCGATCTCATAGGTACTTAAAACCACCTAAGCAGTACTAACAATTAGTACTGTATAACAATATATTGTATTAAATCTAGGGTTCCGCGTCGTTTTTCTTTAAATTTTTTGTCTTATTTACTGTTACTAGGTGGTCGTAGCATTTTGGTATAGTTTTATTTAAATTATAATAGTAAATTTTTCGTTTTGAGGAAAATATCAAAGTTTTTAATAATTCCCATACAAAATTTACATTTTCGGCAGTTTTTAGTTAATAACTTTTTATAGGATAATCACAGCTTTTCCAAACCTTTAGACGACTTATAGACATCGTTGAGGCGCATCTTTCGGTGCTACTCGCGATAGTGAAAAGTCATCCGCAGGAGGAAAATTCTCGAGTTTTCCCTTAAAAATTATTGTTCTTGTTAATAAAAAATTTTTGTTTCGATTTCTTTTCAGAAATTAATTTAACAGCTATTTAGATATCTCTAATAGCTATCTTTCGACATATCGCACATCCCGATCGGCTTATCCAGTCGGGAGTTATAGCATTTTTAGGGAAAATTTTCGTTTTCCTCAAGGGAAAAATCCAATTTTCCAAATTTCAAAATTCTTTTTGATCAGTATCGTGCGGCTCGAGGAGACGCGTCTTTCGACACATCACTCGTAATTTTAGGAAGCATACGTCACGAGATATTTAAGAAAAACCGATCTCATAGGTACTTAAAACCACCTAAGCAGTACTAACAATTAGTACTGTATAACAATATATTGTATTAAATCTAGGGTTCCGCGTCGTTTTTCTTTAAATTTTTTGTCTTATTTACTGTTACTAGGTGGTCGTAGCATTTTGGTATAGTTTTATTTAAATTATAATAGTAAATTTTTCGTTTTGAGGAAAATATCAAAGTTTTTAATAATTCCCATACAAAATTTACATTTTCGGCAGTTTTTAGTTAATAACTTTTTATAGGATAATCACAGCTTTTCCAAACCTTTAGACGACTTATAGACATCGTTGAGGCGCATCTTTCGGTGCTACTCGCGATAGTGAAAAGTCATCCGCAGGAGGAAAATTCTCGAGTTTTCCCTTAAAAATTATTGTTCTTGTTAATAAAAAATTTTTGTTTCGATTTCTTTTCAGAAATTAATTTAACAGCTATTTAGATATCTCTAATAGCTATCTTTCGACATATCGCACATCCCGATCGGCTTATCCAGTCGGGAGTTATAGCATTTTTAGGGAAAATTTTCGTTTTCCTCAAGGGAAAAATCCAATTTTCCAAATTTCAAAATTCTTTTTGATCAGTATCGTGCGGCTCGAGGAGACGCGTCTTTCGACACATCACTCGTAATTTTAGGAAGCATACGTCACGAGATATTTAAGAAAAACCGATCTCATAGGTACTTAAAACCACCTAAGCAGTACTAACAATTAGTACTGTATAACAATATATTGTATTAAATCTAGGGTTCCGCGTCGTTTTTCTTTAAATTTTTTGTCTTATTTACTGTTACTAGGTGGTCGTAGCATTTTGGTATAGTTTTATTTAAATTATAATAGTAAATTTTTCGTTTTGAGGAAAATATCAAAGTTTTTAATAATTCCCATACAAAATTTACATTTTCGGCAGTTTTTAGTTAATAACTTTTTATAGGATAATCACAGCTTTTCCAAACCTTTAGACGACTTATAGACATCGTTGAGGCGCATCTTTCGGTGCTACTCGCGATAGTGAAAAGTCATCCGCAGGAGGAAAATTCTCGAGTTTTCCCTTAAAAATTATTGTTCTTGTTAATAAAAAATTTTTGTTTCGATTTCTTTTCAGAAATTAATTTAACAGCTATTTAGATATCTCTAATAGCTATCTTTCGACATATCGCACATCCCGATCGGCTTATCCAGTCGGGAGTTATAGCATTTTTAGGGAAAATTTTCGTTTTCCTCAAGGGAAAAATCCAATTTTCCAAATTTCAAAATTCTTTTTGATCAGTATCGTGCGGCTCGAGGAGACGCGTCTTTCGACACATCACTCGTAATTTTAGGAAGCATACGTCACGAGATATTTAAGAAAAACCGATCTCATAGGTACTTAAAACCACCTAAGCAGTACTAACAATTAGTACTGTATAACAATATATTGTATTAAATCTAGGGTTCCGCGTCGTTTTTCTTTAAATTTTTTGTCTTATTTACTGTTACTAGGTGGTCGTAGCATTTTGGTATAGTTTTATTTAAATTATAATAGTAAATTTTTCGTTTTGAGGAAAATATCAAAGTTTTTAATAATTCCCATACAAAATTTACATTTTCGGCAGTTTTTAGTTAATAACTTTTTATAGGATAATCACAGCTTTTCCAAACCTTTAGACGACTTATAGACATCGTTGAGGCGCATCTTTCGGTGCTACTCGCGATAGTGAAAAGTCATCCGCAGGAGGAAAATTCTCGAGTTTTCCCTTAAAAATTATTGTTCTTGTTAATAAAAAATTTTTGTTTCGATTTCTTTTCAGAAATTAATTTAACAGCTATTTAGATATCTCTAATAGCTATCTTTCGACATATCGCACATCCCGATCGGCTTATCCAGTCGGGAGTTATAGCATTTTTAGGGAAAATTTTCGTTTTCCTCAAGGGAAAAATCCAATTTTCCAAATTTCAAAATTCTTTTTGATCAGTATCGTGCGGCTCGAGGAGACGCGTCTTTCGACACATCACTCGTAATTTTAGGAAGCATACGTCACGAGATATTTAAGAAAAACCGATCTCATAGGTACTTAAAACCACCTAAGCAGTACTAACAATTAGTACTGTATAACAATATATTGTATTAAATCTAGGGTTCCGCGTCGTTTTTCTTTAAATTTTTTGTCTTATTTACTGTTACTAGGTGGTCGTAGCATTTTGGTATAGTTTTATTTAAATTATAATAGTAAATTTTTCGTTTTGAGGAAAATATCAAAGTTTTTAATAATTCCCATACAAAATTTACATTTTCGGCAGTTTTTAGTTAATAACTTTTTATAGGATAATCACAGCTTTTCCAAACCTTTAGACGACTTATAGACATCGTTGAGGCGCATCTTTCGGTGCTACTCGCGATAGTGAAAAGTCATCCGCAGGAGGAAAATTCTCGAGTTTTCCCTTAAAAATTATTGTTCTTGTTAATAAAAAATTTTTGTTTCGATTTCTTTTCAGAAATTAATTTAACAGCTATTTAGATATCTCTAATAGCTATCTTTCGACATATCGCACATCCCGATCGGCTTATCCAGTCGGGAGTTATAGCATTTTTAGGGAAAATTTTCGTTTTCCTCAAGGGAAAAATCCAATTTTCCAAATTTCAAAATTCTTTTTGATCAGTATCGTGCGGCTCGAGGAGACGCGTCTTTCGACACATCACTCGTAATTTTAGGAAGCATACGTCACGAGATATTTAAGAAAAACCGATCTCATAGGTACTTAAAACCACCTAAGCAGTACTAACAATTAGTACTGTATAACAATATATTGTATTAAATCTAGGGTTCCGCGTCGTTTTTCTTTAAATTTTTTGTCTTATTTACTGTTACTAGGTGGTCGTAGCATTTTGGTATAGTTTTATTTAAATTATAATAGTAAATTTTTCGTTTTGAGGAAAATATCAAAGTTTTTAATAATTCCCATACAAAATTTACATTTTCGGCAGTTTTTAGTTAATAACTTTTTATAGGATAATCACAGCTTTTCCAAACCTTTAGACGACTTATAGACATCGTTGAGGCGCATCTTTCGGTGCTACTCGCGATAGTGAAAAGTCATCCGCAGGAGGAAAATTCTCGAGTTTTCCCTTAAAAATTATTGTTCTTGTTAATAAAAAATTTTTGTTTCGATTTCTTTTCAGAAATTAATTTAACAGCTATTTAGATATCTCTAATAGCTATCTTTCGACATATCGCACATCCCGATCGGCTTATCCAGTCGGGAGTTATAGCATTTTTAGGGAAAATTTTCGTTTTCCTCAAGGGAAAAATCCAATTTTCCAAATTTCAAAATTCTTTTTGATCAGTATCGTGCGGCTCGAGGAGACGCGTCTTTCGACACATCACTCGTAATTTTAGGAAGCATACGTCACGAGATATTTAAGAAAAACCGATCTCATAGGTACTTAAAACCACCTAAGCAGTACTAACAATTAGTACTGTATAACAATATATTGTATTAAATCTAGGGTTCCGCGTCGTTTTTCTTTAAATTTTTTGTCTTATTTACTGTTACTAGGTGGTCGTAGCATTTTGGTATAGTTTTATTTAAATTATAATAGTAAATTTTTCGTTTTGAGGAAAATATCAAAGTTTTTAATAATTCCCATACAAAATTTACATTTTCGGCAGTTTTTAGTTAATAACTTTTTATAGGATAATCACAGCTTTTCCAAACCTTTAGACGACTTATAGACATCGTTGAGGCGCATCTTTCGGTGCTACTCGCGATAGTGAAAAGTCATCCGCAGGAGGAAAATTCTCGAGTTTTCCCTTAAAAATTATTGTTCTTGTTAATAAAAAATTTTTGTTTCGATTTCTTTTCAGAAATTAATTTAACAGCTATTTAGATATCTCTAATAGCTATCTTTCGACATATCGCACATCCCGATCGGCTTATCCAGTCGGGAGTTATAGCATTTTTAGGGAAAATTTTCGTTTTCCTCAAGGGAAAAATCCAATTTTCCAAATTTCAAAATTCTTTTTGATCAGTATCGTGCGGCTCGAGGAGACGCGTCTTTCGACACATCACTCGTAATTTTAGGAAGCATACGTCACGAGATATTTAAGAAAAACCGATCTCATAGGTACTTAAAACCACCTAAGCAGTACTAACAATTAGTACTGTATAACAATATATTGTATTAAATCTAGGGTTCCGCGTCGTTTTTCTTTAAATTTTTTGTCTTATTTACTGTTACTAGGTGGTCGTAGCATTTTGGTATAGTTTTATTTAAATTATAATAGTAAATTTTTCGTTTTGAGGAAAATATCAAAGTTTTTAATAATTCCCATACAAAATTTACATTTTCGGCAGTTTTTAGTTAATAACTTTTTATAGGATAATCACAGCTTTTCCAAACCTTTAGACGACTTATAGACATCGTTGAGGCGCATCTTTCGGTGCTACTCGCGATAGTGAAAAGTCATCCGCAGGAGGAAAATTCTCGAGTTTTCCCTTAAAAATTATTGTTCTTGTTAATAAAAAATTTTTGTTTCGATTTCTTTTCAGAAATTAATTTAACAGCTATTTAGATATCTCTAATAGCTATCTTTCGACATATCGCACATCCCGATCGGCTTATCCAGTCGGGAGTTATAGCATTTTTAGGGAAAATTTTCGTTTTCCTCAAGGGAAAAATCCAATTTTCCAAATTTCAAAATTCTTTTTGATCAGTATCGTGCGGCTCGAGGAGACGCGTCTTTCGACACATCACTCGTAATTTTAGGAAGCATACGTCACGAGATATTTAAGAAAAACCGATCTCATAGGTACTTAAAACCACCTAAGCAGTACTAACAATTAGTACTGTATAACAATATATTGTATTAAATCTAGGGTTCCGCGTCGTTTTTCTTTAAATTTTTTGTCTTATTTACTGTTACTAGGTGGTCGTAGCATTTTGGTATAGTTTTATTTAAATTATAATAGTAAATTTTTCGTTTTGAGGAAAATATCAAAGTTTTTAATAATTCCCATACAAAATTTACATTTTCGGCAGTTTTTAGTTAATAACTTTTTATAGGATAATCACAGCTTTTCCAAACCTTTAGACGACTTATAGACATCGTTGAGGCGCATCTTTCGGTGCTACTCGCGATAGTGAAAAGTCATCCGCAGGAGGAAAATTCTCGAGTTTTCCCTTAAAAATTATTGTTCTTGTTAATAAAAAATTTTTGTTTCGATTTCTTTTCAGAAATTAATTTAACAGCTATTTAGATATCTCTAATAGCTATCTTTCGACATATCGCACATCCCGATCGGCTTATCCAGTCGGGAGTTATAGCATTTTTAGGGAAAATTTTCGTTTTCCTCAAGGGAAAAATCCAATTTTCCAAATTTCAAAATTCTTTTTGATCAGTATCGTGCGGCTCGAGGAGACGCGTCTTTCGACACATCACTCGTAATTTTAGGAAGCATACGTCACGAGATATTTAAGAAAAACCGATCTCATAGGTACTTAAAACCACCTAAGCAGTACTAACAATTAGTACTGTATAACAATATATTGTATTAAATCTAGGGTTCCGCGTCGTTTTTCTTTAAATTTTTTGTCTTATTTACTGTTACTAGGTGGTCGTAGCATTTTGGTATAGTTTTATTTAAATTATAATAGTAAATTTTTCGTTTTGAGGAAAATATCAAAGTTTTTAATAATTCCCATACAAAATTTACATTTTCGGCAGTTTTTAGTTAATAACTTTTTATAGGATAATCACAGCTTTTCCAAACCTTTAGACGACTTATAGACATCGTTGAGGCGCATCTTTCGGTGCTACTCGCGATAGTGAAAAGTCATCCGCAGGAGGAAAATTCTCGAGTTTTCCCTTAAAAATTATTGTTCTTGTTAATAAAAAATTTTTGTTTCGATTTCTTTTCAGAAATTAATTTAACAGCTATTTAGATATCTCTAATAGCTATCTTTCGACATATCGCACATCCCGATCGGCTTATCCAGTCGGGAGTTATAGCATTTTTAGGGAAAATTTTCGTTTTCCTCAAGGGAAAAATCCAATTTTCCAAATTTCAAAATTCTTTTTGACCAGTATCGTGCGGCTCGAGGAGACGCGTCTTTCGACACATCACTCGTAATTTTAGGAAGCATACGTCACGAGATATTTAAGAAAAACCGATCTCATAGGTCCTTAAAACCACCTAAGCAGTACTAACAATTAGTACTGTATAACAATATATTGTATTAAATCTAGGGTTCCGCGTCGTTTTTCTTTAAATTTTTTGTCTTATTTACTGTTACTAGGTGGTCGTAGCATTTTGGTATAGTTTTATTTAAATTATAATAGTAAATTTTTCGTTTTGAGGAAAATATCAAAGTTTTTAATAATTCCCATACAAAATTTACATTTTCGGCAGTTTTTAGTTAATAACTTTTTATAGGATAATCACAGCTTTTCCAAACCTTTAGACGACTTATAGACATCGTTGAGGCGCATCTTTCGGTGCTACTCGCGATAGTGAAAAGTCATCCGCAGGAGGAAAATTCTCGAGTTTTCCCTTAAAAATTATTGTTCTTGTTAATAAAAAATTTTTGTTTCGATTTCTTTTCAGAAATTAATTTAACAGCTATTTAGATATCTCTAATAGCTATCTTTCGACATATCGCACATCCCGATCGGCTTATCCAGTCGGGAGTTATAGCATTTTTAGGGAAAATTTTCGTTTTCCTCAAGGGAAAAATCCAATTTTCCAAATTTCAAAATTCTTTTTGACCAGTATCGTGCGGCTCGAGGAGACGCGTCTTTCGACACATCACTCGTAATTTTAGGAAGCATACGTCACGAGATATTTAAGAAAAACCGATCTCATAGGTACTTAAAACCACCTAAGCAGTACTAACAATTAGTACTGTATAACAATATATTGTATTAAATCTAGGGTTCCGCGTCGTTTTTCTTTAAATTTTTTGTCTTATTTACTGTTACTAGGTGGTCGTAGCATTTTGGTATAGTTTTATTTAAATTATAATAGTAAATTTTTCGTTTTGAGGAAAATATCAAAGTTTTTAATAATTCCCATACAAAATTTACATTTTCGGCAGTTTTTAGTTAATAACTTTTTATAGGATAATCACAGCTTTTCCAAACCTTTAGACGACTTATAGACATCGTTGAGGCGCATCTTTCGGTGCTACTCGCGATAGTGAAAAGTCATCCGCAGGAGGAAAATTCTCCAGTTTTCCCTTAAAAATTATTGTTCTTGTTAATAAAAAATTTTTGTTTCGATTTCTTTTCAGAAATTAATTTAACAGCTATTTAGATATCTCTAATAGCTATCTTTCGACATATCGCACATCCCGATCGGCTTATCCAGTCGGGAGTTATAGCATTTTTAGGGAAAATTTTCGTTTTCCTCAAGGGAAAAATCCAATTTTCCAAATTTCAAAATTCTTTTTGATCAGTATCGTGCGGCTCGAGGAGACGCGTCTTTCGACACATCACTCGTAATTTTAGGAAGCATACGTCACGAGATATTTAAGAAAAACCGATCTCATAGGTACTTAAAACCACCTAAGCAGTACTAACAATTAGTACTGTATAACAATATATTGTATTAAATCTAGGGTTCCGCGTCGTTTTTCTTTAAATTTTTTGTCTTATTTACTGTTACTAGGTGGTCGTAGCATTTTGGTATAGTTTTATTTAAATTATAATAGTAAATTTTTCGTTTTGAGGAAAATATCAAAGTTTTTAATAATTCCCATACAAAATTTACATTTTCGGCAGTTTTTAGTTAATAACTTTTTATAGGATAATCACAGCTTTTCCAAACCTTTAGACGACTTATAGACATCGTTGAGGCGCATCTTTCGGTGCTACTCGCGATAGTGAAAAGTCATCCGCAGGAGGAAAATTCTCGAGTTTTCCCTTAAAAATTATTGTTCTTGTTAATAAAAAATTTTTGTTTCGATTTCTTTTCAGAAATTAATTTAACAGCTATTTAGATATCTCTAATAGCTATCTTTCGACATATCGCACATCCCGATCGGCTTATCCAGTCGGGAGTTATAGCATTTTTAGGGAAAATTTTCGTTTTCCTCAAGGGAAAAATCCAATTTTCCAAATTTCAAAATTCTTTTTGATCAGTATCGTGCGGCTCGAGGAGACGCGTCTTTCGACACATCACTCGTAATTTTAGGAAGCATACGTCACGAGATATTTAAGAAAAACCGATCTCATAGGTACTTAAAACCACCTAAGCAGTACTAACAATTAGTACTGTATAACAATATATTGTATTAAATCTAGGGTTCCGCGTCGTTTTTCTTTAAATTTTTTGTCTTATTTACTGTTACTAGGTGGTCGTAGCATTTTGGTATAGTTTTATTTAAATTATAATAGTAAATTTTTCGTTTTGAGGAAAATATCAAAGTTTTTAATAATTCCCATACAAAATTTACATTTTCGGCAGTTTTTAGTTAATAACTTTTTATAGGATAATCACAGCTTTTCCAAACCTTTAGACGACTTATAGACATCGTTGAGGCGCATCTTTCGGTGCTACTCGCGATAGTGAAAAGTCATCCGCAGGAGGAAAATTCTCGAGTTTTCCCTTAAAAATTATTGTTCTTGTTAATAAAAAATTTTTGTTTCGATTTCTTTTCAGAAATTAATTTAACAGCTATTTAGATATCTCTAATAGCTATCTTTCGACATATCGCACATCCCGATCGGCTTATCCAGTCGGGAGTTATAGCATTTTTAGGGAAAATTTTCGTTTTCCTCAAGGGAAAAATCCAATTTTCCAAATTTCAAAATTCTTTTTGATCAGTATCGTGCGGCTCGAGGAGACGCGTCTTTCGACACATCACTCGTAATTTTAGGAAGCATACGTCACGAGATATTTAAGAAAAACCGATCTCATAGGTACTTAAAACCACCTAAGCAGTACTAACAATTAGTACTGTATAACAATATATTGTATTAAATCTAGGGTTCCGCGTCGTTTTTCTTTAAATTTTTTGTCTTATTTACTGTTACTAGGTGGTCGTAGCATTTTGGTATAGTTTTATTTAAATTATAATAGTAAATTTTTCGTTTTGAGGAAAATATCAAAGTTTTTAATAATTCCCATACAAAATTTACATTTTCGGCAGTTTTTAGTTAATAACTTTTTATAGGATAATCACAGCTTTTCCAAACCTTTAGACGACTTATAGACATCGTTGAGGCGCATCTTTCGGTGCTACTCGCGATAGTGAAAAGTCATCCGCAGGAGGAAAATTCTCGAGTTTTCCCTTAAAAATTATTGTTCTTGTTAATAAAAAATTTTTGTTTCGATTTCTTTTCAGAAATTAATTTAACAGCTATTTAGATATCTCTAATAGCTATCTTTCGACATATCGCACATCCCGATCGGCTTATCCAGTCGGGAGTTATAGCATTTTTAGGGAAAATTTTCGTTTTCCTCAAGGGAAAAATCCAATTTTCCAAATTTCAAAATTCTTTTTGACCAGTATCGTGCGGCTCGAGGAGACGCGTCTTTCGACACATCACTCGTAATTTTAGGAAGCATACGTCACGAGATATTTAAGAAAAACCGATCTCATAGGTCCTTAAAACCACCTAAGCAGTACTAACAATTAGTACTGTATAACAATATATTGTATTAAATCTAGGGTTCCGCGTCGTTTTTCTTTAAATTTTTTGTCTTATTTACTGTTACTAGGTGGTCGTAGCATTTTGGTATAGTTTTATTTAAATTATAATAGTAAATTTTTCGTTTTGAGGAAAATATCAAAGTTTTTAATAATTCCCATACAAAATTTACATTTTCGGCAGTTTTTAGTTAATAACTTTTTATAGGATAATCACAGCTTTTCCAAACCTTTAGACGACTTATAGACATCGTTGAGGCGCATCTTTCGGTGCTACTCGCGATAGTGAAAAGTCATCCGCAGGAGGAAAATTCTCGAGTTTTCCCTTAAAAATTATTGTTCTTGTTAATAAAAAATTTTTGTTTCGATTTCTTTTCAGAAATTAATTTAACAGCTATTTAGATATCTCTAATAGCTATCTTTCGACATATCGCACATCCCGATCGGCTTATCCAGTCGGGAGTTATAGCATTTTTAGGGAAAATTTTCGTTTTCCTCAAGGGAAAAATCCAATTTTCCAAATTTCAAAATTCTTTTTGACCAGTATCGTGCGGCTCGAGGAGACGCGTCTTTCGACACATCACTCGTAATTTTAGGAAGCATACGTCACGAGATATTTAAGAAAAACCGATCTCATAGGTACTTAAAACCACCTAAGCAGTACTAACAATTAGTACTGTATAACAATATATTGTATTAAATCTAGGGTTCCGCGTCGTTTTTCTTTAAATTTTTTGTCTTATTTACTGTTACTAGGTGGTCGTAGCATTTTGGTATAGTTTTATTTAAATTATAATAGTAAATTTTTCGTTTTGAGGAAAATATCAAAGTTTTTAATAATTCCCATACAAAATTTACATTTTCGGCAGTTTTTAGTTAATAACTTTTTATAGGATAATCACAGCTTTTCCAAACCTTTAGACGACTTATAGACATCGTTGAGGCGCATCTTTCGGTGCTACTCGCGATAGTGAAAAGTCATCCGCAGGAGGAAAATTCTCGAGTTTTCCCTTAAAAATTATTGTTCTTGTTAATAAAAAATTTTTGTTTCGATTTCTTTTCAGAAATTAATTTAACAGCTATTTAGATATCTCTAATAGCTATCTTTCGACATATCGCACATCCCGATCGGCTTATCCAGTCGGGAGTTATAGCATTTTTAGGGAAAATTTTCGTTTTCCTCAAGGGAAAAATCCAATTTTCCAAATTTCAAAATTCTTTTTGATCAGTATCGTGCGGCTCGAGGAGACGCGTCTTTCGACACATCACTCGTAATTTTAGGAAGCATACGTCACGAGATATTTAAGAAAAACCGATCTCATAGGTCCTTAAAACCACCTAAGCAGTACTAACAATTAGTACTGTATAACAATATATTGTATTAAATCTAGGGTTCCGCGTCGTTTTTCTTTAAATTTTTTGTCTTATTTACTGTTACTAGGTGGTCGTAGCATTTTGGTATAGTTTTATTTAAATTATAATAGTAAATTTTTCGTTTTGAGGAAAATATCAAAGTTTTTAATAATTCCCATACAAAATTTACATTTTCGGCAGTTTTTAGTTAATAACTTTTTATAGGATAATCACAGCTTTTCCAAACCTTTAGACGACTTATAGACATCGTTGAGGCGCATCTTTCGGTGCTACTCGCGATAGTGAAAAGTCATCCGCAGGAGGAAAATTCTCGAGTTTTCCCTTAAAAATTATTGTTCTTGTTAATAAAAAATTTTTGTTTCGATTTCTTTTCAGAAATTAATTTAACAGCTATTTAGATATCTCTAATAGCTATCTTTCGACATATCGCACATCCCGATCGGCTTATCCAGTCGGGAGTTATAGCATTTTTAGGGAAAATTTTCGTTTTCCTCAAGGGAAAAATCCAATTTTCCAAATTTCAAAATTCTTTTTGACCAGTATCGTGCGGCTCGAGGAGACGCGTCTTTCGACACATCACTCGTAATTTTAGGAAGCATACGTCACGAGATATTTAAGAAAAACCGATCTCATAGGTACTTAAAACCACCTAAGCAGTACTAACAATTAGTACTGTATAACAATATATTGTATTAAATCTAGGGTTCCGCGTCGTTTTTCTTTAAATTTTTTGTCTTATTTACTGTTACTAGGTGGTCGTAGCATTTTGGTATAGTTTTATTTAAATTATAATAGTAAATTTTTCGTTTTGAGGAAAATATCAAAGTTTTTAATAATTCCCATACAAAATTTACATTTTCGGCAGTTTTTAGTTAATAACTTTTTATAGGATAATCACAGCTTTTCCAAACCTTTAGACGACTTATAGACATCGTTGAGGCGCATCTTTCGGTGCTACTCGCGATAGTGAAAAGTCATCCGCAGGAGGAAAATTCTCGAGTTTTCCCTTAAAAATTATTGTTCTTGTTAATAAAAAATTTTTGTTTCGATTTCTTTTCAGAAATTAATTTAACAGCTATTTAGATATCTCTAATAGCTATCTTTCGACATATCGCACATCCCGATCGGCTTATCCAGTCGGGAGTTATAACATTTTTAGGGAAAATTTTCGTTTTCCTCAAGGGAAAAATCCAATTTTCCAAATTTCAAAATTCTTTTTGACCAGTATCGTGCGGCTCGAGGAGACGCGTCTTTCGACACATCACTCGTAATTTTAGGAAGCATACGTCACGAGATATTTAAGAAAAACCGATCTCATAGGTACTTAAAACCACCTAAGCAGTACTAACAATTAGTACTGTATAACAATATATTGTATTAAATCTAGGGTTCCGCGTCGTTTTTCTTTAAATTTTTTGTCTTATTTACTGTTACTAGGTGGTCGTAGCATTTTGGTATAGTTTTATTTAAATTATAATAGTAAATTTTTCGTTTTGAGGAAAATATCAAAGTTTTTAATAATTCCCATACAAAATTTACATTTTCGGCAGTTTTTAGTTAATAACTTTTTATAGGATAATCACAGCTTTTCCAAACCTTTAGACGACTTATAGACATCGTTGAGGCGCATCTTTCGGTGCTACTCGCGATAGTGAAAAGTCATCCGCAGGAGGAAAATTCTCGAGTTTTCCCTTAAAAATTATTGTTCTTGTTAATAAAAAATTTTTGTTTCGATTTCTTTTCAGAAATTAATTTAACAGCTATTTAGATATCTCTAATAGCTATCTTTCGACATATCGCACATCCCGATCGGCTTATCCAGTCGGGAGTTATAGCATTTTTAGGGAAAATTTTCGTTTTCCTCAAGGGAAAAATCCAATTTTCCAAATTTCAAAATTCTTTTTGATCAGTATCGTGCGGCTCGAGGAGACGCGTCTTTCGACACATCACTCGTAATTTTAGGAAGCATACGTCACGAGATATTTAAGAAAAACCGATCTCATAGGTACTTAAAACCACCTAAGCAGTACTAACAATTAGTACTGTATAACAATATATTGTATTAAATCTAGGGTTCCGCGTCGTTTTTCTTTAAATTTTTTGTCTTATTTACTGTTACTAGGTGGTCGTAGCATTTTGGTATAGTTTTATTTAAATTATAATAGTAAATTTTTCGTTTTGAGGAAAATATCAAAGTTTTTAATAATTCCCATACAAAATTTACATTTTCGGCAGTTTTTAGTTAATAACTTTTTATAGGATAATCACAGCTTTTCCAAACCTTTAGACGACTTATAGACATCGTTGAGGCGCATCTTTCGGTGCTACTCGCGATAGTGAAAAGTCATCCGCAGGAGGAAAATTCTCGAGTTTTCCCTTAAAAATTATTGTTCTTGTTAATAAAAAATTTTTGTTTCGATTTCTTTTCAGAAATTAATTTAACAGCTATTTAGATATCTCTAATAGCTATCTTTCGACATATCGCACATCCCGATCGGCTTATCCAGTCGGGAGTTATAGCATTTTTAGGGAAAATTTTCGTTTTCCTCAAGGGAAAAATCCAATTTTCCAAATTTCAAAATTCTTTTTGATCAGTATCGTGCGGCTCGAGGAGACGCGTCTTTCGACACATCACTCGTAATTTTAGGAAGCATACGTCACGAGATATTTAAGAAAAACCGATCTCATAGGTCCTTAAAACCACCTAAGCAGTACTAACAATTAGTACTGTATAACAATATATTGTATTAAATCTAGGGTTCCGCGTCGTTTTTCTTTAAATTTTTTGTCTTATTTACTGTTACTAGGTGGTCGTAGCATTTTGGTATAGTTTTATTTAAATTATAATAGTAAATTTTTCGTTTTGAGGAAAATATCAAAGTTTTTAATAATTCCCATACAAAATTTACATTTTCGGCAGTTTTTAGTTAATAACTTTTTATAGGATAATCACAGCTTTTCCAAACCTTTAGACGACTTATAGACATCGTTGAGGCGCATCTTTCGGTGCTACTCGCGATAGTGAAAAGTCATCCGCAGGAGGAAAATTCTCGAGTTTTCCCTTAAAAATTATTGTTCTTGTTAATAAAAAATTTTTGTTTCGATTTCTTTTCAGAAATTAATTTAACAGCTATTTAGATATCTCTAATAGCTATCTTTCGACATATCGCACATCCCGATCGGCTTATCCAGTCGGGAGTTATAGCATTTTTAGGGAAAATTTTCGTTTTCCTCAAGGGAAAAATCCAATTTTCCAAATTTCAAAATTCTTTTTGACCAGTATCGTGCGGCTCGAGGAGACGCGTCTTTCGACACATCACTCGTAATTTTAGGAAGCATACGTCACGAGATATTTAAGAAAAACCGATCTCATAGGTACTTAAAACCACCTAAGCAGTACTAACAATTAGTACTGTATAACAATATATTGTATTAAATCTAGGGTTCCGCGTCGTTTTTCTTTAAATTTTTTGTCTTATTTACTGTTACTAGGTGGTCGTAGCATTTTGGTATAGTTTTATTTAAATTATAATAGTAAATTTTTCGTTTTGAGGAAAATATCAAAGTTTTTAATAATTCCCATACAAAATTTACATTTTCGGCAGTTTTTAGTTAATAACTTTTTATAGGATAATCACAGCTTTTCCAAACCTTTAGACGACTTATAGACATCGTTGAGGCGCATCTTTCGGTGCTACTCGCGATAGTGAAAAGTCATCCGCAGGAGGAAAATTCTCGAGTTTTCCCTTAAAAATTATTGTTCTTGTTAATAAAAAATTTTTGTTTCGATTTCTTTTCAGAAATTAATTTAACAGCTATTTAGATATCTCTAATAGCTATCTTTCGACATATCGCACATCCCGATCGGCTTATCCAGTCGGGAGTTATAGCATTTTTAGGGAAAATTTTCGTTTTCCTCAAGGGAAAAATCCAATTTTCCAAATTTCAAAATTCTTTTTGACCAGTATCGTGCGGCTCGAGGAGACGCGTCTTTCGACACATCACTCGTAATTTTAGGAAGCATACGTCACGAGATATTTAAGAAAAACCGATCTCATAGGTACTTAAAACCACCTAAGCAGTACTAACAATTAGTACTGTATAACAATATATTGTATTAAATCTAGGGTTCCGCGTCGTTTTTCTTTAAATTTTTTGTCTTATTTACTGTTACTAGGTGGTCGTAGCATTTTGGTATAGTTTTATTTAAATTATAATAGTAAATTTTTCGTTTTGAGGAAAATATCAAAGTTTTTAATAATTCCCATACAAAATTTACATTTTCGGCAGTTTTTAGTTAATAACTTTTTATAGGATAATCACAGCTTTTCCAAACCTTTAGACGACTTATAGACATCGTTGAGGCGCATCTTTCGGTGCTACTCGCGATAGTGAAAAGTCATCCGCAGGAGGAAAATTCTCGAGTTTTCCCTTAAAAATTATTGTTCTTGTTAATAAAAAATTTTTGTTTCGATTTCTTTTCAGAAATTAATTTAACAGCTATTTAGATATCTCTAATAGCTATCTTTCGACATATCGCACATCCCGATCGGCTTATCCAGTCGGGAGTTATAGCATTTTTAGGGAAAATTTTCGTTTTCCTCAAGGGAAAAATCCAATTTTCCAAATTTCAAAATTCTTTTTGATCAGTATCGTGCGGCTCGAGGAGACGCGTCTTTCGACACATCACTCGTAATTTTAGGAAGCATACGTCACGAGATATTTAAGAAAAACCGATCTCATAGGTACTTAAAACCACCTAAGCAGTACTAACAATTAGTACTGTATAACAATATATTGTATTAAATCTAGGGTTCCGCGTCGTTTTTCTTTAAATTTTTTGTCTTATTTACTGTTACTAGGTGGTCGTAGCATTTTGGTATAGTTTTATTTAAATTATAATAGTAAATTTTTCGTTTTGAGGAAAATATCAAAGTTTTTAATAATTCCCATACAAAATTTACATTTTCGGCAGTTTTTAGTTAATAACTTTTTATAGGATAATCACAGCTTTTCCAAACCTTTAGACGACTTATAGACATCGTTGAGGCGCATCTTTCGGTGCTACTCGCGATAGTGAAAAGTCATCCGCAGGAGGAAAATTCTCGAGTTTTCCCTTAAAAATTATTGTTCTTGTTAATAAAAAATTTTTGTTTCGATTTCTTTTCAGAAATTAATTTAACAGCTATTTAGATATCTCTAATAGCTATCTTTCGACATATCGCACATCCCGATCGGCTTATCCAGTCGGGAGTTATAGCATTTTTAGGGAAAATTTTCGTTTTCCTCAAGGGAAAAATCCAATTTTCCAAATTTCAAAATTCTTTTTGACCAGTATCGTGCGGCTCGAGGAGACGCGTCTTTCGACACATCACTCGTAATTTTAGGAAGCATACGTCACGAGATATTTAAGAAAAACCGATCTCATAGGTACTTAAAACCACCTAAGCAGTACTAACAATTAGTACTGTATAACAATATATTGTATTAAATCTAGGGTTCCGCGTCGTTTTTCTTTAAATTTTTTGTCTTATTTACTGTTACTAGGTGGTCGTAGCATTTTGGTATAGTTTTATTTAAATTATAATAGTAAATTTTTCGTTTTGAGGAAAATATCAAAGTTTTTAATAATTCCCATACAAAATTTACATTTTCGGCAGTTTTTAGTTAATAACTTTTTATAGGATAATCACAGCTTTTCCAAACCTTTAGACGACTTATAGACATCGTTGAGGCGCATCTTTCGGTGCTACTCGCGATAGTGAAAAGTCATCCGCAGGAGGAAAATTCTCCAGTTTTCCCTTAAAAATTATTGTTCTTGTTAATAAAAAATTTTTGTTTCGATTTCTTTTCAGAAATTAATTTAACAGCTATTTAGATATCTCTAATAGCTATCTTTCGACATATCGCACATCCCGATCGGCTTATCCAGTCGGGAGTTATAGCATTTTTAGGGAAAATTTTCGTTTTCCTCAAGGGAAAAATCCAATTTTCCAAATTTCAAAATTCTTTTTGATCAGTATCGTGCGGCTCGAGGAGACGCGTCTTTCGACACATCACTCGTAATTTTAGGAAGCATACGTCACGAGATATTTAAGAAAAACCGATCTCATAGGTACTTAAAACCACCTAAGCAGTACTAACAATTAGTACTGTATAACAATATATTGTATTAAATCTAGGGTTCCGCGTCGTTTTTCTTTAAATTTTTTGTCTTATTTACTGTTACTAGGTGGTCGTAGCATTTTGGTATAGTTTTATTTAAATTATAATAGTAAATTTTTCGTTTTGAGGAAAATATCAAAGTTTTTAATAATTCCCATACAAAATTTACATTTTCGGCAGTTTTTAGTTAATAACTTTTTATAGGATAATCACAGCTTTTCCAAACCTTTAGACGACTTATAGACATCGTTGAGGCGCATCTTTCGGTGCTACTCGCGATAGTGAAAAGTCATCCGCAGGAGGAAAATTCTCGAGTTTTCCCTTAAAAATTATTGTTCTTGTTAATAAAAAATTTTTGTTTCGATTTCTTTTCAGAAATTAATTTAACAGCTATTTAGATATCTCTAATAGCTATCTTTCGACATATCGCACATCCCGATCGGCTTATCCAGTCGGGAGTTATAGCATTTTTAGGGAAAATTTTCGTTTTCCTCAAGGGAAAAATCCAATTTTCCAAATTTCAAAATTCTTTTTGATCAGTATCGTGCGGCTCGAGGAGACGCGTCTTTCGACACATCACTCGTAATTTTAGGAAGCATACGTCACGAGATATTTAAGAAAAACCGATCTCATAGGTACTTAAAACCACCTAAGCAGTACTAACAATTAGTACTGTATAACAATATATTGTATTAAATCTAGGGTTCCGCGTCGTTTTTCTTCAAATTTTTTGTCTTATTTACTGTTACTAGGTGGTCGTAGCATTTTGGTATAGTTTTATTTAAATTATAATAGTAAATTTTTCGTTTTGAGGAAAATATCAAAGTTTTTAATAATTCCCATACAAAATTTACATTTTCGGCAGTTTTTAGTTAATAACTTTTTATAGGATAATCACAGCTTTTCCAAACCTTTAGACGACTTATAGACATCGTTGAGGCGCATCTTTCGGTGCTACTCGCGATAGTGAAAAGTCATCCGCAGGAGGAAAATTCTCGAGTTTTCCCTTAAAAATTATTGTTCTTGTTAATAAAAAATTTTTGTTTCGATTTCTTTTCAGAAATTAATTTAACAGCTATTTAGATATCTCTAATAGCTATCTTTCGACATATCGCACATCCCGATCGGCTTATCCAGTCGGGAGTTATAGCATTTTTAGGGAAAATTTTCGTTTTCCTCAAGGGAAAAATCCAATTTTCCAAATTTCAAAATTCTTTTTGATCAGTATCGTGCGGCTCGAGGAGACGCGTCTTTCGACACATCACTCGTAATTTTAGGAAGCATACGTCACGAGATATTTAAGAAAAACCGATCTCATAGGTACTTAAAACCACCTAAGCAGTACTAACAATTAGTACTGTATAACAATATATTGTATTAAATCTAGGGTTCCGCGTCGTTTTTCTTTAAATTTTTTGTCTTATTTACTGTTACTAGGTGGTCGTAGCATTTTGGTATAGTTTTATTTAAATTATAATAGTAAATTTTTCGTTTTGAGGAAAATATCAAAGTTTTTAATAATTCCCATACAAAATTTACATTTTCGGCAGTTTTTAGTTAATAACTTTTTATAGGATAATCACAGCTTTTCCAAACCTTTAGACGACTTATAGACATCGTTGAGGCGCATCTTTCGGTGCTACTCGCGATAGTGAAAAGTCATCCGCAGGAGGAAAATTCTCGAGTTTTCCCTTAAAAATTATTGTTCTTGTTAATAAAAAATTTTTGTTTCGATTTCTTTTCAGAAATTAATTTAACAGCTATTTAGATATCTCTAATAGCTATCTTTCGACATATCGCACATCCCGATCGGCTTATCCAGTCGGGAGTTATAGCATTTTTAGGGAAAATTTTCGTTTTCCTCAAGGGAAAAATCCAATTTTCCAAATTTCAAAATTCTTTTTGACCAGTATCGTGCGGCTCGAGGAGACGCGTCTTTCGACACATCACTCGTAATTTTAGGAAGCATACGTCACGAGATATTTAAGAAAAACCGATCTCATAGGTACTTAAAACCACCTAAGCAGTACTAACAATTAGTACTGTATAACAATATATTGTATTAAATCTAGGGTTCCGCGTCGTTTTTCTTTAAATTTTTTGTCTTATTTACTGTTACTAGGTGGTCGTAGCATTTTGGTATAGTTTTATTTAAATTATAATAGTAAATTTTTCGTTTTGAGGAAAATATCAAAGTTTTTAATAATTCCCATACAAAATTTACATTTTCGGCAGTTTTTAGTTAATAACTTTTTATAGGATAATCACAGCTTTTCCAAACCTTTAGACGACTTATAGACATCGTTGAGGCGCATCTTTCGGTGCTACTCGCGATAGTGAAAAGTCATCCGCAGGAGGAAAATTCTCGAGTTTTCCCTTAAAAATTATTGTTCTTGTTAATAAAAAATTTTTGTTTCGATTTCTTTTCAGAAATTAATTTAACAGCTATTTAGATATCTCTAATAGCTATCTTTCGACATATCGCACATCCCGATCGGCTTATCCAGTCGGGAGTTATAGCATTTTTAGGGAAAATTTTCGTTTTCCTCAAGGGAAAAATCCAATTTTCCAAATTTCAAAATTCTTTTTGACCAGTATCGTGCGGCTCGAGGAGACGCGTCTTTCGACACATCACTCGTAATTTTAGGAAGCATACGTCACGAGATATTTAAGAAAAACCGATCTCATAGGTCCTTAAAACCACCTAAGCAGTACTAACAATTAGTACTGTATAACAATATATTGTATTAAATCTAGGGTTCCGCGTCGTTTTTCTTTAAATTTTTTGTCTTATTTACTGTTACTAGGTGGTCGTAGCATTTTGGTATAGTTTTATTTAAATTATAATAGTAAATTTTTCGTTTTGAGGAAAATATCAAAGTTTTTAATAATTCCCATACAAAATTTACATTTTCGGCAGTTTTTAGTTAATAACTTTTTATAGGATAATCACAGCTTTTCCAAACCTTTAGACGACTTATAGACATCGTTGAGGCGCATCTTTCGGTGCTACTCGCGATAGTGAAAAGTCATCCGCAGGAGGAAAATTCTCGAGTTTTCCCTTAAAAATTATTGTTCTTGTTAATAAAAAATTTTTGTTTCGATTTCTTTTCAGAAATTAATTTAACAGCTATTTAGATATCTCTAATAGCTATCTTTCGACATATCGCACATCCCGATCGGCTTATCCAGTCGGGAGTTATAGCATTTTTAGGGAAAATTTTCGTTTTCCTCAAGGGAAAAATCCAATTTTCCAAATTTCAAAATTCTTTTTGACCAGTATCGTGCGGCTCGAGGAGACGCGTCTTTCGACACATCACTCGTAATTTTAGGAAGCATACGTCACGAGATATTTAAGAAAAACCGATCTCATAGGTACTTAAAACCACCTAAGCAGTACTAACAATTAGTACTGTATAACAATATATTGTATTAAATCTAGGGTTCCGCGTCGTTTTTCTTTAAATTTTTTGTCTTATTTACTGTTACTAGGTGGTCGTAGCATTTTGGTATAGTTTTATTTAAATTATAATAGTAAATTTTTCGTTTTGAGGAAAATATCAAAGTTTTTAATAATTCCCATACAAAATTTACATTTTCGGCAGTTTTTAGTTAATAACTTTTTATAGGATAATCACAGCTTTTCCAAACCTTTAGACGACTTATAGACATCGTTGAGGCGCATCTTTCGGTGCTACTCGCGATAGTGAAAAGTCATCCGCAGGAGGAAAATTCTCGAGTTTTCCCTTAAAA
Organism: Mechanitis mazaeus; assembly: GCA_959347395.1. Taxonomy (NCBI): domain Eukaryota; kingdom Metazoa; phylum Arthropoda; class Insecta; order Lepidoptera; family Nymphalidae; genus Mechanitis; species Mechanitis mazaeus. Next base: position 7,208,929 of record OY365757.1, read on the forward strand.
ATTATTGTTCTTGTTAATAAAAAATTTTTGTTTCGATTTCTTTTCAGAAATTAATTTAACAGCTATTTAGATATCTCTAATAGCTATCTTTCGACATATCGCACATCCCGATCGGCTTATCCAGTCGGGAGTTATAGCATTTTTAGGGAAAATTTTCGTTTTCCTCAAGGGAAAAATCCAATTTTCCAAATTTCAAAATTCTTTTTGACCAGTATCGTGCGGCTCGAGGAGACGCGTCTTTCGACACATCACTCGTAATTTTAGGAAGCATACGTCACGAGATATTTAAGAAAAACCGATCTCATAGGTACTTAAAACCACCTAAGCAGTACTAACAATTAGTACTGTATAACAATATATTGTATTAAATCTAGGGTTCCGCGTCGTTTTTCTTTAAATTTTTTGTCTTATTTACTGTTACTAGGTGGTCGTAGCATTTTGGTATAGTTTTATTTAAATTATAATAGTAAATTTTTCGTTTTGAGGAAAATATCAAAGTTTTTAATAATTCCCATACAAAATTTACATTTTCGGCAGTTTTTAGTTAATAACTTTTTATAGGATAATCACAGCTTTTCCAAACCTTTAGACGACTTATAGACATCGTTGAGGCGCATCTTTCGGTGCTACTCGCGATAGTGAAAAGTCATCCGCAGGAGGAAAATTCTCGAGTTTTCCCTTAAAAATTATTGTTCTTGTTAATAAAAAATTTTTGTTTCGATTTCTTTTCAGAAATTAATTTAACAGCTATTTAGATATCTCTAATAGCTATCTTTCGACATATCGCACATCCCGATCGGCTTATCCAGTCGGGAGTTATAGCATTTTTAGGGAAAATTTTCGTTTTCCTCAAGGGAAAAATCCAATTTTCCAAATTTCAAAATTCTTTTTGACCAGTATCGTGCGGCTCGAGGAGACGCGTCTTTCGACACATCACTCGTAATTTTAGGAAGCATACGTCACGAGATATTTAAGAAAAACCGATCTCATAGGTACTTAAAACCACCTAAGCAGTACTAACAATTAGTACTGTATAACAATATATTGTATTAAATCTAGGGTTCCGCGTCGTTTTTCTTTAAATTTTTTGTCTTATTTACTGTTACTAGGTGGTCGTAGCATTTTGGTATAGTTTTATTTAAATTATAATAGTAAATTTTTCGTTTTGAGGAAAATATCAAAGTTTTTAATAATTCCCATACAAAATTTACATTTTCGGCAGTTTTTAGTTAATAACTTTTTATAGGATAATCACAGCTTTTCCAAACCTTTAGACGACTTATAGACATCGTTGAGGCGCATCTTTCGGTGCTACTCGCGATAGTGAAAAGTCATCCGCAGGAGGAAAATTCTCGAGTTTTCCCTTAAAAATTATTGTTCTTGTTAATAAAAAATTTTTGTTTCGATTTCTTTTCAGAAATTAATTTAACAGCTATTTAGATATCTCTAATAGCTATCTTTCGACATATCGCACATCCCGATCGGCTTATCCAGTCGGGAGTTATAGCATTTTTAGGGAAAATTTTCGTTTTCCTCAAGGGAAAAATCCAATTTTCCAAATTTCAAAATTCTTTTTGACCAGTATCGTGCGGCTCGAGGAGACGCGTCTTTCGACACATCACTCGTAATTTTAGGAAGCATACGTCACGAGATATTTAAGAAAAACCGATCTCATAGGTACTTAAAACCACCTAAGCAGTACTAACAATTAGTACTGTATAACAATATATTGTATTAAATCTAGGGTTCCGCGTCGTTTTTCTTTAAATTTTTTGTCTTATTTACTGTTACTAGGTGGTCGTAGCATTTTGGTATAGTTTTATTTAAATTATAATAGTAAATTTTTCGTTTTGAGGAAAATATCAAAGTTTTTAATAATTCCCATACAAAATTTACATTTTCGGCAGTTTTTAGTTAATAACTTTTTATAGGATAATCACAGCTTTTCCAAACCTTTAGACGACTTATAGACATCGTTGAGGCGCATCTTTCGGTGCTACTCGCGATAGTGAAAAGTCATCCGCAGGAGGAAAATTCTCGAGTTTTCCCTTAAAAATTATTGTTCTTGTTAATAAAAAATTTTTGTTTCGATTTCTTTTCAGAAATTAATTTAACAGCTATTTAGATATCTCTAATAGCTATCTTTCGACATATCGCACATCCCGATCGGCTTATCCAGTCGGGAGTTATAGCATTTTTAGGGAAAATTTTCGTTTTCCTCAAGGGAAAAATCCAATTTTCCAAATTTCAAAATTCTTTTTGATCAGTATCGTGCGGCTCGAGGAGACGCGTCTTTCGACACATCACTCGTAATTTTAGGAAGCATACGTCACGAGATATTTAAGAAAAACCGATCTCATAGGTACTTAAAACCACCTAAGCAGTACTAACAATTAGTACTGTATAACAATATATTGTATTAAATCTAGGGTTCCGCGTCGTTTTTCTTTAAATTTTTTGTCTTATTTACTGTTACTAGGTGGTCGTAGCATTTTGGTATAGTTTTATTTAAATTATAATAGTAAATTTTTCGTTTTGAGGAAAATATCAAAGTTTTTAATAATTCCCATACAAAATTTACATTTTCGGCAGTTTTTAGTTAATAACTTTTTATAGGATAATCACAGCTTTTCCAAACCTTTAGACGACTTATAGACATCGTTGAGGCGCATCTTTCGGTGCTACTCGCGATAGTGAAAAGTCATCCGCAGGAGGAAAATTCTCGAGTTTTCCCTTAAAAATTATTGTTCTTGTTAATAAAAAATTTTTGTTTCGATTTCTTTTCAGAAATTAATTTAACAGCTATTTAGATATCTCTAATAGCTATCTTTCGACATATCGCACATCCCGATCGGCTTATCCAGTCGGGAGTTATAGCATTTTTAGGGAAAATTTTCGTTTTCCTCAAGGGAAAAATCCAATTTTCCAAATTTCAAAATTCTTTTTGATCAGTATCGTGCGGCTCGAGGAGACGCGTCTTTCGACACATCACTCGTAATTTTAGGAAGCATACGTCACGAGATATTTAAGAAAAACCGATCTCATAGGTACTTAAAACCACCTAAGCAGTACTAACAATTAGTACTGTATAACAATATATTGTATTAAATCTAGGGTTCCGCGTCGTTTTTCTTTAAATTTTTTGTCTTATTTACTGTTACTAGGTGGTCGTAGCATTTTGGTATAGTTTTATTTAAATTATAATAGTAAATTTTTCGTTTTGAGGAAAATATCAAAGTTTTTAATAATTCCCATACAAAATTTACATTTTCGGCAGTTTTTAGTTAATAACTTTTTATAGGATAATCACAGCTTTTCCAAACCTTTAAACGACTTATAGACATCGTTGAGGCGCATCTTTCGGTGCTACTCGCGATAGTGAAAAGTCATCCGCAGGAGGAAAATTCTCGAGTTTTCCCTTAAAAATTATTGTTCTTGTTAATAAAAAATTTTTGTTTCGATTTCTTTTCAGAAATTAATTTAACAGCTATTTAGATATCTCTAATAGCTATCTTTCGACATATCGCACATCCCGATCGGCTTATCCAGTCGGGAGTTATAGCATTTTTAGGGAAAATTTTCGTTTTCCTCAAGGGAAAAATCCAATTTTCCAAATTTCAAAATTCTTTTTGATCAGTATCGTGCGGCTCGAGGAGACGCGTCTTTCGACACATCACTCGTAATTTTAGGAAGCATACGTCACGAGATATTTAAGAAAAACCGATCTCATAGGTACTTAAAACCACCTAAGCAGTACTAACAATTAGTACTGTATAACAATATATTGTATTAAATCTAGGGTTCCGCGTCGTTTTTCTTTAAATTTTTTGTCTTATTTACTGTTACTAGGTGGTCGTAGCATTTTGGTATAGTTTTATTTAAATTATAATAGTAAATTTTTCGTTTTGAGGAAAATATCAAAGTTTTTAATAATTCCCATACAAAATTTACATTTTCGGCAGTTTTTAGTTAATAACTTTTTATAGGATAATCACAGCTTTTCCAAACCTTTAGACGACTTATAGACATCGTTGAGGCGCATCTTTCGGTGCTACTCGCGATAGTGAAAAGTCATCCGCAGGAGGAAAATTCTCGAGTTTTCCCTTAAAAATTATTGTTCTTGTTAATAAAAAATTTTTGTTTCGATTTCTTTTCAGAAATTAATTTAACAGCTATTTAGATATCTCTAATAGCTATCTTTCGACATATCGCACATCCCGATCGGCTTATCCAGTCGGGAGTTATAGCATTTTTAGGGAAAATTTTCGTTTTCCTCAAGGGAAAAATCCAATTTTCCAAATTTCAAAATTCTTTTTGACCAGTATCGTGCGGCTCGAGGAGACGCGTCTTTCGACACATCACTCGTAATTTTAGGAAGCATACGTCACGAGATATTTAAGAAAAACCGATCTCATAGGTCCTTAAAACCACCTAAGCAGTACTAACAATTAGTACTGTATAACAATATATTGTATTAAATCTAGGGTTCCGCGTCGTTTTTCTTTAAATTTTTTGTCTTATTTACTGTTACTAGGTGGTCGTAGCATTTTGGTATAGTTTTATTTAAATTATAATAGTAAATTTTTCGTTTTGAGGAAAATATCAAAGTTTTTAATAATTCCCATACAAAATTTACATTTTCGGCAGTTTTTAGTTAATAACTTTTTATAGGATAATCACAGCTTTTCCAAACCTTTAGACGACTTATAGACATCGTTGAGGCGCATCTTTCGGTGCTACTCGCGATAGTGAAAAGTCATCCGCAGGAGGAAAATTCTCGAGTTTTCCCTTAAAAATTATTGTTCTTGTTAATAAAAAATTTTTGTTTCGATTTCTTTTCAGAAATTAATTTAACAGCTATTTAGATATCTCTAATAGCTATCTTTCGACATATCGCACATCCCGATCGGCTTATCCAGTCGGGAGTTATAGCATTTTTAGGGAAAATTTTCGTTTTCCTCAAGGGAAAAATCCAATTTTCCAAATTTCAAAATTCTTTTTGACCAGTATCGTGCGGCTCGAGGAGACGCGTCTTTCGACACATCACTCGTAATTTTAGGAAGCATACGTCACGAGATATTTAAGAAAAACCGATCTCATAGGTACTTAAAACCACCTAAGCAGTACTAACAATTAGTACTGTATAACAATATATTGTATTAAATCTAGGGTTCCGCGTCGTTTTTCTTTAAATTTTTTGTCTTATTTACTGTTACTAGGTGGTCGTAGCATTTTGGTATAGTTTTATTTAAATTATAATAGTAAATTTTTCGTTTTGAGGAAAATATCAAAGTTTTTAATAATTCCCATACAAAATTTACATTTTCGGCAGTTTTTAGTTAATAACTTTTTATAGGATAATCACAGCTTTTCCAAACCTTTAGACGACTTATAGACATCGTTGAGGCGCATCTTTCGGTGCTACTCGCGATAGTGAAAAGTCATCCGCAGGAGGAAAATTCTCGAGTTTTCCCTTAAAAATTATTGTTCTTGTTAATAAAAAATTTTTGTTTCGATTTCTTTTCAGAAATTAATTTAACAGCTATTTAGATATCTCTAATAGCTATCTTTCGACATATCGCACATCCCGATCGGCTTATCCAGTCGGGAGTTATAACATTTTTAGGGAAAATTTTCGTTTTCCTCAAGGGAAAAATCCAATTTTCCAAATTTCAAAATTCTTTTTGACCAGTATCGTGCGGCTCGAGGAGACGCGTCTTTCGACACATCACTCGTAATTTTAGGAAGCATACGTCACGAGATATTTAAGAAAAACCGATCTCATAGGTACTTAAAACCACCTAAGCAGTACTAACAATTAGTACTGTATAACAATATATTGTATTAAATCTAGGGTTCCGCGTCGTTTTTCTTTAAATTTTTTGTCTTATTTACTGTTACTAGGTGGTCGTAGCATTTTGGTATAGTTTTATTTAAATTATAATAGTAAATTTTTCGTTTTGAGGAAAATATCAAAGTTTTTAATAATTCCCATACAAAATTTACATTTTCGGCAGTTTTTAGTTAATAACTTTTTATAGGATAATCACAGCTTTTCCAAACCTTTAGACGACTTATAGACATCGTTGAGGCGCATCTTTCGGTGCTACTCGCGATAGTGAAAAGTCATCCGCAGGAGGAAAATTCTCGAGTTTTCCCTTAAAAATTATTGTTCTTGTTAATAAAAAATTTTTGTTTCGATTTCTTTTCAGAAATTAATTTAACAGCTATTTAGATATCTCTAATAGCTATCTTTCGACATATCGCACATCCCGATCGGCTTATCCAGTCGGGAGTTATAGCATTTTTAGGGAAAATTTTCGTTTTCCTCAAGGGAAAAATCCAATTTTCCAAATTTCAAAATTCTTTTTGATCAGTATCGTGCGGCTCGAGGAGACGCGTCTTTCGACACATCACTCGTAATTTTAGGAAGCATACGTCACGAGATATTTAAGAAAAACCGATCTCATAGGTACTTAAAACCACCTAAGCAGTACTAACAATTAGTACTGTATAACAATATATTGTATTAAATCTAGGGTTCCGCGTCGTTTTTCTTTAAATTTTTTGTCTTATTTACTGTTACTAGGTGGTCGTAGCATTTTGGTATAGTTTTATTTAAATTATAATAGTAAATTTTTCGTTTTGAGGAAAATATCAAAGTTTTTAATAATTCCCATACAAAATTTACATTTTCGGCAGTTTTTAGTTAATAACTTTTTATAGGATAATCACAGCTTTTCCAAACCTTTAGACGACTTATAGACATCGTTGAGGCGCATCTTTCGGTGCTACTCGCGATAGTGAAAAGTCATCCGCAGGAGGAAAATTCTCGAGTTTTCCCTTAAAAATTATTGTTCTTGTTAATAAAAAATTTTTGTTTCGATTTCTTTTCAGAAATTAATTTAACAGCTATTTAGATATCTCTAATAGCTATCTTTCGACATATCGCACATCCCGATCGGCTTATCCAGTCGGGAGTTATAGCATTTTTAGGGAAAATTTTCGTTTTCCTCAAGGGAAAAATCCAATTTTCCAAATTTCAAAATTCTTTTTGATCAGTATCGTGCGGCTCGAGGAGACGCGTCTTTCGACACATCACTCGTAATTTTAGGAAGCATACGTCACGAGATATTTAAGAAAAACCGATCTCATAGGTACTTAAAACCACCTAAGCAGTACTAACAATTAGTACTGTATAACAATATATTGTATTAAATCTAGGGTTCCGCGTCGTTTTTCTTTAAATTTTTTGTCTTATTTACTGTTACTAGGTGGTCGTAGCATTTTGGTATAGTTTTATTTAAATTATAATAGTAAATTTTTCGTTTTGAGGAAAATATCAAAGTTTTTAATAATTCCCATACAAAATTTACATTTTCGGCAGTTTTTAGTTAATAACTTTTTATAGGATAATCACAGCTTTTCCAAACCTTTAGACGACTTATAGACATCGTTGAGGCGCATCTTTCGGTGCTACTCGCGATAGTGAAAAGTCATCCGCAGGAGGAAAATTCTCGAGTTTTCCCTTAAAAATTATTGTTCTTGTTAATAAAAAATTTTTGTTTCGATTTCTTTTCAGAAATTAATTTAACAGCTATTTAGATATCTCTAATAGCTATCTTTCGACATATCGCACATCCCGATCGGCTTATCCAGTCGGGAGTTATAGCATTTTTAGGGAAAATTTTCGTTTTCCTCAAGGGAAAAATCCAATTTTCCAAATTTCAAAATTCTTTTTGACCAGTATCGTGCGGCTCGAGGAGACGCGTCTTTCGACACATCACTCGTAATTTTAGGAAGCATACGTCACGAGATATTTAAGAAAAACCGATCTCATAGGTCCTTAAAACCACCTAAGCAGTACTAACAATTAGTACTGTATAACAATATATTGTATTAAATCTAGGGTTCCGCGTCGTTTTTCTTTAAATTTTTTGTCTTATTTACTGTTACTAGGTGGTCGTAGCATTTTGGTATAGTTTTATTTAAATTATAATAGTAAATTTTTCGTTTTGAGGAAAATATCAAAGTTTTTAATAATTCCCATACAAAATTTACATTTTCGGCAGTTTTTAGTTAATAACTTTTTATAGGATAATCACAGCTTTTCCAAACCTTTAGACGACTTATAGACATCGTTGAGGCGCATCTTTCGGTGCTACTCGCGATAGTGAAAAGTCATCCGCAGGAGGAAAATTCTCGAGTTTTCCCTTAAAAATTATTGTTCTTGTTAATAAAAAATTTTTGTTTCGATTTCTTTTCAGAAATTAATTTAACAGCTATTTAGATATCTCTAATAGCTATCTTTCGACATATCGCACATCCCGATCGGCTTATCCAGTCGGGAGTTATAGCATTTTTAGGGAAAATTTTCGTTTTCCTCAAGGGAAAAATCCAATTTTCCAAATTTCAAAATTCTTTTTGATCAGTATCGTGCGGCTCGAGGAGACGCGTCTTTCGACACATCACTCGTAATTTTAGGAAGCATACGTCACGAGATATTTAAGAAAAACCGATCTCATAGGTACTTAAAACCACCTAAGCAGTACTAACAATTAGTACTGTATAACAATATATTGTATTAAATCTAGGGTTCCGCGTCGTTTTTCTTTAAATTTTTTGTCTTATTTACTGTTACTAGGTGGTCGTAGCATTTTGGTATAGTTTTATTTAAATTATAATAGTAAATTTTTCGTTTTGAGGAAAATATCAAAGTTTTTAATAATTCCCATACAAAATTTACATTTTCGGCAGTTTTTAGTTAATAACTTTTTATAGGATAATCACAGCTTTTCCAAACCTTTAGACGACTTATAGACATCGTTGAGGCGCATCTTTCGGTGCTACTCGCGATAGTGAAAAGTCATCCGCAGGAGGAAAATTCTCGAGTTTTCCCTTAAAAATTATTGTTCTTGTTAATAAAAAATTTTTGTTTCGATTTCTTTTCAGAAATTAATTTAACAGCTATTTAGATATCTCTAATAGCTATCTTTCGACATATCGCACATCCCGATCGGCTTATCCAGTCGGGAGTTATAGCATTTTTAGGGAAAATTTTCGTTTTCCTCAAGGGAAAAATCCAATTTTCCAAATTTCAAAATTCTTTTTGATCAGTATCGTGCGGCTCGAGGAGACGCGTCTTTCGACACATCACTCGTAATTTTAGGAAGCATACGTCACGAGATATTTAAGAAAAACCGATCTCATAGGTACTTAAAACCACCTAAGCAGTACTAACAATTAGTACTGTATAACAATATATTGTATTAAATCTAGGGTTCCGCGTCGTTTTTCTTTAAATTTTTTGTCTTATTTACTGTTACTAGGTGGTCGTAGCATTTTGGTATAGTTTTATTTAAATTATAATAGTAAATTTTTCGTTTTGAGGAAAATATCAAAGTTTTTAATAATTCCCATACAAAATTTACATTTTCGGCAGTTTTTAGTTAATAACTTTTTATAGGATAATCACAGCTTTTCCAAACCTTTAGACGACTTATAGACATCGTTGAGGCGCATCTTTCGGTGCTACTCGCGATAGTGAAAAGTCATCCGCAGGAGGAAAATTCTCGAGTTTTCCCTTAAAAATTATTGTTCTTGTTAATAAAAAATTTTTGTTTCGATTTCTTTTCAGAAATTAATTTAACAGCTATTTAGATATCTCTAATAGCTATCTTTCGACATATCGCACATCCCGATCGGCTTATCCAGTCGGGAGTTATAGCATTTTTAGGGAAAATTTTCGTTTTCCTCAAGGGAAAAATCCAATTTTCCAAATTTCAAAATTCTTTTTGATCAGTATCGTGCGGCTCGAGGAGACGCGTCTTTCGACACATCACTCGTAATTTTAGGAAGCATACGTCACGAGATATTTAAGAAAAACCGATCTCATAGGTACTTAAAACCACCTAAGCAGTACTAACAATTAGTACTGTATAACAATATATTGTATTAAATCTAGGGTTCCGCGTCGTTTTTCTTTAAATTTTTTGTCTTATTTACTGTTACTAGGTGGTCGTAGCATTTTGGTATAGTTTTATTTAAATTATAATAGTAAATTTTTCGTTTTGAGGAAAATATCAAAGTTTTTAATAATTCCCATACAAAATTTACATTTTCGGCAGTTTTTAGTTAATAACTTTTTATAGGATAATCACAGCTTTTCCAAACCTTTAGACGACTTATAGACATCGTTGAGGCGCATCTTTCGGTGCTACTCGCGATAGTGAAAAGTCATCCGCAGGAGGAAAATTCTCGAGTTTTCCCTTAAAAATTATTGTTCTTGTTAATAAAAAATTTTTGTTTCGATTTCTTTTCAGAAATTAATTTAACAGCTATTTAGATATCTCTAATAGCTATCTTTCGACATATCGCACATCCCGATCGGCTTATCCAGTCGGGAGTTATAGCATTTTTAGGGAAAATTTTCGTTTTCCTCAAGGGAAAAATCCAATTTTCCAAATTTCAAAATTCTTTTTGATCAGTATCGTGCGGCTCGAGGAGACGCGTCTTTCGACACATCACTCGTAATTTTAGGAAGCATACGTCACGAGATATTTAAGAAAAACCGATCTCATAGGTACTTAAAACCACCTAAGCAGTACTAACAATTAGTACTGTATAACAATATATTGTATTAAATCTAGGGTTCCGCGTCGTTTTTCTTTAAATTTTTTGTCTTATTTACTGTTACTAGGTGGTCGTAGCATTTTGGTATAGTTTTATTTAAATTATAATAGTAAATTTTTCGTTTTGAGGAAAATATCAAAGTTTTTAATAATTCCCATACAAAATTTACATTTTCGGCAGTTTTTAGTTAATAACTTTTTATAGGATAATCACAGCTTTTCCAAACCTTTAGACGACTTATAGACATCGTTGAGGCGCATCTTTCGGTGCTACTCGCGATAGTGAAAAGTCATCCGCAGGAGGAAAATTCTCGAGTTTTCCCTTAAAAATTATTGTTCTTGTTAATAAAAAATTTTTGTTTCGATTTCTTTTCAGAAATTAATTTAACAGCTATTTAGATATCTCTAATAGCTATCTTTCGACATATCGCACATCCCGATCGGCTTATCCAGTCGGGAGTTATAGCATTTTTAGGGAAAATTTTCGTTTTCCTCAAGGGAAAAATCCAATTTTCCAAATTTCAAAATTCTTTTTGATCAGTATCGTGCGGCTCGAGGAGACGCGTCTTTCGACACATCACTCGTAATTTTAGGAAGCATACGTCACGAGATATTTAAGAAAAACCGATCTCATAGGTACTTAAAACCACCTAAGCAGTACTAACAATTAGTACTGTATAACAATATATTGTATTAAATCTAGGGTTCCGCGTCGTTTTTCTTTAAATTTTTTGTCTTATTTACTGTTACTAGGTGGTCGTAGCATTTTGGTATAGTTTTATTTAAATTATAATAGTAAATTTTTCGTTTTGAGGAAAATATCAAAGTTTTTAATAATTCCCATACAAAATTTACATTTTCGGCAGTTTTTAGTTAATAACTTTTTATAGGATAATCACAGCTTTTCCAAACCTTTAGACGACTTATAGACATCGTTGAGGCGCATCTTTCGGTGCTACTCGCGATAGTGAAAAGTCATCCGCAGGAGGAAAATTCTCGAGTTTTCCCTTAAAAATTATTGTTCTTGTTAATAAAAAATTTTTGTTTCGATTTCTTTTCAGAAATTAATTTAACAGCTATTTAGATATCTCTAATAGCTATCTTTCGACATATCGCACATCCCGATCGGCTTATCCAGTCGGGAGTTATAGCATTTTTAGGGAAAATTTTCGTTTTCCTCAAGGGAAAAATCCAATTTTCCAAATTTCAAAATTCTTTTTGATCAGTATCGTGCGGCTCGAGGAGACGCGTCTTTCGACACATCACTCGTAATTTTAGGAAGCATACGTCACGAGATATTTAAGAAAAACCGATCTCATAGGTACTTAAAACCACCTAAGCAGTACTAACAATTAGTACTGTATAACAATATATTGTATTAAATCTAGGGTTCCGCGTCGTTTTTCTTTAAATTTTTTGTCTTATTTACTGTTACTAGGTGGTCGTAGCATTTTGGTATAGTTTTATTTAAATTATAATAGTAAATTTTTCGTTTTGAGGAAAATATCAAAGTTTTTAATAATTCCCATACAAAATTTACATTTTCGGCAGTTTTTAGTTAATAACTTTTTATAGGATAATCACAGCTTTTCCAAACCTTTAGACGACTTATAGACATCGTTGAGGCGCATCTTTCGGTGCTACTCGCGATAGTGAAAAGTCATCCGCAGGAGGAAAATTCTCGAGTTTTCCCTTAAAAATTATTGTTCTTGTTAATAAAAAATTTTTGTTTCGATTTCTTTTCAGAAATTAATTTAACAGCTATTTAGATATCTCTAATAGCTATCTTTCGACATATCGCACATCCCGATCGGCTTATCCAGTCGGGAGTTATAGCATTTTTAGGGAAAATTTTCGTTTTCCTCAAGGGAAAAATCCAATTTTCCAAATTTCAAAATTCTTTTTGATCAGTATCGTGCGGCTCGAGGAGACGCGTCTTTCGACACATCACTCGTAATTTTAGGAAGCATACGTCACGAGATATTTAAGAAAAACCGATCTCATAGGTACTTAAAACCACCTAAGCAGTACTAACAATTAGTACTGTATAACAATATATTGTATTAAATCTAGGGTTCCGCGTCGTTTTTCTTTAAATTTTTTGTCTTATTTACTGTTACTAGGTGGTCGTAGCATTTTGGTATAGTTTTATTTAAATTATAATAGTAAATTTTTCGTTTTGAGGAAAATATCAAAGTTTTTAATAATTCCCATACAAAATTTACATTTTCGGCAGTTTTTAGTTAATAACTTTTTATAGGATAATCACAGCTTTTCCAAACCTTTAGACGACTTATAGACATCGTTGAGGCGCATCTTTCGGTGCTACTCGCGATAGTGAAAAGTCATCCGCAGGAGGAAAATTCTCGAGTTTTCCCTTAAAAATTATTGTTCTTGTTAATAAAAAATTTTTGTTTCGATTTCTTTTCAGAAATTAATTTAACAGCTATTTAGATATCTCTAATAGCTATCTTTCGACATATCGCACATCCCGATCGGCTTATCCAGTCGGGAGTTATAGCATTTTTAGGGAAAATTTTCGTTTTCCTCAAGGGAAAAATCCAATTTTCCAAATTTCAAAATTCTTTTTGATCAGTATCGTGCGGCTCGAGGAGACGCGTCTTTCGACACATCACTCGTAATTTTAGGAAGCATACGTCACGAGATATTTAAGAAAAACCGATCTCATAGGTACTTAAAACCACCTAAGCAGTACTAACAATTAGTACTGTATAACAATATATTGTATTAAATCTAGGGTTCCGCGTCGTTTTTCTTTAAATTTTTTGTCTTATTTACTGTTACTAGGTGGTCGTAGCATTTTGGTATAGTTTTATTTAAATTATAATAGTAAATTTTTCGTTTTGAGGAAAATATCAAAGTTTTTAATAATTCCCATACAAAATTTACATTTTCGGCAGTTTTTAGTTAATAACTTTTTATAGGATAATCACAGCTTTTCCAAACCTTTAGACGACTTATAGACATCGTTGAGGCGCATCTTTCGGTGCTACTCGCGATAGTGAAAAGTCATCCGCAGGAGGAAAATTCTCGAGTTTTCCCTTAAAAATTATTGTTCTTGTTAATAAAAAATTTTTGTTTCGATTTCTTTTCAGAAATTAATTTAACAGCTATTTAGATATCTCTAATAGCTATCTTTCGACATATCGCACATCCCGATCGGCTTATCCAGTCGGGAGTTATAGCATTTTTAGGGAAAATTTTCGTTTTCCTCAAGGGAAAAATCCAATTTTCCAAATTTCAAAATTCTTTTTGATCAGTATCGTGCGGCTCGAGGAGACGCGTCTTTCGACACATCACTCGTAATTTTAGGAAGCATACGTCACGAGATATTTAAGAAAAACCGATCTCATAGGTACTTAAAACCACCTAAGCAGTACTAACAATTAGTACTGTATAACAATATATTGTATTAAATCTAGGGTTCCGCGTCGTTTTTCTTTAAATTTTTTGTCTTATTTACTGTTACTAGGTGGTCGTAGCATTTTGGTATAGTTTTATTTAAATTATAATAGTAAATTTTTCGTTTTGAGGAAAATATCAAAGTTTTTAATAATTCCCATACAAAATTTACATTTTCGGCAGTTTTTAGTTAATAACTTTTTATAGGATAATCACAGCTTTTCCAAACCTTTAGACGACTTATAGACATCGTTGAGGCGCATCTTTCGGTGCTACTCGCGATAGTGAAAAGTCATCCGCAGGAGGAAAATTCTCGAGTTTTCCCTTAAAAATTATTGTTCTTGTTAATAAAAAATTTTTGTTTCGATTTCTTTTCAGAAATTAATTTAACAGCTATTTAGATATCTCTAATAGCTATCTTTCGACATATCGCACATCCCGATCGGCTTATCCAGTCGGGAGTTATAGCATTTTTAGGGAAAATTTTCGTTTTCCTCAAGGGAAAAATCCAATTTTCCAAATTTCAAAATTCTTTTTGATCAGTATCGTGCGGCTCGAGGAGACGCGTCTTTCGACACATCACTCGTAATTTTAGGAAGCATACGTCACGAGATATTTAAGAAAAACCGATCTCATAGGTACTTAAAACCACCTAAGCAGTACTAACAATTAGTACTGTATAACAATATATTGTATTAAATCTAGGGTTCCGCGTCGTTTTTCTTTAAATTTTTTGTCTTATTTACTGTTACTAGGTGGTCGTAGCATTTTGGTATAGTTTTATTTAAATTATAATAGTAAATTTTTCGTTTTGAGGAAAATATCAAAGTTTTTAATAATTCCCATACAAAATTTACATTTTCGGCAGTTTTTAGTTAATAACTTTTTATAGGATAATCACAGCTTTTCCAAACCTTTAGACGACTTATAGACATCGTTGAGGCGCATCTTTCGGTGCTACTCGCGATAGTGAAAAGTCATCCGCAGGAGGAAAATTCTCGAGTTTTCCCTTAAAAATTATTGTTCTTGTTAATAAAAAATTTTTGTTTCGATTTCTTTTCAGAAATTAATTTAACAGCTATTTAGATATCTCTAATAGCTATCTTTCGACATATCGCACATCCCGATCGGCTTATCCAGTCGGGAGTTATAGCATTTTTAGGGAAAATTTTCGTTTTCCTCAAGGGAAAAATCCAATTTTCCAAATTTCAAAATTCTTTTTGATCAGTATCGTGCGGCTCGAGGAGACGCGTCTTTCGACACATCACTCGTAATTTTAGGAAGCATACGTCACGAGATATTTAAGAAAAACCGATCTCATAGGTACTTAAAACCACCTAAGCAGTACTAACAATTAGTACTGTATAACAATATATTGTATTAAATCTAGGGTTCCGCGTCGTTTTTCTTTAAATTTTTTGTCTTATTTACTGTTACTAGGTGGTCGTAGCATTTTGGTATAGTTTTATTTAAATTATAATAGTAAATTTTTCGTTTTGAGGAAAATATCAAAGTTTTTAATAATTCCCATACAAAATTTACATTTTCGGCAGTTTTTAGTTAATAACTTTTTATAGGATAATCACAGCTTTTCCAAACCTTTAGACGACTTATAGACATCGTTGAGGCGCATCTTTCGGTGCTACTCGCGATAGTGAAAAGTCATCCGCAGGAGGAAAATTCTCGAGTTTTCCCTTAAAAATTATTGTTCTTGTTAATAAAAAATTTTTGTTTCGATTTCTTTTCAGAAATTAATTTAACAGCTATTTAGATATCTCTAATAGCTATCTTTCGACATATCGCACATCCCGATCGGCTTATCCAGTCGGGAGTTATAGCATTTTTAGGGAAAATTTTCGTTTTCCTCAAGGGAAAAATCCAATTTTCCAAATTTCAAAATTCTTTTTGATCAGTATCGTGCGGCTCGAGGAGACGCGTCTTTCGACACATCACTCGTAATTTTAGGAAGCATACGTCACGAGATATTTAAGAAAAACCGATCTCATAGGTACTTAAAACCACCTAAGCAGTACTAACAATTAGTACTGTATAACAATATATTGTATTAAATCTAGGGTTCCGCGTCGTTTTTCTTTAAATTTTTTGTCTTATTTACTGTTACTAGGTGGTCGTAGCATTTTGGTATAGTTTTATTTAAATTATAATAGTAAATTTTTCGTTTTGAGGAAAATATCAAAGTTTTTAATAATTCCCATACAAAATTTACATTTTCGGCAGTTTTTAGTTAATAACTTTTTATAGGATAATCACAGCTTTTCCAAACCTTTAGACGACTTATAGACATCGTTGAGGCGCATCTTTCGGTGCTACTCGCGATAGTGAAAAGTCATCCGCAGGAGGAAAATTCTCGAGTTTTCCCTTAAAAATTATTGTTCTTGTTAATAAAAAATTTTTGTTTCGATTTCTTTTCAGAAATTAATTTAACAGCTATTTAGATATCTCTAATAGCTATCTTTCGACATATCGCACATCCCGATCGGCTTATCCAGTCGGGAGTTATAGCATTTTTAGGGAAAATTTTCGTTTTCCTCAAGGGAAAAATCCAATTTTCCAAATTTCAAAATTCTTTTTGATCAGTATCGTGCGGCTCGAGGAGACGCGTCTTTCGACACATCACTCGTAATTTTAGGAAGCATACGTCACGAGATATTTAAGAAAAACCGATCTCATAGGTACTTAAAACCACCTAAGCAGTACTAACAATTAGTACTGTATAACAATATATTGTATTAAATCTAGGGTTCCGCGTCGTTTTTCTTTAAATTTTTTGTCTTATTTACTGTTACTAGGTGGTCGTAGCATTTTGGTATAGTTTTATTTAAATTATAATAGTAAATTTTTCGTTTTGAGGAAAATATCAAAGTTTTTAATAATTCCCATACAAAATTTACATTTTCGGCAGTTTTTAGTTAATAACTTTTTATAGGATAATCACAGCTTTTCCAAACCTTTAGACGACTTATAGACATCGTTGAGGCGCATCTTTCGGTGCTACTCGCGATAGTGAAAAGTCATCCGCAGGAGGAAAATTCTCGAGTTTTCCCTTAAAAATTATTGTTCTTGTTAATAAAAAATTTTTGTTTCGATTTCTTTTCAGAAATTAATTTAACAGCTATTTAGATATCTCTAATAGCTATCTTTCGACATATCGCACATCCCGATCGGCTTATCCAGTCGGGAGTTATAGCATTTTTAGGGAAAATTTTCGTTTTCCTCAAGGGAAAAATCCAATTTTCCAAATTTCAAAATTCTTTTTGATCAGTATCGTGCGGCTCGAGGAGACGCGTCTTTCGACACATCACTCGTAATTTTAGGAAGCATACGTCACGAGATATTTAAGAAAAACCGATCTCATAGGTACTTAAAACCACCTAAGCAGTACTAACAATTAGTACTGTATAACAATATATTGTATTAAATCTAGGGTTCCGCGTCGTTTTTCTTTAAATTTTTTGTCTTATTTACTGTTACTAGGTGGTCGTAGCATTTTGGTATAGTTTTATTTAAATTATAATAGTAAATTTTTCGTTTTGAGGAAAATATCAAAGTTTTTAATAATTCCCATACAAAATTTACATTTTCGGCAGTTTTTAGTTAATAACTTTTTATAGGATAATCACAGCTTTTCCAAACCTTTAGACGACTTATAGACATCGTTGAGGCGCATCTTTCGGTGCTACTCGCGATAATGAAAAGTCATCCGCAGGAGGAAAATTCTCGAGTTTTCCCTTAAAAATTATTGTTCTTGTTAATAAAAAATTTTTGTTTCGATTTCTTTTCAGAAATTAATTTAACAGCTATTTAGATATCTCTAATAGCTATCTTTCGACATATCGCACATCCCGATCGGCTTATCCAGTCGGGAGTTATAGCATTTTTAGGGAAAATTTTCGTTTTCCTCAAGGGAAAAATCCAATTTTCCAAATTTCAAAATTCTTTTTGATCAGTATCGTGCGGCTCGAGGAGACGCGTCTTTCGACACATCACTCGTAATTTTAGGAAGCATACGTCACGAGATATTTAAGAAAAACCGATCTCATAGGTACTTAAAACCACCTAAGCAGTACTAACAATTAGTACTGTATAACAATATATTGTATTAAATCTAGGGTTCCGCGTCGTTTTTCTTTAAATTTTTTGTCTTATTTACTGTTACTAGGTGGTCGTAGCATTTTGGTATAGTTTTATTTAAATTATAATAGTAAATTTTTCGTTTTGAGGAAAATATCAAAGTTTTTAATAATTCCCATACAAAATTTACATTTTCGGCAGTTTTTAGTTAATAACTTTTTATAGGATAATCACAGCTTTTCCAAACCTTTAGACGACTTATAGACATCGTTGAGGCGCATCTTTCGGTGCTACTCGCGATAATGAAAAGTCATCCGCAGGAGGAAAATTCTCGAGTTTTCCCTTAAAAATTATTGTTCTTGTTAATAAAAAATTTTTGTTTCGATTTCTTTTCAGAAATTAATTTAACAGCTATTTAGATATCTCTAATAGCTATCTTTCGACATATCGCACATCCCGATCGGCTTATCCAGTCGGGAGTTATAGCATTTTTAGGGAAAATTTTCGTTTTCCTCAAGGGAAAAATCCAATTTTCCAAATTTCAAAATTCTTTTTGATCAGTATCGTGCGGCTCGAGGAGACGCGTCTTTCGACACATCACTCGTAATTTTAGGAAGCATACGTCACGAGATATTTAAGAAAAACCGATCTCATAGGTACTTAAAACCACCTAAGCAGTACTAACAATTAGTACTGTATAACAATATATTGTATTAAATCTAGGGTTCCGCGTCGTTTTTCTTTAAATTTTTTGTCTTATTTACTGTTACTAGGTGGTCGTAGCATTTTGGTATAGTTTTATTTAAATTATAATAGTAAATTTTTCGTTTTGAGGAAAATATCAAAGTTTTTAATAATTCCCATACAAAATTTACATTTTCGGCAGTTTTTAGTTAATAACTTTTTATAGGATAATCACAGCTTTTCCAAACCTTTAGACGACTTATAGACATCGTTGAGGCGCATCTTTCGGTGCTACTCGCGATAATGAAAAGTCATCCGCAGGAGGAAAATTCTCGAGTTTTCCCTTAAAAATTATTGTTCTTGTTAATAAAAAATTTTTGTTTCGATTTCTTTTCAGAAATTAATTTAACAGCTATTTAGATATCTCTAATAGCTATCTTTCGACATATCGCACATCCCGATCGGCTTATCCAGTCGGGAGTTATAGCATTTTTAGGGAAAATTTTCGTTTTCCTCAAGGGAAAAATCCAATTTTCCAAATTTCAAAATTCTTTTTGATCAGTATCGTGCGGCTCGAGGAGACGCGTCTTTCGACACATCACTCGTAATTTTAGGAAGCATACGTCACGAGATATTTAAGAAAAACCGATCTCATAGGTACTTAAAACCACCTAAGCAGTACTAACAATTAGTACTGTATAACAATATATTGTATTAAATCTAGGGTTCCGCGTCGTTTTTCTTTAAATTTTTTGTCTTATTTACTGTTACTAGGTGGTCGTAGCATTTTGGTATAGTTTTATTTAAATTATAATAGTAAATTTTTCGTTTTGAGGAAAATATCAAAGTTTTTAATAATTCCCATACAAAATTTACATTTTCGGCAGTTTTTAGTTAATAACTTTTTATAGGATAATCACAGCTTTTCCAAACCTTTAGACGACTTATAGACATCGTTGAGGCGCATCTTTCGGTGCTACTCGCGATAGTGAAAAGTCATCCGCAGGAGGAAAATTCTCGAGTTTTCCCTTAAAAATTATTGTTCTTGTTAATAAAAAATTTTTGTTTCGATTTCTTTTCAGAAATTAATTTAACAGCTATTTAGATATCTCTAATAGCTATCTTTCGACATATCGCACATCCCGATCGGCTTATCCAGTCGGGAGTTATAGCATTTTTAGGGAAAATTTTCGTTTTCCTCAAGGGAAAAATCCAATTTTCCAAATTTCAAAATTCTTTTTGATCAGTATCGTGCGGCTCGAGGAGACGCGTCTTTCGACACATCACTCGTAATTTTAGGAAGCATACGTCACGAGATATTTAAGAAAAACCGATCTCATAGGTACTTAAAACCACCTAAGCAGTACTAACAATTAGTACTGTATAACAATATATTGTATTAAATCTAGGGTTCCGCGTCGTTTTTCTTTAAATTTTTTGTCTTATTTACTGTTACTAGGTGGTCGTAGCATTTTGGTATAGTTTTATTTAAATTATAATAGTAAATTTTTCGTTTTGAGGAAAATATCAAAGTTTTTAATAATTCCCATACAAAATTTACATTTTCGGCAGTTTTTAGTTAATAACTTTTTATAGGATAATCACAGCTTTTCCAAACCTTTAGACGACTTATAGACATCGTTGAGGCGCATCTTTCGGTGCTACTCGCGATAATGAAAAGTCATCCGCAGGAGGAAAATTCTCGAGTTTTCCCTTAAAAATTATTGTTCTTGTTAATAAAAAATTTTTGTTTCGATTTCTTTTCAGAAATTAATTTAACAGCTATTTAGATATCTCTAATAGCTATCTTTCGACATATCGCACATCCCGATCGGCTTATCCAGTCGGGAGTTATAGCATTTTTAGGGAAAATTTTCGTTTTCCTCAAGGGAAAAATCCAATTTTCCAAATTTCAAAATTCTTTTTGATCAGTATCGTGCGGCTCGAGGAGACGCGTCTTTCGACACATCACTCGTAATTTTAGGAAGCATACGTCACGAGATATTTAAGAAAAACCGATCTCATAGGTACTTAAAACCACCTAAGCAGTACTAACAATTAGTACTGTATAACAATATATTGTATTAAATCTAGGGTTCCGCGTCGTTTTTCTTTAAATTTTTTGTCTTATTTACTGTTACTAGGTGGTCGTAGCATTTTGGTATAGTTTTATTTAAATTATAATAGTAAATTTTTCGTTTTGAGGAAAATATCAAAGTTTTTAATAATTCCCATACAAAATTTACATTTTCGGCAGTTTTTAGTTAATAACTTTTTATAGGATAATCACAGCTTTTCCAAACCTTTAGACGACTTATAGACATCGTTGAGGCGCATCTTTCGGTGCTACTCGCGATAATGAAAAGTCATCCGCAGGAGGAAAATTCTCGAGTTTTCCCTTAAAAATTATTGTTCTTGTTAATAAAAAATTTTTGTTTCGATTTCTTTTCAGAAATTAATTTAACAGCTATTTAGATATCTCTAATAGCTATCTTTCGACATATCGCACATCCCGATCGGCTTATCCAGTCGGGAGTTATAGCATTTTTAGGGAAAATTTTCGTTTTCCTCAAGGGAAAAATCCAATTTTCCAAATTTCAAAATTCTTTTTGATCAGTATCGTGCGGCTCGAGGAGACGCGTCTTTCGACACATCACTCGTAATTTTAGGAAGCATACGTCACGAGATATTTAAGAAAAACCGATCTCATAGGTACTTAAAACCACCTAAGCAGTACTAACAATTAGTACTGTATAACAATATATTGTATTAAATCTAGGGTTCCGCGTCGTTTTTCTTTAAATTTTTTGTCTTATTTACTGTTACTAGGTGGTCGTAGCATTTTGGTATAGTTTTATTTAAATTATAATAGTAAATTTTTCGTTTTGAGGAAAATATCAAAGTTTTTAATAATTCCCATACAAAATTTACATTTTCGGCAGTTTTTAGTTAATAACTTTTTATAGGATAATCACAGCTTTTCCAAACCTTTAGACGACTTATAGACATCGTTGAGGCGCATCTTTCGGTGCTACTCGCGATAGTGAAAAGTCATCCGCAGGAGGAAAATTCTCGAGTTTTCCCTTAAAAATTATTGTTCTTGTTAATAAAAAATTTTTGTTTCGATTTCTTTTCAGAAATTAATTTAACAGCTATTTAGATATCTCTAATAGCTATCTTTCGACATATCGCACATCCCGATCGGCTTATCCAGTCGGGAGTTATAGCATTTTTAGGGAAAATTTTCGTTTTCCTCAAGGGAAAAATCCAATTTTCCAAATTTCAAAATTCTTTTTGATCAGTATCGTGCGGCTCGAGGAGACGCGTCTTTCGACACATCACTCGTAATTTTAGGAAGCATACGTCACGAGATATTTAAGAAAAACCGATCTCATAGGTACTTAAAACCACCTAAGCAGTACTAACAATTAGTACTGTATAACAATATATTGTATTAAATCTAGGGTTCCGCGTCGTTTTTCTTTAAATTTTTTGTCTTATTTACTGTTACTAGGTGGTCGTAGCATTTTGGTATAGTTTTATTTAAATTATAATAGTAAATTTTTCGTTTTGAGGAAAATATCAAAGTTTTTAATAATTCCCATACAAAATTTACATTTTCGGCAGTTTTTAGTTAATAACTTTTTATAGGATAATCACAGCTTTTCCAAACCTTTAGACGACTTATAGACATCGTTGAGGCGCATCTTTCGGTGCTACTCGCGATAGTGAAAAGTCATCCGCAGGAGGAAAATTCTCGAGTTTTCCCTTAAAAATTATTGTTCTTGTTAATAAAAAATTTTTGTTTCGATTTCTTTTCAGAAATTAATTTAACAGCTATTTAGATATCTCTAATAGCTATCTTTCGACATATCGCACATCCCGATCGGCTTATCCAGTCGGGAGTTATAGCATTTTTAGGGAAAATTTTCGTTTTCCTCAAGGGAAAAATCCAATTTTCCAAATTTCAAAATTCTTTTTGATCAGTATCGTGCGGCTCGAGGAGACGCGTCTTTCGACACATCACTCGTAATTTTAGGAAGCATACGTCACGAGATATTTAAGAAAAACCGATCTCATAGGTACTTAAAACCACCTAAGCAGTACTAACAATTAGTACTGTATAACAATATATTGTATTAAATCTAGGGTTCCGCGTCGTTTTTCTTTAAATTTTTTGTCTTATTTACTGTTACTAGGTGGTCGTAGCATTTTGGTATAGTTTTATTTAAATTATAATAGTAAATTTTTCGTTTTGAGGAAAATATCAAAGTTTTTAATAATTCCCATACAAAATTTACATTTTCGGCAGTTTTTAGTTAATAACTTTTTATAGGATAATCACAGCTTTTCCAAACCTTTAGACGACTTATAGACATCGTTGAGGCGCATCTTTCGGTGCTACTCGCGATAGTGAAAAGTCATCCGCAGGAGGAAAATTCTCGAGTTTTCCCTTAAAAATTATTGTTCTTGTTAATAAAAAATTTTTGTTTCGATTTCTTTTCAGAAATTAATTTAACAGCTATTTAGATATCTCTAATAGCTATCTTTCGACATATCGCACATCCCGATCGGCTTATCCAGTCGGGAGTTATAGCATTTTTAGGGAAAATTTTCGTTTTCCTCAAGGGAAAAATCCAATTTTCCAAATTTCAAAATTCTTTTTGATCAGTATCGTGCGGCTCGAGGAGACGCGTCTTTCGACACATCACTCGTAATTTTAGGAAGCATACGTCAC
Source organism: Mechanitis mazaeus (assembly GCA_959347395.1). NCBI lineage: Eukaryota > Metazoa > Arthropoda > Insecta > Lepidoptera > Nymphalidae > Mechanitis > Mechanitis mazaeus. Next base: position 7,232,497 of record OY365757.1, read on the forward strand.
GAGATATTTAAGAAAAACCGATCTCATAGGTACTTAAAACCACCTAAGCAGTACTAACAATTAGTACTGTATAACAATATATTGTATTAAATCTAGGGTTCCGCGTCGTTTTTCTTTAAATTTTTTGTCTTATTTACTGTTACTAGGTGGTCGTAGCATTTTGGTATAGTTTTATTTAAATTATAATAGTAAATTTTTCGTTTTGAGGAAAATATCAAAGTTTTTAATAATTCCCATACAAAATTTACATTTTCGGCAGTTTTTAGTTAATAACTTTTTATAGGATAATCACAGCTTTTCCAAACCTTTAGACGACTTATAGACATCGTTGAGGCGCATCTTTCGGTGCTACTCGCGATAGTGAAAAGTCATCCGCAGGAGGAAAATTCTCGAGTTTTCCCTTAAAAATTATTGTTCTTGTTAATAAAAAATTTTTGTTTCGATTTCTTTTCAGAAATTAATTTAACAGCTATTTAGATATCTCTAATAGCTATCTTTCGACATATCGCACATCCCGATCGGCTTATCCAGTCGGGAGTTATAGCATTTTTAGGGAAAATTTTCGTTTTCCTCAAGGGAAAAATCCAATTTTCCAAATTTCAAAATTCTTTTTGATCAGTATCGTGCGGCTCGAGGAGACGCGTCTTTCGACACATCACTCGTAATTTTAGGAAGCATACGTCACGAGATATTTAAGAAAAACCGATCTCATAGGTACTTAAAACCACCTAAGCAGTACTAACAATTAGTACTGTATAACAATATATTGTATTAAATCTAGGGTTCCGCGTCGTTTTTCTTTAAATTTTTTGTCTTATTTACTGTTACTAGGTGGTCGTAGCATTTTGGTATAGTTTTATTTAAATTATAATAGTAAATTTTTCGTTTTGAGGAAAATATCAAAGTTTTTAATAATTCCCATACAAAATTTACATTTTCGGCAGTTTTTAGTTAATAACTTTTTATAGGATAATCACAGCTTTTCCAAACCTTTAGACGACTTATAGACATCGTTGAGGCGCATCTTTCGGTGCTACTCGCGATAGTGAAAAGTCATCCGCAGGAGGAAAATTCTCGAGTTTTCCCTTAAAAATTATTGTTCTTGTTAATAAAAAATTTTTGTTTCGATTTCTTTTCAGAAATTAATTTAACAGCTATTTAGATATCTCTAATAGCTATCTTTCGACATATCGCACATCCCGATCGGCTTATCCAGTCGGGAGTTATAGCATTTTTAGGGAAAATTTTCGTTTTCCTCAAGGGAAAAATCCAATTTTCCAAATTTCAAAATTCTTTTTGATCAGTATCGTGCGGCTCGAGGAGACGCGTCTTTCGACACATCACTCGTAATTTTAGGAAGCATACGTCACGAGATATTTAAGAAAAACCGATTCCCGCGGCCCTCCCGCCCGCCCTATTATAACTACTAAAGGTTGGAGGCTTAATTTTTTAGCTAAACTTTCTTTCAGTGGGACATTAAACAGCACCTTACGGTGATCATTTATGTATACTTGGAAGTGACCTCAATTATCGACCTTTACTTATTAATTAATTTTGTGTTCGTAGGGTGGGAATCGTTGTGTTCGTTTTTGTTGCGTTGTGTTCGATGTCTCTTGTTATCACGTGTTGAAAGTGTTTTGTGTTGTCTTTGAGGTCGTGGGCGTTTTTGTTTTATGTCAGCCCTGAAGTCCTACGCCTGCTGAGGGGCTGTGTAAGGGCGAAGGCGTCTCCGCGGGGACCTCACCCCCTAAAAGGAACTTAATATGAAGGTGAATCTTAAAAATACACTACCCCAGGAGGGTTCCGGCTGCTCGGCAGCCGGGCAATCCCTCACGGAGGCCACGGCCTCCGTCTTCCCCTCGTATTCTGGGGGGGGAAAAGACCACCCTAATATTTCTGCAGAGTCTGATCATTCGGACACTAGTATGATGACGGCTGCTTCAGCGGAAATACCGTTATCATGCACAAAGAAACGGCCCTCCTCCAATGAGAGGAGCTGTGCGGGCTCGAGCGGTGACTCGAGCGGCGAAAGGATGCTCACAGTGAAAAAGCTAGTGACACCAAAGAGAGGAAGAGGTCGTCCTCCAACAACAGGCCAGTACGTTGGCCTCAAGAAAGCCAAGGAGGGCTACCTCAAGCTCCAAAGGAAAGAGATGGAGATGGAGGCAGAAAGAGAACTGCAAGAGCGTATACGGGAGCGTCACCATACGATTCGTGGACAACGGCTGACGCCAGAGGTCGATGCTATTATCGACCTCCGTAAAAGAGCTGAGGAGCAGTTAGACCTTGTTAGCAGTATAGCAACGAGATCTAAAAACCTGAAAGGCACGTTCCAAAAAGCTCTGAAAGATGCCGCTTCTTCTATAAGGAGTTGCATAGAGAGCCTTGCGGAAAAGAACACCACGGAAGAGACCCGCCAGTTACAGGAAGCGAATTTGCGGCTGCAATCTGAGTTGTCTGAGTTGAAGAATGAAGTGGCTCAGCTACGTAGTAAGTGCGAATTGGGAGCTATGAATGGTACAGAGAGTTTTGTTCCTGCTCGTAAAAGTCATAACATCGACATAGAGCAGCTCTCCAATACCATTATGAACCAGATCGGTGACATGGTTAACTCAAAATTCGAAGCGCTGGAGAGAAGACTACTTCCCGAAAAGACTGTCGGTTCGCCTGCAAAAGATGCAGAGATCATTGCAGAACCACGAATTGCTCTAGCATCGGGACAGTTGAATAGGCCTCTAACAACCCAAGCTCCAAATTCTGAGGCAACCAAGAAGAAAGGCAAGAGAAGGGATAAAAAGAAGAAGAGGGCTGTTTCGACAACAGTGGCTAATAATAGTATGCCTACGCAAGTAAAACCCCGTCAGATGCCTGCCGCCTCCGCAAACGAGGACGATGGCTGGGTTAAAGTTACGAACCGAAAACGCAAGACTCGTAAACCGGGGGCACTACGAGATAAGCAAACGGATACGGCTGCGAAGCAAAAGCCGCGTCCACCTCGATCCGCTGCAATAGTTTTAAACTTGCAGCCGGGAGCGGAGGAAAGAGGAGTGTCATACGCTAGCGTTCTGCGACAAGCAAAGTCGACGGATCTCTCTGGATTCGGACTTACCGCTATCCGGATCAGGAAAACTGCTACGGGAGGAAGAATATTAGAAATATCCGGTGCAGAGAGTGAAGAAAAGGCTGACGAGGTGGCAAAGCGGCTTGGCAATAACCTCAGAAGCGACGATGTCCGAATAGCCAGGGTAACGAAACGCGCGGAATTGCGCATATCAGACCTGGACGACTCCGTCACAAAAGAGGAAGTGGTAGCCACAATCTCCAGCATCGGTGGGTGCCCGGAAGGTCAAATTATGACGGGAGAGGTGCGAAAAGACCACAGAGGGTTATTTACAATCTGGGTGAGATGTCCAATTTTCGCTGCCAAAAGAGTTGCTGACAATGGGCATATTCTATTTGGATGGGTCTCTGCAAGAGTAAAGCTGTTACCCCAAAGAGCAAAACGCTGTTGGCGCTGTCTGGGTGAAGGTCACCTAAGAGAAGCTTGCACTTCCAACATTGATCGTAGTGGTCTATGTTTTCGTTGTGGGATACCCGGCCATAAGGCCAATACTTGCTCTGCTGCCCCACACTGCGCTCTCTGCACAGATAGCAACAGACCCGCTAACCACACCATCGGTAGCAAATTATGCTCAATTAAACCGAACAAGGTGAGGCCTCACCGGACTGCATCTGATACTAGGAGCCAAAGCAAGAATATCGGCCCGTTAAGTGCAAGGATAGAAGAAGAGATGGTTGTAGAAGAACAACACTAATGGCTCCATTAAAAATTCTCCAGTGTAACATCAATCACTGTGCCAGAGCTCAGGACCTGCTCCTCCAGAGCCTGGCAGAGTGGATGATACAGGTTGCCGTTGTTGTTGAACCATATGTTATTCCCCCTAGACCGAACTGGATCGGTGACTCGAGTGATATGGTCGCCATTGTCTGCCACTACGCCAATGATTCTTTTGCTCCTGCAAGAATAGTCAGGGGACAGGGTTATGTCGCAGCACAGCTGGGAGACATCGTTGTCGTTGGAGCATATTTTTCTCCCAATAGACCGTTGGCTGAATTTGAAGTCTTTATGTCGGAAATATTAACCACTATAGGACAGTTTCTTCCGTGTCCTATATTGGTGATTGGAGACCTCAATGCAAAATCGACAGCTTGGGGATCTAGCATCTCAAATGCACGCGGTGAAATAGTAGAAGAGTGGCTACCGACGGCTGGACTGGTTGTACTTAATAGAGGGTCCGTACATACGTGTGTGCGCTGGCAAGGCGGGTCAATTGTGGATGTGTCATTTGCAAGCCCTGCGTTAGCGCATCGTGTGTCCAAGTGGAGAGTCCTCGAGGAGGTGGAAACCTTATCTGACCACAGATACATTCGGTTCGAAATTCTGTCCCCCTCCGCCAGGCATCAGCTGCCCTCTCGGTCTTCTCAAGAAGGTGTGCCAAGGTGGCAAGTAAAACGTCTGGATAGAGACATGCTCTTGGAGGCTGCGATAGTTCAAACATGGTTACCCGTAACGGAAGGGCCTATTGAGGTAGAGGAAGAAGCGAGCAGGTTCCGAAATGCAATGACGCACATATGCGATGCTTGTATGCCCCGATCCAAGCTCAATCCTCCCTCAAAAAGTGTCTATTGGTGGTCCTTGGAAATTTCGCAACTCCGTTTAGAGTGCGTTGTAGCCAGACGTCAATACACTCGTAGCCGAAGGAGAAGACGACGAAACTTAGATCTGGAGGCTGAACTGTACTCCAAGTATGTCTCTTCTAAAGATGCGTTGAAGATCTGCATCTCACGGGCGAAGGACGAGGCTAGAAGGGAATTATTGGAATCAGTTGACAGAGATTTGTGGGGACGGCCGTACCGGCTGGTGAGAGGGAAACTTCGGCCTTGGACTCCCCCAATAACACAAACTCTACAGCCCGAGATAGTAGAACAGGTTGTTGATGCATTATTTCCCCGAAGAGAAGAATATTCACCACCTACAATGGCTGGTTCTACAACAGTGGCGGAGGAAGCTGTAATTCCCCGGATAACAGAGCTGGAGCTAAGTGTAGCGATGGGAAGGCTTAGGGCCAAGAACACGGCTCCTGGTCCGGATGGAATTCCCGGTCGGGTACTAGGGTTAGCTCTAGGTGAACTCGAACCGAGACTGAAGAGTCTTTTGGACGCCTGTTTGTTGCAGTCGCATTTCCCGGAACAGTGGAAAACAGGTCGCCTAGTGCTCCTCAGCAAAGGAAAGCACCATTCGGACGTCTCGTCTTCTTCTTATCGTCCGATTGTTCTTTTAGATGAGGTAGGGAAACTCTTTGAGAGCATATTGGCAGATAGGATAGTAACCCACCTTAAAAATGTCGGTCCGGACTTATCCAGTAATCAGTTTGGATTTCGTGCTGGCAAGTCAACGGTAGATGCTATACTGCGGGTGAAAACAGCGGCGATGGAAGCGGTGAACCGAGGGGAAGTAGTTCTGGCGGTGTCCTTGGACATTGCCAATGCATTTAATACTCTGCCCTGGAGTTGCATCAGAGAGGCGCTAAAGTATCATCGCTTACCTTCATACCTCCGTTGCATTATCGGTGCGTACCTCTCTCAACGTTCCGTCGTGTACCCGGTCAAAAGGGGTTGGCGGAAAAAAGAGATGGCGTGTGGAGTTCCACAGGGGTCGGTCCTCGGACCGCTCCTGTGGAATATAGGTTATGACTGGGTTTTGCGGGGTGGTAACCTCACGGGTATAGAAGTTACCTGTTATGCCGATGACACTCTGGTGACAGCTCGGGCTAAAACTCCCAGGCAAGCGGTCATTCTTGCTACTGCCGGGCTGGAGCACGTGGTAGGGCGAATCCGTCGTCTTGGCCTCGAGGTGGCTCTTCACAAGTCCGAGGCTCTGTGCTTCCATGGTCCTCGAAATGCACCATCCTCAGAGGACAGCATCGTTGTTGGCGGTACTCGCATCTGCATCGGGTCGACGATGAGATATCTCGGTCTCGTCCTCGATAGCAGGTGGAAGTTTACCGCCCACTTTGAGCGACTAGCTCCGAAACTGCTGAGTGCTACGGCGGCTTTCGGATGGTTACTGCCAAACCTAGGCGGCCCTAACGCATTGAGCAGACGCCTATATGCTGGGGTAGTGAGGTCAATGGCATTGTACGGAGCTCCGGTGTGGTCAGAGTCCCTGAATAGCCGAAATATCGCTCTCTTACGCAAGCCGCAGAGAGCGATGGCGATCAGGTTGATTCGTGGCTACCGCACCGTCTCCTACGATGCTGCCTGCGTCCTGGCTGGAACATTGCCCTGGGATCTTTATGCATCAGCTCTCACGACAATGTATAATCTTCGCAGGGAAGTGACCGAATCAGGTCTTTGTCGTAATGAACAGGGTAGGATGCGGCGAGCAATAGTGACTCACGCTCATGCAGTTTGGGAAACTAGGCTTGCCGAGCCGACTGCAGGAATAAGAGCCATTGAAGCAATTTCTCCAGCATTCCAACAGTGGCTAAGGAGACGTCATGTCAGCCTTACATTCCGGATGACGCAGGTAATAACTGGGCACGGATGCTTCGGAGGATACCTGTTTCGAGTTGCCGGGCGAGAACCGACTGCAGTCTGCCACCACTGCAATAACTGCCCCCTGGAAACAGCTCAACACACACTCCAGGATTGCATAGCTTGGGAAGTGGAACGAGCTACTCTACGTGCCGCGATAGGACAAGAGCTTTCGCTATCATCGGTAGTTCTCGAAATGGTTAGGAGCAAAAGATCCTGGGACGCGTTCAGTCTTTTCTGTGAGCAAGTAATGACTCAGAAAGAAGAAGCCGAAAGACAAAGAGAGGCTATAACCACGTTGGCTATTCGCCGCAGAAGACTGGGACGTCGGAGAGAGGCCCACATTCGCCATCTCCCACCATAACAACAGCTAGTGGGTGGTGGACTCGGGGGAGTCCTCCCCCAAACTCAAACTAGCCCGAGTAGGCGTGGGCGTGTCCTTGCACGCCACTTCGACCGTTGTTGAGCAGTGGAAGGACTTACTATCCCCTGCAACCGAGAGGAGGTCTGCTGAGACCGCATCGTCGCCGGGTCGCGGAAGATTGCCAGATTGGATGTTCCCGTGACCCCGGCACATGGCGACGAGTAGGACACCGTGGGGTTTTAGCCGGTTAAAGTCCGGCATAACCAAGTCGTCTCCCCCGAGGCGGCGGGGTATCCGTGTGGATTTCCCCACGAAAAAAAAAAAAAAAAAAAAAAAAAAGGTTCACAACCCCCCCGAGGCTGCCACCTTGTCGTGGTGGGGGGGCTTGCGTGTCCCAATGATCCCTGAGGCTATACCGGCAGAGTCACTCATACCGGGAGGTTTAGGGTGAGGGGCCAGACTAAGAGCAGCCACTCCAGGCGTAGGTACGTGACGACACCATCGCCCACTGGAAAACCGGTGCAATCAGTCGAAAAGCCGCGAGGCACAAATCATACCGTAACCCGGCCATTGCACTACGGCCGGGACCGGGGGCACATCACACGTGATGTGCTGCGAGGATGGAAACCTCTATAAAAAATCACCCCGAAACCGTAGTCTAGCGTGCTGCGGCGTAGGGTTAACCGGTAAGCGCTGAGAAGGCGGGGGAGCTCACCCGGAAATGAGCCCAAAACTTATGATGGCGGACTGTAAAAAATTACTACCCCAGGAGGGTACCGGTAAATCCGGAGAATCCCTCCCGGTAGTCTCGCGCACCCCGGCGTTGCGTCAGGCTACCGGCCGCCCCTCGTATTCTGGGGGGGGCAGCATTCGCCTGAGTATTCCTACTCTCGACCATGGCAAATCATCACGGACTTCGGATAAGCATAATGACTTGGATTTTGTTAAACCCGGGGGGACTACGGTCCCCAAAGACCAATGCGCGATTAAGGACTCCGATATGCAAATCGATTCGGATGTTGTTGCAGTGTCAGCGGACTCTCGTTCTGCTGATTCTTTAGCTGTAGCTTCTCGGTTGGTGCGGCGAACGCCGCAAGTGATTCTAAAGGACCTGTTTCGGTCGGGTGACTCGAGCAGGGGTCCATCGTCCTCTCGAGACTCACTCATGGACGAAGGAGAGATGCGGAGTTGTGCCTCAGGAGCCTGTAGCCCTGAGTTCCACGATATCCGTGTCTCGGATGACGGCGCTGGCAAGCGGCGTTCTAAATTCTGGAGCACGCCTCGCCAAAAACCAGAAAAGCGCCGAGGAGGAAAACGTTCGGGGTCGGATTCGACGTCGAACGAAGACGGGGAACAGCCAACTCCTCGTAAGTTGTCGACGGGTCGCTGCAGTCGGGGGCGCTTACGGTCGAGTGGTGCTGTGCCTCCACTAGTGCGGGATGAGCGTGGCCGCTTCAAGCGGGTAGACACGCCGCTTCCCACTGACCAGGATTGCAGATCCCTTCCTCATAGCGGGAGCGACGAGCCAGCGTCTGGTGGGTCGAAAAAGTCAGACGCTTCTAGAGGGCGCGGAAGACCCCCAACCACCGGGGAGTACGTCGGCCTGGCGAAGGCAAAGCGTGAGCTTCTCGACCTGGAGCGGCAGGAGATGCAGCTTCAGGCGGAACGTGAGCTTGCGGAAGAGATCTGGAAGATCCACCAGACTCGGCAGGCACATGGCTTGAGTGCCCCAGAGGAGACCGTCCTGGAAGGGGAGCCATCGGCGCCCGTCCTCCTTGACGGGTTGCTGAAAACGGCAGAGATCATCTCGGAGGTGACCCATAAGTCAGCAAATCTTAAGGGCACCACCCGCAAGGTGTTAAACACTGAAGTGCGGGCAATCAAACAGGCGGTCGAGGTTCTGCGTCGTAGCACAGTCTCCGCGGAAACGACAAAAGTTGCGTCTGAGAACGCCCGACTCAAGGCGGAGTTGGCCGAGCTGCGCGGAGAGGTCGCAGAGCTGCGAGCCGACCTGCAGCGTGCCCAGGCACAGGTCAGAGTGCCCCCACCGGCGGAAAGACACACCGGCCTCGAGGTGGAGGAACTGGCCCGGTCCATCATGGATCGGGTCGGTTTTATGATAAATGCCCGCTTCGAGGGCATAAAGGACAGGCTGCTGCCCGAAAAACGCGTGCGTCCTTCACTTGCCGCGGATCGGGCGCGCGCAGAGCCACCTGAGGGTCCTCGCGAGTCGCCAACATTTGCGGAGGCGGTCGGCGTCTCCGAACAGCAGAGACAGCCACGACAGGCCAAGGAAACCCCAGAGGGACCAACATCTGTCCCTCAAAAGCCTCCAACAAAGACAAAGAGTAAGAGCCGGGCTAAGACGAAGAAGCCACCTCCCCCTCCTCCGAAGGCGAGTACGCAATCGCCCCAAACAGGATCACAGCCGAGTGCTCCTCCGGTCCCTGCAGCCGATGGGGAAGAGTGGACGGTTGTGAGCCGCCGTCGTCGTAAGAGAGGCCAAGGCGCCAGGCGGGTGGCCTCCGCTGGCCAAACACAGAAAAAGACGTCGAAGCCTCGGGGCAAAGACCGAAAGCCCAACCTGAGTGCGCCGCGATCTACTGCGGTGGTGCTGCGCCTCCAGCCGAATGCCCAAGAGAAGGGCCTTTCCTACGCAGATATCCTGTCGCAGGCTAAGCAGCAGCTTAATTTGCCTGAGCTGGGAATCGACGGTGTGCAGTTCAGGGTCGCTGCGTCTGGTGCGCGGGTACTGAAAATACCCGGCACCACAAGTGGAGACAAGGCGGATGCGCTCGCCGAAAAGTTGCGCTCCATTCTCGACCCTGAGAATGTCGCAGTGTCCAGGCCCGTCAAGTCTGCTGGCTTGCGAGTCTCAGAACTGGATGACTCGGTGACGGCGGAGGAGGTTGCTGCAGCGATCGCCCGCATCGGCGAATGCCCGGTCGAGGCGGTTAGAGTCGGCACAATCCGGAGGAATCGATCGGGCATAGGGACAGTGGTGGTCAACTGCCCTGTCACGGCTGCAAGAAAAGTTGTCGATGGCGGCCGTTTGCTCGTAGGGTGGGTGTCTGCACACATCCGCCTGCTAGACAAGAAGCCGGTGCGCTGCTTCAGATGTCTGGAGGCCGGGCACGCAAAGGAGCAGTGCACTGTAGCTGACGATCGCAGCACCCTGTGTTTCCGGTGCGGAAAGGCTGGACACAAATCAGCGGAATGCACCGGATCACCGCATTGTGTGGTGTGTGCCGCAGCTAAGAGGCCCGCCGGTCACAAGATCGGTGGATGGGCCTGCAAGGCCCACAATAACGGGCGCAAAGGGAAAAGGGCAGCCGGCAATAAAGCTGGGCCCAGAGATCAGGCGGCCAAAGCCGCTCCTGTGACCGGAGGGTTATCGGAGAGTATGGTCACAGATTAATGGCCCCTCTCCGGTTCCTGCAGATAAATTTAAATCACTGCGCCAGAGCTCAGGACCTAATGTTCCAGAGTCTGGCGCAGTGGAGGATAGGCGTAGCCATAGTGGCTGAGCCTTATCGGGTGTCTCCTGGATGGGCAGGAGATAATGACGGTGTGGCAGGTATAATTGCTAGGCCGGCTGCGGGTTCCCTGCCACTTCACAATATAATGAAGGGTCCAGGTTACGTCGCGGCCCAGGTTGGGGACATGGTCATCGTTTCGGCGTATTTCTCCCCTAATCGTCCGGCAAGTGAGTTCGGGGACTTCTTGGCTCGGCTCACGGGTCTCGTGCGGCAGAGCCATCCTCATCCCGTTGTCGTTGCAGGGGACCTCAACGCGAAGTCTGTGGCGTGGGGATCCCCTGCGACGGATCTGCGAGGCTCCATGGTTGAGCGGTGGATGCTTGAGACCGGGCTTGTTGTTCTAAACAGAGGTTCGGTCAACACGTGCGTGCGGATGCAGGGCGGCTCCATCGTGGACGTCTCGTTCGCAAGCCCTGCCGTGGCACGCCGTGTCCAGGATTGGGGAGTGTTGGAGGTAGAGGAGACGCTTTCAGACCACCGTTACATACGATTTAGCGTCTCCTCCCTCCCTGCGAACCCGGTTGGTCTCGAGCGGACCCTATCGAACAGCAGTCACAGGTGGCAACTCCGGAGCCTCGACCGTGATATTCTACGGGAAGCGGTGATCGTAAGATCTTGGTCACCGGCTCCTCCTGGCCCCTTGGTAGTGCAACGTGAGGCGGACTGGTTCCGGGAGACAATGCGGCAGGTGTGCGACGCATCAATGTTCCGGGCTAAAAATCGGACTCCGAAGCCCCAGGTGTACTGGTGGACGGCCGATATTGCGCAGTTGCGCAGAGACTGTGTGGTGGCCAGACGCCAGTACATGAGGTGCAGGCGAAGAAGGCGAAGGGATCTCAATAGAGAAGCTCTGCTCTATGGCTCATATAGAGACAGAAAGATTGAGTTACAGACGGCCATCGGGAGAGCGATTGAGGCTGCCTGGGGTGAATTCCTGGGAACTCTGGACGCGGATCCATGGGGGCGACCATACAAGCTAGTGTTGAGCAAGCTCCGCTCCTGGGCCCCCCCCGTAACAGAGACCCTATCGCCCCAGCTGCTTCGGGACGTGGTGTCATGCCTGTTCCCACATCGCGGGGATTTCTCCCCACCTGTCATGTCCCGCGACCCTCCAGTGCAGTCGCCGGAATCGTTCGCAGCGCCGTCAGTGTCTGAGGAGGAGCTCAATGCAGCGGTTCGAAAGCTGCGAGCTAAGAACACTGCTCCCGGCCCGGACGGCGTACCGGGACGCGCCTTAGCTCTGGCGCTGGAAGATCTGGGGGATCGACTCCGGGCGCTCTTTTCCGCCTGTTTGCAGCAAGGAGTCATCCCCAACAGATGGAAGGAGGGAAAACTCGTCCTCTTGCGGAAGGAAGGCCGGCCGACAGACTCATCCTCCGGATACCGCCCGATCGTGCTACTCGACGATGTGGCCAAGCTCTTCGAGAGAGTGGTGGCCGGGCGCATCGTCGATCATCTGGAGCAGGTCGGGCCGAACCTGGCGGACTGTCAGTTTGGGTTCAGGAGAGGAAGATCGACGGTGGATGCTGTAGGCAGAGTCCGGACCCTCGCACAGGATGCGGTCTCCCGGGGTGAGGTCGTTTTGGCGGTGTCTCTTGACATCGCCAACGCTTTCAACACACTCCCCTGGGCTTGCATCAGGGAGGCACTCCGGTTCCATGGGGTGCCTTCCTACCTGTGCCGCGTCATAGGGTCGTACTTGTCCGGCAGGAGCGTGATCTTTCCCTGCCAAAACGGGACGCAAGATGCACGAGAAGTGCTGTGCGGTGTTCCACAGGGGTCGGTCCTAGGACCACTCTTGTGGAACATCGGATATGACTGGGTGCTGCGTGGCGCCAATCTCCAGGGTGTTGACGTGACATGCTACGCCGATGACACCCTGGTAACTGCGCGCAGTAAAACTCACCGTAACGCCGCCATACTCGCTACGGCGGGAGCGGCCCACGTTGTATCCAGGATAAGGCGTCTGGGCCTGGAGGTGGCGCTCAACAAGACGGAGGCGTTATGTTTCCACGGGCCCCGAAACGCGCCGCCTACCAATGCGCACATCGTCGTTGGAGGAGTACGCATAGTCGTAGAGTCCCAGATGAGGTATCTGGGGCTCACTTTGGACAGCAAGTGGGAATTCAGGGCCCACTTCGAAAGGTTGGCTCCACGACTGGTTCGAACAGCTGCCGCCCTCGGGCGGTTGCTGCCAAATGTCGGTGGTCCAGGCGCCGCTTGTAGGCGCCTTCATGCTGGAGTTGTGCGGTCCATGGCTCTCTACGGGGCTCCTGTTTGGGCCGATGCCCTGAATCGCCGGAGTGTCGCGCTTTTGCGCAAACCGCAGAGGGCATTGGCGGTCAGGGCCATCCGGGGATACCGCACAATCTCGGAGGAAGCGGCCTGTGTTTTGGCGGGTTTTATGCCCTGGGACCTAGAGGCCGGGATCCTTGCCCAGCTTCATGCGTGGCGAAAGGAGGTACGGTCCCAAGGGCACGCGCCGGCACCCCAGGAGATCGGGGAAAGAAGAAGACGGCTACAAGAAGCAGCTGAAGAAATGTGGGAGTCCAGGCTGGGGCATCCTAGCGCCGGCCGACGGACCATCGAGGCCATCCGTCCAGTTCTCCACAAATGGATAGGCAGACGCCACGGCACAATCACTTACAGGTTGTCGCAGGTCCTCTCGGGGCATGGCTGCTTCGGGAGGTACCTGCACCACATAGCCGGGAGAGAGCCGACCGCCAGGTGCCTCCATTGCGACGGATGTCCCGAGGAAACGGCCCAACACATGCTGGAAGTGTGTCCCGCCTGGGCGACAGAGCGCCTTCAGCTCTGCGCAGTTGTTAGCTCCGACCTCTCACTGCCTGCCGTGGTCAAATCTATGGTGGCCAGTGGGGAGTCGTGGAGCGCCGTCCTCGCATTCTGCGAGACAGTGGTTGCCCGGAAAGAGGCAGACGAGCGGGATCGGGAGGCGACGACCGATCTCGCGATGCGCCGCCGACGACCAGGGCGCCGCCGCCGAAGAGCCGAACTGGGAGTTCACCCTCCCTGATAGAGTCGCTGGGGCAGGCTCGGGGGGAGCCTGTTCCCAGCTAAGTCCTTGATGGGAGAAGGCGCCGTGCTGTAGTGCAGCAGTGCGGTGCGGAGGGATGCAGTTGGGCGTCCCCTAAGCTGAGGCCTGATGAGGCCATGTCGCTGCCGAGTTCGCGGAAGAGTGCCGACGGCGTACCCGTGTTCTCGGCGCAGAGCGACGTGAGCAATGCACCATGGTGTTTTTAGCCGGTAGGAGTCCGGCATAACCACACGCTGCCCCCGCGGTGTGTGGTATCCATGAGGATTTTCGCCATGTAAAAAAAAAAAAAAAAAAAAAAAGGTTAGGTTCACAAATGGATAGGCAGAAACCACGGCACACTCACTTACAGGTTGTCGCAGGTCCTCTCGGGGCATGGCTGCTTCGGGAGGTACCTGCACCACATAGCCGGGAGAGAGCCGACCGCCAGGTGCCTCCATTGCGACGGATGTCCCGAGGAAACGGCCCAACATATGCTGGAAGTGTGCCCCGCCTGGGCGACAGAGCGCCTTCAGCTCTGCGCTGTAGTTGGCTCCGACCTCTCGTTGCCCGCCGTGGTCAAATCTATGGTGGACAGCGAGGAGTCGTGGAGCGCTACTCTCGCCTTTTGCGAATCAGTGCTTGCCCGGAAGGAAGCAGACGAGCGGGATCGGGAGGCGACGACCGATCTCGAGATGCGCCGCCGACGACCAGGGCGCCGCCGCCGAAGAGCAGGTCTGGGAGACCACCCTCCCTGATAGAGTCGCTGGGGCAGGCTCGGGGGAGCCTGTTCCCAGCTAAGTCCTTGAAGGGAGAAGGCGCCGTGCTGTAGTGCAGCAGTGCGGTGCGGAGGGACGCAGTTGGGCGTCCTCAAAGCTGAGGCCTGATGAGGCCATGTCGCTGCCGAGTTCGCGGAAGAGTGCCGATGGCGTACCCGTGTTCTCGGCGCAGAGCGACGTGAGCAATGCACCATGGTGTTTTTAGCCGGTAGGAGTCCGGCATAACCACACGCTGCCCCCGCGGGGTGTGGTATCCATGAGGATTTTCGCCATGTAAAAAAAAAAAAAAAAAAAAAAAAAAAAGGTTAGGTTAGGTTAGGTTAGGTTCCCCCCCCCCGAGGCTGCCACCTTGTCGTGGTGGGGGGGCTTGCGTGTCCCAATGATCCCTGAGGCTATACCGGCAGAGTCACTCATACCGGGAGGTTTAGGGTGAGGGGCCAGACTAAGAGCAGCCACTCCAGGCGTAGGTATATGACGACACCATCGCCCACCGGTGCAATCAGTCGAAAGCCGCAATCGCGGCACAATTTCATACCGTAACCTGGCCATTGCACTACGGCCGGGACCGGGGGCTCACTTGATGTGCTGCGAGGAAGGACACCTCTATAAAAACCACCCCGAAACCGTAGTCTAGCGTGCTGCGGCGTAGGGTTAACTGACAAGCGCTGAGAAGGCGGGGGAGCTCACCCGAAAATGAGCAGGTCTTCTCTTTCCTTTTATCGATATTTCTTTGTATCTATTTCTTTGTTTTTCTTTCCTTCTCCTTTCAATCTTCTTAAAAATGGGACGACGAACGATACAGGGAGCCCACCCTGTCTAATAAAAGCAAAACAAAACATGGCGAGTAAAAACAAATGTATTAGTCCCCAGGAGGGTCCCGCTTGCGGGGAATCCCTTCCGGCTCAGGACGGTGCTTTGGCATCTGAAGGAGTCGGCTGCTCCACGGTATATGGGGGGAGCGAACTACGCCTTACGTTTACAGAGACTGACCCTTGCAAGTTAACCGATACCCTGTTTAAGCAACGCGACGACGACCATGGCAATCTTACTGGATCATTGATAAATCAAGCGATTTCGGCAGCTGGGCCGACGGATTCTTCCTCTGCCGACCCCGTTTCCGGAGAATATGACGGAAAGCGGGCAACTGCACAACCCGGACTAACATCTAGGCCTGTTGATGTGTCTATGGAGCTGACATTGTCTGACTCGGCTGAGTCTGTGAGCACAGTTCCCAATAGTGAAGTAGAGACTGCCATTGGCACCAAGTTCTGGCGCAAACGCAAGAACTCGGGGCGTGAGTCCTCAAGTGACGAAGCCGAGCCTCTGTCTTCTAGGGCTATTAAGGCTTCTAAGCCGAAACATATCAGCAAGCGTGGCCGAAGGCGCGTCTCTGCTGGGCTATCGACCACGCCTCCACATAGGGATCCGACGGGTCGCTTTGCCCGTCGTCCAGATACTCCAACACCGACACCCATTTGCGAAGACCCACAGCGCTCTCGTTCGTGCAGTGGTAGCGACAATTTATCTTCGGCGTCTACGGTAAAAACTACTACTTCCAGAGGGAGAGGCAGGCCGCCCACTACCGGACAATACGTCGGTCTCGCCAAGGCGAAGGCCGAACTGATTGCTAAAGAGCGAGAAGAACTCCAGCTCCGAGCCGAGCAGGAATGTGCCGAGGAAGCCCGCCAGGTTCGTGAGAAGAGAGCTCGACGTCGCTCTCTGGTAATCGACGTTGACGAGGCTCGCAACATAAGCGACTTTAAAGAGGGAGCCTTGCAATATGTGGGGCTGATCCAAACAGTCGCCAAGAAATCGGGCAACCTCAAGGGCTCTTTCCAGAGAGCTCTGAAGGAAGCGGCCTCCTTCATTAAAGAGGCAGTAGAATACCTCCACGACACAAATGTGACGGAGGAGTGTAAAAAGATGGCGGCGGATATCGCCCGCCTAAAGACGGAATTGACCGTAACCCGCGCGGAACTGGCCCGACATTCGGCGGCCAGACCTCCGTCTCCGGTAAGGTCCTAGTTAGACCTGGAGACCATCAAGCGGGCTATCGTGGATCAAGTGGGCAGTATGCTGAATGCCCGTTTAAAGGCTATAGAGCCGCGGCTTCTGCCAGAGGAGCGTCTGCGTCCCCCTTTGGCATTCGAGAAAAGGGGGAGTGCTACTCCTCCACCCCTTCATGCAGCGGAACAGGAGCCTCCCAGGCCTCCCATAGTCCTGTCCAAGCCACCAGCAGGTCCGCCCAAGCCTAAAATTGGTAAAACTGTGACTGCGAAAGCGGCGACGGCCGTCCCTGGTACATCCTCGGACCCTGTCCCCTCTACTTCGACTGCTCATCCACAAAGGAAAAAGAGAAACGGCAGGAAGAAGAAAGATGGTTCTGCTCCATCTACACCTCCTGCTCCAGCAGCGCCACCAGCTCCTGTTGCCCGAGCTGAGACAGCGCAAGAGGGCGAATGGACCCTGGTGACTAAGCGTGGGGCTAACCGCAAGCAGGACCCAAAGCCTGCAAAGGTCACCGAGACCAAACAGCCGAAGCCGGTGAGGCTACGAACTCCTCGTTCGACAGCTGTAGCAATAAAGCTGCAGCCGGGTGCTGCCGACAGGGGCGTAACATACGCCAACATTCTTGCCGCTGCCAAAAAACAGCTAGATCTCCCTAGTCTTGGGCTTACTAGTGGGGTTCAAATTAGGGAAACAACCACAGGGGCAAGAATACTCAAGGTCCCAGGAGCAGCGAGCGGCGAAAAAGCTGACTTGCTTGCCGAAAAGTTGAGAGGAATTCTCAGCAGCGAAGATGTCGAGGTCTCCAGGCCAGAAAAGTGCGCAAGTCTACGCATTTTAGGTCTGGACGACTCAGTTGAGCAGGTGGAAATCGTAGAGGCTATCGCTCGCGCTGGAGGCTGTCCAGTGGGCGCGGTAAGGGTCGGTGAGATCCGTTGGGACTCTTCGAATCTCGGCACAGTCGTCGTTTCCTGCCCTATCGCGGCCGCCAAGAAGGTGGTCGATGGACAGCACTTCCTAGTCGGCTGGGTGTCGGTGCAAGTAAAGTTGCTCCCGGTGAAACAGATGCGGTGCTTCCGATGTCTAGAACTTGGACATGTTCGAGTCAAATGCACCGCGGACGAGGACCGAAGCAGCCAATGCTTCAGATGCGGTCAACTCGGGCATAAGGCCGCCACTTGCACGTCGGCGCCTCACTGCATCTTGTGCGCGTCGAAAAATAAACCGGCAGCCCACAAACTGGGCACCAAAGCCTGCGCCGATGCAAGTCTGGTGAAGTCCAGAAAAGGAAAGGGGAAAAAGTCAGCTTCGGCTAGTACTGCTGCGGGTACAGACCAGCCAATTAATTCGAGGACTACGGAAATCCTCGAAAAAGCGGAGTCCATGGCCGTCAATTGATAATGGCCCAAATTCTACAAACAAACCTTAACCACTGTGCCAGAGCTCAGGATCTCTTGTACCAGAGTCTGGCGCAGTGGTCAATAAATGTAGCGATTATTGCCGAACCCTACTTCGTTCCACCCAACGACACCTGGGCAGTGGATCAGTCGGGCACCGTGGCCATTATCACCCGCACAGCAGCTGGCTCCCCTCCCTTTACTAGGGTAGAAAGGGGATCAGGGTACGTGGCTGCGGAAATTGGTGGTCTCTTATACGTGGGAGTTTATTTCTCGCCGAACCGCCCCCTGGTGGAGTTCGAACATCTCCTCTCCCAGGTTGGAGCGGAGATTAGTCGCAGCCATCCTCTCCCTGTCCTGGTGGCGGGAGACTTCAATGCGAAATCAGTGACGTGGGGGTCACCAGCCCCTAACGCTCGCGGGGCAACATTGGAGGAGTGGCTTGTTGAGTCTGGTCTGCTGGTCCTCAACAGGGGAGCTGTCAACACCTGCGTGCGAATGCAAGGTGGTTCCATCGTTGACCTTTCGTTTGCGTGCCCTGCTGTCGCACGTCGGGTTGCTGGGTGGAGAGTGGTAGAGGGCGTTGAGACACTCTCCGACCATCGATATATCCGGTTTAGCATCTCCGCCATGCCGCGAAATCAAATTAGACCGAACCGTGCCCCCTCTGAAGGAGGTCCCAGATGGATCGCCAAGTCGCTAAACAGGGAGCTCCTTAGGGAGTCGACAATTGTAGCAACTTGGTCCCCTCCTCTTTCTGACCCTATCAGCATCGAGGCTGCAGACAGGTGGTTTAGAGACTCCATTTCAGAGATCTGTGACGCGAGCATGTCACGATCTCTACGTCTCTCACCACGAAAGTGGGTGTACTGGTGGAGCGCCGAGCTTGAACGATTGCGCAGGGCGTGCATCTCGGCGCGCCGTCAGTACACACGCTCTCGCAGGCTATGGCGCCGAAATGAAACCCGAGAGGCTAATCTCTACGCCGCCTATCGTTCCACAATAGGTGACTTGCACATCGCCATTCTTCGCGCGATTGAGGCGGCTAGGAAAGAGTTTCTTGAACTCCTGGATAGAGATCCGTGGGGAAGGCCATATAAGCTGGTGCGCGATAAGCTCCGGCCATGGGCCCCCCCACTCACCCAAAGCTTACAGCCTGAGACTGTAAATGGCATCGTGGCCGCGCTATTCCCGAGGTGCGAGGAGTTCTCTCCGCCTTCAATGTTAGCTCCGGCCACAATCAATCCCGGCCCTGACACTGGAGTGCCGGAGGTGACCAGCGAGGAGCTCGAGGGGCCTCTAGTTCGGCTCCAAGCTAAAAACACCGCTCCTGGTCCCGACGGCGTCCCAGGGCGTGCGCTTGTGTTGGCCCTCAAAGAAGATGATTTTCGGGTTCGATTGCTGGGGATTTTCAATGCCTGTCTCGCTCAGTCCTTAATTCCACAAAGGTGGAAGACAGGCAGGCTGGTTCTCATTCGCAAAGAAGGACGTCCCGTGGATTCTCCGTCTGCCTACCGTCCGATTGTCCTCCTGGATGACGTGGCCAAGCTCTTTGAAAGGGTGGTGGCCGGGCGCGTCATCCACCACTTAGAGACTGTCGGGCCGAACTTATCAGATGCCCAATTCGGGTTCCGCAGAGGGCGCTCCACGGTGGATGCCATCCAAAGATTGAAGCGTTCTGCGCAGGAGGCGGTCTCTCAGGGTGAGGTTGTTCTGGCGGTGTCCTTGGACATCGCCAACGCTTTTAACTCCCTCCCTTGGGCATGTATTAGGGAGGCGCTCCGTTTCCACGGAGTGCCGCCCTACCTGCGTCAGATCATCGGCGCGTACCTGTCTGACCGCAGGATCATTTTTCAGTGCCAGGACGGTCTAGGTCAGTGGCATATGACTTGCGGCGTTCCACAGGGGTCGGTCCTCGGACCCCTCTTGTGGAACCTTGGATTTGACTGGGCCCTCAGAAGTTCTAACCTGAGGGGCGTTAGCGTACTTTGTTACGCAGACGACACGCTCGTGCTCACGCGTGGTTCTTCTTATCGAAGAGCCGCCATTGTAGCTACGGCTGGCGTGGCTCACATGGTGGGCAGAATCCGCCGCTTGGGTCTGGAGGTGGCTCTTCCAAAATGTCAGGCCTTGTGTTTCCACGGGGCCCGAAATGCGCCACCATCTGACGCGCATATCGTCGTGGGTGGGGTTCGTATTGATGTCAAGAATACAATGAAGTACTTGGGATTGGTATTGGACCGTCGATGGATCTTCCGCCCACACTTCGAGGTACTGACGAATAAGGTGATGCGTGCTGCGGGCGCGCTCAGCAGGCTTGTGCCAAACATCGGTGGTCCCAACGCTGCGAGTAGACGACTGTACGCCGGGGTGGTGCGCAGCATCGCTCTCTATGGAGCTCCAGTCTGGGCTGATGCCCTGAATGGCAACTTAGTCGCCTTCCTGCGAAAACCGCAGCGGGCGATGGCCATCAGGGCAATAAGAGGATATCGAACCATCTCGTGAGAGGCAGCCTGCGTTCTGGCCGGTTTCCTTCCCTGGGACTTGGAGGCCCAAGTTCTCTCGTCCCTCTATGTCTGGCGAGAGGAGGCCCGAGCTCAGGGACAGTGGCCTGCACCGGTAGAGGTGAAGGGTCGAAGAAAGGCTCTGCAAGAGAGCGCCCTTGAGGAATGGAGTCGGCGTTTGATAAGACCCAGTGCGGGAGTGCGAACAATTGAGGCCATACGGCCCATTTTGACGGAGTGGATAGCGAGACGACACGGCAAGCTCACATACCGCCTGACACAGGTGCTCACCGGGCACGGCTGCTTTGGTGGGTATCTGTGCCGAATCGTCGGACGAGAATTAACGCCTCGCTGTCATCATTGCGCGGAGTGTCTGGACGACACGGCCCAGCATACTCTTGCCGAATGTTCAGCCTGGGATCACGATCGCGATCAACTACGCGCAGAAGTGGGAAACGATCTCTCGTTGCCTGCCGTCGCTCGCGCGATGATTGAAAGCGAAGGGTCATGGAGCGCCGTCCGCGCCTTTTGCGAGGCGGTGCTTACGAGGAAAGAGGCGGCGGAAAGAGAACGGGAGGCATTGGCCACTGATGACGCCCGCCGTCGAAGACCAGGGCGTCGGCGAACGGCCTTTGCTCGCCGCCATCCACCCTGATTGGGCCTGCGGGCAGTGGACTCGGGGGAGTTCACCGTCATCGCACGTAGACCCGTGAGGAGGCGCTGTACTGTGTGAACCAGTGCGGCGCCCCAGCCCAAGGAGCTAAACTGGGCGCGCGACGCCAGCGCGCCCCTGTGGAGGCCTGTGGAGGCCAAGCCGCATGCCGGGGACAGCGGATGTCGCATGAAGCGTTCCCGCACCCTCCGGTGCTGCAAGCGGCAGAGACAGTTCACCGCAGAGTTTTAGTGGGTGCGAGCCCCACATAACCACGTCAGCGCCCCCGCGGTGGTGTGGTATGCGTACAGGCATTTCTCTGCGAAAAAAAAAAAAAAAAAAAAAAAAAAAAAAAAAAAAAAAAAAAAAAAGGTTAGGTTCCCCCCCGAGGCTGCCACCTTGTCGTGGTGGGGGGGCTTGCGTGTCCCTATGATCCCTGAGGCTATACCGGCAGAGTCACTCATACCGGGAGGTTTAGGGTGAGGGGCCAGACTAAGAGCAGCCACTCCAGGCGTAGGTACGTGACGACACCATCGCCCACTGGAAAACCGGTGCAATCAGTCGAAAAGCCGCGAGGCACAAATCATACCGTAACCCGGCCATTGCACTACGGCCGGGACCGGGGGCACATCACACGTGATGTGCTGCGAGGAAGGAAACCTCTATAAAAAATCACCCCGAAACCGTAGTCTAGCGTGCTGCGGCGTAGGGTCAACCGGTAAGCGCTGAGAAGGCGGGGGAGCTCACCCGGAAATGAGCCCAAACTTATGATGGCGGATTGTAAAGAATCATTACCCCAGGAGGGTACCGGTAAATCCGGAGAATCCCTCCCGGTAGTCTCGCGCACCCCGGCGTTGCGTCAGGCTACCGGCCGCCCCTCGTATTCTGGGGGGGGCAGCATTCGCCTGAGTATTCCTACTCACGACCATGGCAAATCATCACGGACTTCGGATAAGCATAACGACTTGGATTTTGTTAAACCCGGGGGGACTACGGTCCCCAAAGACCATTGCGCGATAAAGGATTCCGATATGCAAATCGATTCGGATGTTGTTGCAGTGTCAGCGGCCTCTCGCTCTGCTGACTCTGTAGCTTTAGGGTCTCGGTTGATGCGGCGAACGCCGCATGTGGTTCTAAAGGACCTGTTTCGGTCGGGTGACTCGAGTAGGGGTCCATCTTCCTCTCGAGACTCACTCATGGATGAAGGAGAGATGCGGAGTTGTGCCTCAGGAGCCTGTAGCCCTGAGTTCCACGATATCCGTGTCTCGGATGACGGCGCTGGCAAGCGGCGTTCCAAATTCTGGAGCACGCCTCGCCAAAAACCAGAAAAGCGCCGAGGAGGAAATCGTTCGGGGTCGGATTCGACGTCGAACGAAGAGGCGGAACAACCTACTCCTCGTAAGTTGTCGACGGGTCGCTGCAGTCGGGGGCGCTTACGGTCGAGTAGTGCTGTGCCTCCACTAGTGCGGGATGAGCGTGGCCGCTTCAAGCGGATAGACACGCCGCTTCCCACTGACCAGGATTGCAGATCCCTTCCTCATAGTGGGAGCGACGAGCCAGCGTCTGGTGGGTCGAAAAAGTCAGACGCTTCTAGAGGGCGCGGAAGACCTTTTTTAAGGTGGTAGAGCCTAGCTGTTGTCATTTGACTGCAGCTTGTATTGGGCTGGCTCGACCGGGGAAGGACCACCCTCTCACAGAAGATCGACGTATAGTAACCAAATTCATCTGGTTATGTTCCGTCGGTGAGTGAGAGTTTCCGGAAGCCCAACCCCCCCCTCCCCCCTCCTCCCTGCCAAACATGAATGCGGTTACTTCAATAAATATACCCCAGGAGGGTACCGGCTTTAATGAAGTCGGAGAATCCCTCCCCGAGCAAAATCGGGGAAACGATTCTTCGATTTTGCTCGGGCCGCCCGTCGTATCTGGGGCGGGCAAAGAATCGCACTTCGTGTTTTTTGAGGGCAAACGACGAGGTAACACAGCGGCACCCCGGTCCACCCTGAATGTGGACTTTTGCAACATCCGGGGACTTCACTCCAACCTAAACGCCGTCCATTATCATCTTGAGACGGCGCAGCCGGCCTTGTTGTTTTTGACGGAGACGCAGATATCCAAACCTAGCGACACAGCGTACCTTTCATACCCCGGGTATAAATTAGAGCATCATTTTATACCCCACGCCGGGGTATCTGTGTTCGTAAGGGAGGATATCTGCTACCGTCGCCTCGAGATTTTTGAAGGTCGGGATCTGTCTCTCCTCTGGCTGCGCGTGGACATGGATGATCATGTCAGAGTCTACGCGTGCCTATACAGATCCCATAGTGGTAATGCAGAAACGGAACAACTCTTGGGCCATGTACAGGCGAAGATTGACGACCTGCTATCACAGATTCCCTCCGCTGAGGTCATAGTCCTTGGGGACTTCAACGCGCATAATGCCGAGTGGCTAGGATCGCGTTCCACTGACTTCGCGGGGAGATCTGTGTTTGACTTTGCTCTGGCAAATGGTCTGTCCCAGTTAGTTCAGACGCACACTCGTCTACCGGACGTGGACAGCCACATGCCCTCTTTGTTGGATCTTCTGCTGACTACACATCCCGGAAAGTACCAGGTCATGGTTGAGGCTCCCCTTGGGTCCTCCGATCATTGCTTGGTACGGAGTGTAGTGCCCATTCAACGTCCGGCTCGCACAAGACCTGCGACCCGACACGTTTGGCACTACAAGTCAGCGGATTGGGATGGAATGCGGTCTTTCTTTGCATCCTACCCATGGGGGCCGATTTGTTTCTTTTCCGACGATCCCAGTGACTGCGCTGCGGCTGTTGCTGATGTGATACTACAGGGCATGGAACTATTTTTACCTAGCTCTGTGGTACCACTTGGTGGCAGATCGCGGCCTTGGTTTGATGCGTCTGTCAGGGCTGCAGCAGCCGGAAAACGTCAGGCGTATCAAGCTTGGGTTAATGCGTTAGTCATCAAGGATCCGAACTCTAGAGTTCTGAAGAGGAAATACAATCGTGCCTCCAGATTCTTCAAACGGCAAATTGCTAGAGCAAGGTTTAGGCATGTCGTCAAAATTGGGGATCAGTTGACAAGGTACCCACCAGGCACGCGCAAGTTCTGGGCGCTTTCTAAAGCCACTTTGGGTAACTTTTGCCAGCCATCCCTACCGCCACTGCACTCGGGGAATGATTCTCTGGCCCATACGGCAAAAGAGAAAGCCGATCTCTTGGGCACTCTTTTTGCCTCAAACTCGACCTTGAACGACCAAGGGAAAACACCGCCTACCATCCAGCGGTGTCAGAGTTCAATGCCGGAAATAATTTTCCGGCAAAAAACCATTCGACGGTCTCTACTTTCCTTAGATGTTCATAAGTCGAGTGGGCCGGATGGCATTTCCCCAATCGTGCTACGAACATGTGCCCCTGAGTTGACTCCAGTGCTAACGCGTCTATTTCGGTACTCCTATTTCAAAGGCGTCGTCCCGGTCTCATGGAAGTGTGCTTTTGTCCATCCGATCCCTAAAAAAGGTGATAGCTCGGACCCAGCTAACTACAGACCTATCGCCATCACCTCTCTTCTCTCCAAAATAATGGAGAACATCATAAACCGACAGCTCCTCGCGTACCTTGAGGATCACCAGTTGATCAATGACCGACAATATGGCTTTCGCCATGGTCGATCGGCTGGCGACCTCCTGTTATATCTTACACACCGTTGGGCTGCGGTTATTGAAAGCAAGGGAGAAGGTCTGGCAGTTAGTCTGGATATAGCGAAAGCCTTCGATCGTGTATGGCACAAGGGGCTTCTTTCGAAGCTTCCTTCCTATGGGCTTCCCGAGAGTTTATGCAAGTGGATCACCAGCTTCCTCACTGGGCGGAGCATACAGGTCGTTCTCGACGGTTTTTGCTCGGACCCCAAGCCCGTGAATGCTGGTGTACCCCAAGGCTGCGTGCTATCCCCAACCCTGTTCCTCTTGCACATCAATGATATGTTGGACATTTCCAACATACATTGTTATGCGGATGACAGCACTGGGGATGCGGTATATTCCGGCCGTGCAGGTCTCTCTCGGGAAAACGTCGACGAGTGCCGAAAGAAACTTGTGTCTTCTATAGAGACCTCCCTGAGGACGGTCTCAGAATGGGGTAAACTGAACCTCGTTCAGTTTAATCCCCAAAAGACACAGGTTTGCGCGTTTACCACTAAGAAAACCCCATTTGTCGTATCGCCGCTCTTCGATAGCACACCTCTCGATGCCTCGCCAAGTATCAAAGTACTGGGACTCGACATTTCGAGCGACTGTCAGTTTCGTGGTCACTTGGAGAGCAAGGCCAAGTTGGCCTCGATGAAATTGGGTGTGATCAATAGAGCGAGACAGTATTTCAATCCTGGCCATAGACTTGCGCTTTATAAGGCGCAGGTTCGGCCACATATGGAGTACTGCTCTCATCTCTGGTCCGGATCACCCCAATATCAGCTTCTACCTTTTGACCGCGTACAACGGAGAGCCGTACGGATTGTCGGGGACCCGGTGCTCTGTGAACGGCTGGACTCTTTGGCATTGCGTAGAGACGTGGCTTCTTTGTGCGTCTTCTATCGCATTTACAACGGGGAGTGTTCCGAAGAGCTATTTGATCTGATGCCTGCCGCCGAATTCCATCACCGCACAGCACGTCACCGCCTGCATTTCCATCCACACCACCTGGATGCGTGGCGATCCTCTACTGTGCGGTTTTCAAGGACTTTTCTTCCACGTACCACTAAGATGTGGAATGAACTTCCTTCGGCGGTGTTTCCAGATCGATACGACATGGGTACCTTCAAAAAAGGCGTCTATTCATATCTCCAAGGCCGGCAACGCTCTTGTGAGTCTTCGGATGTTGCAAGAGTTCATGGGCGGCGGTGATCACATTTTATCAGTGACCCGCATGCTCGTTTGCCCTCCTTTTCCATAAAAAAAAAAAAAAAAAAAAACCCCCAACCACCGGGGAGTACGTCGGCCTGGCGAAGGCAAAGCGGGACCTTCTCGACCTGGAGCGGCAGGAGATGCAGCTTCAGGCGGAACGTGAGCTTGCGGAGGAGATCCGGAAGATCCACCAGACTCGGCAGGCACATGGCTTGAGTGCCCCAGAGGAGACCGTGCTGGAAGGGGAGCCATCGGCGCCTGTCCTCCTTGACGGATTGCTGAAAACGGCAGAGATCATCTCGGAGGTGACCCATAAGTCAGCAAATCTGAAGGGCACCACCCGCAAGGTGTTAAACACCGAAGTGCGGACCATAAAACAGGCGGTCGAAATTCTGCGTCGTAGCACAGTCTCCGCGGAAACGACCAAAGTAGCCGCAGAAAACGCAAGGCTCAAGGCGGAGTTGGCGGAGCTGCGCGGAGAGGTCGCAGAGCTGCGAGCCGACCTGCAGCGTGCCCAGGCACAGGTCAGAGTGCCCCCACCGGCGGAAAGACACAACGGCCTCGAGGTGGAGGAACTGGCCCGGTCCATCATGGATCGGGTCGGTTTTATGATAAATGCTCGTTTCGAGGGCATAAAGGACAGGCTGCTGCCCGAAAAACGCGTGCGTCCTCCACTTGCCGCGGATCGGGCGCGCGCAGAGCCACCTGAGGGTCCTCGCTTGTCGCCAACATTTGCGTAGGTGGTCGGCGTTTCCGAACCCCAGAGCCAGCGACCACAGGCTAAGGAAACACCAGAGGGACCTACAGCTGTCCCTCAAAATCCTCCATCAAAAAAGAAGAAGAGCAAGAGTCGGGGCAAGGCTAAGAAGCCACCGCCTCCTCCTCCCAAGAGGGGTAAGCAATTGCCCCAAACCGGATCACAGCCGAGTGCTCCTCCGGTGCCTGCAGCCGATGGGGAAGAGTGGACGGTTGTGAGCCGCCGTCGTCGTAAGAGAGGCCAAGGCGCGAGGCGGGTGGCCTCCGCTGGCCAAGCACAGAAGAAGACGTTGAAACCTCGGGGCTCAGACCGAAAGCCCAACCTCAGCGCGCCGCGATCGACTGCGGTGGTGCTGCGCCTCCAGCCAAATGCCCAGGAGAAAGGCCTCTCGTACGCCGACATCCTCTCGCAGGCTAAGGAGAAGTTAAATTTGCCTGAGCTGGGGATTGACGGCGTTCAATTCAGGGTCGCCGCGTCTGGTGCGCGGGTTTTTCCCTTGAGGAAAACGAAAATTTTCTCTAAAAATGCTATAACTCCCGACTGGATAAGCCGATCGGGGTGTGCGATGTGTCTAAAAATAGCTATTAGAGAGCTCTAAATAGCTGTTAAATTAATTTCTGAAAAGAAATCGAAACAAAAATTTTTTATTAACAAGAACAATAATTTTTAAGGGAAAACTCGAGAATTTTCCTCCTGCGGATGACTTTTCACTATCGCGAGTAGCACCGAAAGATGCGCCTCAACGATGTCTTTAAGTCGTCTGAAGGTTTGGAAAAGATGTGATTTTCCTATAAAAAGTTATTAACTGAAAACTATCGAAAATGTGAATTTTGTATGGAGATTATTAAAAATTTGGATATTTTCCTCAAAATGAAAAATTTACTAATAAAATTTAATAAAAACTGTACTAGTATGCTAAGACCAGCTAGTCACAGTAGAAATGTCAAAAAATTTGAAGAAAAACGACGCGGAACCACCAATTTAATACAATATATTGTTAACCAATACTAATTGTTAGTATAGCTTAGGTGGTTTTTTAGTAACTATAGGAATCGGTTTTTCCTAAATATCTCCGAAATTATGCGTCCTAAAATTATAAATGAGATGCCGAAAGATGCGTCTCGTCGAGCCGCACGATATAAGTCAAAAAGAATTTTGAAATTTGGAAAATTGGATTTTTCCCTTGAGGAAAACGAAAATTTTCTCTAAAAATGCTATAACTCCCGACTGGATAAGCCGATCGGGGTGTGCGATGTGTCTAAAAATAGCTATTAGAGAGCTCTAAATAGCTGTTAAATAAATTTTTGAAAAGAAATAAAAACAAAAAATTTTTTCTAACAAAAACAATAATTTTTATGGAAAATTCGAAAATTTTCCGCCCGAGGATGACTTTTCACTATCGCGAGTGGCACCGAAAGATGCGCCTCAACGATGTCTTTAAGTCGTCTGAAGGTTTGGAAAAGCTGTGATTTTCCTATAAAAAGTTATTAACTAAAAACTATCGAAAATGTGAATTTTGTATGGAGATTATTAAAAATTTGGATATTTTCCTCAAAATGAAAAATTTACTAATAAAATTTAATAAAAACTGTACTAGTATGCTAAGACCAGCTAGTCACAGTAGAAATGTCAAAAAATTTGAAGAAAAACGACGCGGAACCACCAATTTAATACAATATATTGTTAACCAATACTAATTGTTAGTACAGCTTAGGTGGTTTTTTAGTAACTATAGGAATCGGTTTTTCCTAAATATCTCCGAAATTATGCGTCCTAAAATTATAAATGAGATGCCGAAAGATGCGTCTCGTCGAGCCGCACGATATAAGTCAAAAAGAATTTTGAAATTTGGAAAATTGGATTTTTCCCTTGAGGAAAACGAAAATTTTCTCTAAAAATGCTATAACTCCCGACTGGATAAGCCGATCGGGGTGTGCGATGTGTCTAAAAATAGCTATTAGAGAGCTCTAAATAGCTGTTAAATAAATTTTTGAAAAGAAATAAAAACAAAAAATTTTTTCTAACAAAAACAATATTTTTTATGGAAAATTCGAAAATTTTCCGCCCGAGGATGACTTTTCACTATCGCGAGTGGCACCGAAAGATGCGCCTCAACGATGTCTTTAAGTCGTCTGAAGGTTTGGAAAAGCTGTGATTTTCCTATAAAAAGTTATTAACTAAAAACTATCGAAAATGTGAATTTTGTATGGAGATTATTAAAAATTTGGATATTTTCCTCAAAATGAAAAATTTACTAATAAAATTTAATAAAAACTGTACTAGTATGCTAAGACCAGCTAGTCACAGTAGAAATGTCAAAAAATTTGAAGAAAAACGACGCGGAACCACCAATTTAATACAATATATTGTTAACCAATACTAATTGTTAGTATAGCTTAGGTGGTTTTTTAGTAACTATAGGAATCGGTTTTTCCTAAATATCTCCGAAATTATGCGTCCTAAAATTATAAATGAGATGCCGAAAGATGCGTCTCGTCGAGCCGCACGATATAAGTCAAAAAGAATTTTGAAATTTGGAAAATTGGATTTTTCCCTTGAGGAAAACGAAAATTTTCTCTAAAAATGCTATAACTCCCGACTGGATAAGCCGATCGGGGTGTGCGATGTGTCTAAAAATAGCTATTAGAGAGCTCTAAATAGCTGTTAAATAAATTTTTGAAAAGAAATAAAAACAAAAAATTTTTTCTAACAAAAACAATAATTTTTATGGAAAATTCGAAAATTTTCCGCCCGAGGATGACTTTTCACTATCGCGAGTGGCACCGAAAGATGCGCCTCAACGATGTCTTTAAGTCGTCTGAAGGTTTGGAAAAGCTGTGATTTTCCTATAAAAAGTTATTAACTAAAAACTATCGAAAATGTGAATTTTGTATGGAGATTATTAAAAATTTGGATATTTTCCTCAAAATGAAAAATTTACTAATAAAATTTAATAAAAACTGTACTAGTATGCTAAGACCAGCTAGTCACAGTAGAAATGTCAAAAAATTTGAAGAAAAACGACGCGGAACCACCAATTTAATACAATATATTGTTAACCAATACTAATTGTTAGTATAGCTTAGGTGGTTTTTTAGTAACTATAGGAATCGGTTTTTCCTAAATATCTCCGAAAGTATGCGTCCTAAAATTATAAATGAGATGCCGAAAGATGCGTCTCGTCGAGCCGCACGATATAAGTCAAAACGAATTTTGAAATTTGGAAAATTGGATTTTTCCCTTGAGGAAAACGAAAATTTTCTCTAAAAATGCTATAACTCCCGACTGGATAAGCCGATCGGGGTGTGCGATGTGTCTAAAAATAGCTATTAGAGAGCTCTAAATAGCTGTTAAATAAATTTTTGAAAAGAAATAAAAACAAAAAATTTTTTCTAACAAAAACAATATTTTTTATGGAAAATTCGAAAATTTTCCGCCCGAGGATGACTTTTCACTATCGCGAGTGGCACCGAAAGATGCGCCTCAACGATGTCTTTAAGTCGTCTGAAGGTTTGGAAAAGCTGTGATTTTCCTATAAAAAGTTATTAACTAAAAACTATCGAAAATGTGAATTTTGTATGGAGATTATTAAAAATTTGGATATTTTCCTCAAAATGAAAAATTTACTAATAAAATTTAATAAAAACTGTACTAGTATGCTAAGACCAGCTAGTCACAGTAGAAATGTCAAAAAATTTGAAGAAAAACGACGCGGAACCACCAATTTAATACAATATATTGTTAACCAATACTAATTGTTAGTATAGCTTAGGTGGTTTTTTAGTAACTATAGGAATCGGTTTTTCCTAAATATCTCCGAAATTATGCGTCCTAAAATTATAAATGAGATGCCGAAAGATGCGTCTCGTCGAGCCGCACGATATAAGTCAAAAAGAATTTTGAAATTTGGAAAATTGGATTTTTCCCTTGAGGAAAACGAAAATTTTCTCTAAAAATGCTATAACTCCCGACTGGATAAGCCGATCGGGGTGTGCGATGTGTCTAAAAATAGCTATTAGAGAGCTCTAAATAGCTGTTAAATAAATTTTTGAAAAGAAATAAAAACAAAAAATTTTTTCTAACAAAAACAATAATTTTTATGGAAAATTCGAAAATTTTCCGCCCGAGGATGACTTTTCACTATCGCGAGTGGCACCGAAAGATGCGCCTCAACGATGTCTTTAAGTCGTCTGAAGGTTTGGAAAAGCTGTGATTTTCCTATAAAAAGTTATTAACTAAAAACTATCGAAAATGTGAATTTTGTATGGAGATTATTAAAAATTTGGATATTTTCCTCAAAATGAAAAATTTACTAATAAAATTTAATAAAAACTGTACTAGTATGCTAAGACCAGCTAGTCACAGTAGAAATGTCAAAAAATTTGAAGAAAAACGACGCGGAACCACCAATTTAATACAATATATTGTTAACCAATACTAATTGTTAGTATAGCTTAGGTGGTTTTTTAGTAACTATAGGAATCGGTTTTTCCTAAATATCTCCGAAATTATGCGTCCTAAAATTATAAATGAGATGCCGAAAGATGCGTCTCGTCGAGCCGCACGATATAAGTCAAAAAGAATTTTGAAATTTGGAAAATTGGATTTTTCCCTTGAGGAAAACGAAAATTTTCTCTAAAAATGCTATAACTCCCGACTGGATAAGCCGATCGGGGTGTGCGATGTGTCTAAAAATAGCTATTAGAGAGCTCTAAATAGCTGTTAAATAAATTTTTGAAAAGAAATAAAAACAAAAAATTTTTTCTAACAAAAACAATAATTTTTATGGAAAATTCGAAAATTTTCCGCCCGAGGATGACTTTTCACTATCGCGAGTGGCACCGAAAGATGCGCCTCAACGATGTCTTTAAGTCGTCTGAAGGTTTGGAAAAGCTGTGATTTTCCTATAAAAAGTTATTAACTAAAAACTATCGAAAATGTGAATTTTGTATGGAGATTATTAAAAATTTGGATATTTTCCTCAAAATGAAAAATTTACTAATAAAATTTAATAAAAACTGTACTAGTATGCTAAGACCAGCTAGTCACAGTAGAAATGTCAAAAAATTTGAAGAAAAACGACGCGGAACCACCAATTTAATACAATATATTGTTAACCAATACTAATTGTTAGTATAGCTTAGGTGGTTTTTTAGTAACTATAGGAATCGGTTTTTCCTAAATATCTCCGAAATTATGCGTCCTAAAATTATAAATGAGATGCCGAAAGATGCGTCTCGTCGAGCCGCACGATATAAGTCAAAAAGAATTTTGAAATTTGGAAAATTGGATTTTTCCCTTGAGGAAAACGAAAATTTTCTCTAAAAATGCTATAACTCCCGACTGGATAAGCCGATCGGGGTGTGCGATGTGTCTAAAAATAGCTATTAGAGAGCTCTAAATAGCTGTTAAATAAATTTTTGAAAAGAAATAAAAACAAAAAATTTTTTCTAACAAAAACAATATTTTTTATGGAAAATTCGAAAATTTTCCGCCCGAGGATGACTTTTCACTATCGCGAGTGGCACCGAAAGATGCGCCTCAACGATGTCTTTAAGTCGTCTGAAGGTTTGGAAAAGCTGTGATTTTCCTATAAAAAGTTATTAACTAAAAACTATCGAAAATGTGAATTTTGTATGGAGATTATTAAAAATTTGGATATTTTCCTCAAAATGAAAAATTTACTAATAAAATTTAATAAAAACTGTACTAGTATGCTAAGACCAGCTAGTCACAGTAGAAATGTCAAAAAATTTGAAGAAAAACGACGCGGAACCACCAATTTAATACAATATATTGTTAACCAATACTAATTGTTAGTATAGCTTAGGTGGTTTTTTAGTAACTATAGGAATCGGTTTTTCCTAAATATCTCCGAAATTATGCGTCCTAAAATTATAAATGAGATGCCGAAAGATGCGTCTCGTCGAGCCGCACGATATAAGTCAAAAAGAATTTTGAAATTTGGAAAATTGGATTTTTCCCTTGAGGAAAACGAAAATTTTCTCTAAAAATGCTATAACTCCCGACTGGATAAGCCGATCGGGGTGTGCGATGTGTCTAAAAATAGCTATTAGAGAGCTCTAAATAGCTGTTAAATAAATTTTTGAAAAGAAATAAAAACAAAAAATTTTTTCTAACAAAAACAATAATTTTTATGGAAAATTCGAAAATTTTCCGCCCGAGGATGACTTTTCACTATCGCGAGTGGCACCGAAAGATGCGCCTCAACGATGTCTTTAAGTCGTCTGAAGGTTTGGAAAAGCTGTGATTTTCCTATAAAAAGTTATTAACTAAAAACTATCGAAAATGTGAATTTTGTATGGAGATTATTAAAAATTTGGATATTTTCCTCAAAATGAAAAATTTACTAATAAAATTTAATAAAAACTGTACTAGTATGCTAAGACCAGCTAGTCACAGTAGAAATGTCAAAAAATTTGAAGAAAAACGACGCGGAACCACCAATTTAATACAATATATTGTTAACCAATACTAATTGTTAGTATAGCTTAGGTGGTTTTTTAGTAACTATAGGAATCGGTTTTTCCTAAATATCTCCGAAATTATGCGTCCTAAAATTATAAATGAGATGCCGAAAGATGCGTCTCGTCGAGCCGCACGATATAAGTCAAAAAGAATTTTGAAATTTGGAAAATTGGATTTTTCCCTTGAGGAAAACGAAAATTTTCTCTAAAAATGCTATAACTCCCGACTGGATAAGCCGATCGGGGTGTGCGATGTGTCTAAAAATAGCTATTAGAGAGCTCTAAATAGCTGTTAAATAAATTTTTGAAAAGAAATAAAAACAAAAAATTTTTTCTAACAAAAACAATAATTTTTATGGAAAATTCGAAAATTTTCCGCCCGAGGATGACTTTTCACTATCGCGAGTGGCACCGAAAGATGCGCCTCAACGATGTCTTTAAGTCGTCTGAAGGTTTGGAAAAGCTGTGATTTTCCTATAAAAAGTTATTAACTGAAAACTATCGAAAATGTGAATTTTGTATGGAGATTATTAAAAATTTGGATATTTTCCTCAAAATGAAAAATTTACTAATAAAATTTAATAAAAACTGTACTAGTATGCTAAGACCAGCTAGTCACAGTAGAAATGTCAAAAAATTTGAAGAAAAACGACGCGGAACCACCAATTTAATACAATATATTGTTAACCAATACTAATTGTTAGTATAGCTTAGGTGGTTTTTTAGTAACTATAGGAATCGGTTTTTCCTAAATATCTCCGAAATTATGCGTCCTAAAATTATAAATGAGATGCCGAAAGATGCGTCTCGTCGAGCCGCACGATATAAGTCAAAAAGAATTTTGAAATTTGGAAAATTGGATTTTTCCCTTGAGGAAAACGAAAATTTTCTCTAAAAATGCTATAACTCCCGACTGGATAAGCCGATCGGGGTGTGCGATGTGTCTAAAAATAGCTATTAGAGAGCTCTAAATAGCTGTTAAATAAATTTTTGAAAAGAAATAAAAACAAAAAATTTTTTCTAACAAAAACAATAATTTTTATGGAAAATTCGAAAATTTTCCGCCCGAGGATGACTTTTCACTATCGCGAGTGGCACCGAAAGATGCGCCTCAACGATGTCTTTAAGTCGTCTGAAGGTTTGGAAAAGCTGTGATTTTCCTATAAAAAGTTATTAACTGAAAACTATCGAAAATGTGAATTTTGTATGGAGATTATTAAAAATTTGGATATTTTCCTCAAAATGAAAAATTTACTAATAAAATTTAATAAAAACTGTACTAGTATGCTAAGACCAGCTAGTCACAGTAGAAATGTCAAAAAATTTGAAGAAAAACGACGCGGAACCACCAATTTAATACAATATATTGTTAACCAATACTAATTGTTAGTATAGCTTAGGTGGTTTTTTAGTAACTATAGGAATCGGTTTTTCCTAAATATCTCCGAAATTATGCGTCCTAAAATTATAAATGAGATGCCGAAAGATGCGTCTCGTCGAGCCGCACGATATAAGTCAAAAAGAATTTTGAAATTTGGAAAATTGGATTTTTCCCTTGAGGAAAACGAAAATTTTCTCTAAAAATGCTATAACTCCCGACTGGATAAGCCGATCGGGGTGTGCGATGTGTCTAAAAATAGCTATTAGAGAGCTCTAAATAGCTGTTAAATAAATTTTTGAAAAGAAATAAAAACAAAAAATTTTTTCTAACAAAAACAATAATTTTTATGGAAAATTCGAAAATTTTCCGCCCGAGGATGACTTTTCACTATCGCGAGTGGCACCGAAAGATGCGCCTCAACGATGTCTATAAGTCGTCTGAAGGTTTGGAAAAGCTGTGATTTTCCTATAAAAAGTTATTAACTAAAAACTATCGAAAATGTGAATTTTGTATGGAGATTATTAAAAATTTGGATATTTTCCTCAAAATGAAAAATTTACTAATAGAATTTAATAAAAACTATACTAATATGCTAAGACCAGCTAGTCAAAGTAGAAATGTCAAAAAATTTAAAGAAAAACGACGCGGAACCACCAATTTAATACAATATATTGTTAACCAATACTAATTGTTAGTATAGCTTAGGTGGTTTTTTAGTAACTATAGGAATCGGTTTTTCCTAAATATCTCCGAAAGTATGCGTCCTAAAATTATAAATGAGATGCCGAAAGATGCGTCTCGTCAAGCCGCACGATATAAGTCAAAAAGAATTTTGAAATTTGGAAAATTGGATTTTTCCCTTGAGGAAAACGAAAATTTTCTCTAAAAATGCTATAACTCCCGACTGGATAAGCCGATCGGGGTGTGCGATGTGTCTAAAAATAGCTATTAGAGAGCTCTAAATAGCTGTTAAATAAATTTTTGAAAAGAAATAAAAACAAAAAATTTTTTCTAACAAAAACAATAATTTTTATGGAAAATTCGAAAATTTTCCGCCCGAGGATGACTTTTCACTATCGCGAGTGGCACCGAAAGATGCGCCTCAACGATGTCTATAAGTCGTCTGAAGGTTTGGAAAAGCTGTGATTTTCCTATAAAAAGTTATTAACTAAAAACTATCGAAAATGTGAATTTTGTATGGAGATTATTAAAAATTTGGATATTTTCCTCAAAATGAAAAATTTACTAATAGAATTTAATAAAAACTATACTAATATGCTAAGACCAGCTAGTCAAAGTAGAAATGTCAAAAAATTTAAAGAAAAACGACGCGGAACCACCAATTTAATACAATCGGTTAGGTTAGGTTTTTTTTTTTTTTTTTTTTTTTTAAGGCACCCGCCATCGCAGGGTGCTGTCGATGCTATTCCCCTGACAGAGTCAGAGTCCATTTTTTATTCCTTTCTTTTATATGGAGATAATTTATTTATAATGTTTTTTTTTTTTTTTTTTTTTTTTTTTGAAACTTTTGAACTACTATATACGTCTTTTAACTTGCACTTGTTAATTTAAAGTTCCACAGTTTTTCACATTTCTATAACACACTTCACAACCCACAAACTTACATACTCATTTTCTTGTACTCTTATTTCTAGCATTATATCTATTTTGTATTTACACTTATACTTATATTTATGTTGTATTTATATTTATGTCCTTATCTGTTATGTTCTTAATTACTAGTCTAACATCTATTTTTAACAACTATATCCTCTATATATTTATTGCGATTTGATTAACCTTATATAATTACTATATAATGTCATCTAAATCCCCTTTATTTTCCTTATTTCTAAGTATGACTATTCCTACAATTTTGACGCAGTAATTTAAAAACACTTCCTTTCCTTCTTTAACTAATTTTGATATGTTTTCAGCTGTGACCTGAACATCAAGTTGCTGCTCCACTTCGTGTCTTGCCCTTGCAAAAATGGGGCACTCCAGCAGTATATGGGGTATGTTCTCCTCCTTGCCAGCCTCGCATATGCATGAAGAGTTATTCTTTATTTTAAACCTGTTTAAGTATGCTGCAAAACCCCCATGCCCCGTAAACAATTGTGTGGTAATTTTTGTTGGTTTTAGATCCCTTAGCGTTTTGTATGCTGCTACGGCGTCGGGGAAAAACAGCTTTGTTGTGGATGCTGTTTTGGCGGTCCTATATCGACTGTTCCATTCTAACAGCGTCTCCTCCCTGATTTTGCGCCTAATGTACGAGATTGGGCAGCGATCGTAGTCCGGCTTTCGTTTGGAATGTATTGCCGCATCCCTCGCTAGCTGGTCAGCCCTCTCGTTCCCCTCAAATCCTACATGCGCTTTTATCCAGAACAAGGATATGCTTTTGTTCTGAGCTTTGCAGCGTCCAATGGTGTTCCTTATTTCAAAAGCAATAGGATTTGAGGATCCGACGTCTGTGACTGTTTGTAGGGCCGCCATTGAGTCGCTAAACACCCCAAAAACAGCTTCTCGGCTCTTGAGGACCTCCTCCATGGCTCTTTTTATTGCCAAGAGTTCCGCCTGATAGACGGTGCAGTAGGACGATAAGGTGAGCTTGGTGGTCTTGAATTCGGTGGTACCCTTCCACATGGATGTTGCTGCTCCTACCTTATCCTCGATCCTACTACCGTCGGTGAAAATTCGGACTGGAATCCTACTGTGCTCCCGGTATTGATCCTCGTCCATCAGACGGCCGAACCCAATTTCAATTTGATTTGCTGGGTGCGCGTTGTTTGAGGCTGGCACCATTTGCTCGACTTCCCTGTCCGCCATGACTTGTAATTTGATTCCCTTCTTTGCCTTGTACAGCAGGGCTGTCTCGTGAATGCGGAGGTCAAGGGGAAGCAAACCCGCCAGTATTAGTGAAGAGTGCAAGGATACTGTTCTGTATGCCTTGCATATCTTCTGTGCGAAACCTCTTTGAACCGTGTTCAGCTGTTTTTGGTTTCCAAGTTTACTAGCGGCCGGTCCCCACACATTTGCGGCATAAAGGATGATAGGTTCCACTACGGCAATATATATAGATTTGATTACCTCACTGTGTAGCCCCCAGTTGACTCTTGCCATCCTTGCTAGCTTTCTGTAGACGCCGATTGCTTTGCTACAGCTGCTGGCTACGTGCGCGTTAAAAGTTAACTTCTCATCGATCGTCAGTCCAAGCATTTTTAAGTTCCGGCATATTTTTATATTGACCCCTCCCATGCTCAGGCGTGGTTCATCATACTTTAGCTTCCTTGTTATGACCATTGCACAGGTCTTGTGTGCAGCA
This sequence comes from Mechanitis mazaeus, assembly GCA_959347395.1. Taxonomy (NCBI): domain Eukaryota; kingdom Metazoa; phylum Arthropoda; class Insecta; order Lepidoptera; family Nymphalidae; genus Mechanitis; species Mechanitis mazaeus. The sequence continues at coordinate 7,270,224 of OY365757.1, forward strand.
AAGTTTAGCTTGTTTCTGATTCCCCACTCCCGAACACGACCGAGTACATCATTGGCCCTCATCTCAATTTCTAGCGCCGTTTGTCCGTCGAAAATAAGGGCGACGTCATCGGCAAACGCCTGGACGCAGTTTCCTCCATCCTCGAGCTCCTTGAGGAGGGGATTCAGCAGCAGGTTCCATAATATAGGCCCCCCTATAGACCCTTGCACACAACCCTTATTTGTTGCCCTTATTGTTTCTTCCCCAGCGTATCTGACCCTAACTGCTCTTTCGCTCAAGTAGCTGTCCATTACTCGCCTCAAATTTACAGGACAGTTTTCCTCAGCCAATCGGATTCTCATAGCCGGCCACCACGCTCCGTCGAATGCCCCCTCTATATCTAGCGAGACCACCACAACTAGATGCTTTTTGTCAAGCTTCTCTTTTATGTTTTGGACAAGGTTGAAGAGAGCATCCTCCGTGCTCCTCTGTGGCATGAATCCGTATTGACGAGTACTAATCCTTGGTAATAGGTAGTATTTGAGGCGAGTAACCAGCATCTTTTCGAAGATCTTTCCCAGGATAGGGAGAAGCCCAATCGGTCTATATGCTTTGGGTACTGTGTAGCAGTCCTTGCCCGGTTTTTTGAGGGCAATGACTGTGGCCTCCTTCCATACTCTGGGGAAGTATTTGTGTTTCAGGCATTTGTTTAGTATGGCCAAGAAATACTCAGGGTTTGTGTTTATAGCCCGTTCGCAAATATCGGCCGTTAAGCCATCATCTCCCGGGGCTTTTTTGGGATTGAACGTCCTCACTGCGGCTTTTAGTTCCCTCTGGGTAAAAGGTGGATCATGATACTCATCATGTTGCCACTCGTTTACTTTTTCCGCTAGCTTTCTGATCCGTTGGTGTTCCGCATCATCCTCTTCCTCTCGGTCTTTCGGGTAAAATGTTTCGGCCAGTAGAATCACCGATTCTTCTGCGCTGAGTATCCTTCCTTCCTTTTGGAGCATCACGTCCTCCTCTCCTATAGTAGCTCTTTTTATTACTCTGTATATACCTTCCCACATCCCTTCCCTAGTTTGTTTCCCACAAAAATCTTTCCAGCTTTCAGTTTGTGCTTTTATTACTGCCGTTTCATAACTTTCTTTTTCTTTCAGGTACCGCTTGACGACAGTGTTTCTTCGGGACGGGGCTGCGCATCTTATTCGTCTTCTCTTCGTGGCGACCAGCTTCTTCATCCTTGCGAGTTCGTCGGACCACCACGGCAAGGTAAGTATATCTTTTTTCTTTATTTTTGGTATAGTTTCTTCGCATGTTTGTTTTATTGTTTGTATGTATTCTTTTATTTTCGCTTCTATATCATTTGTGTTTTTTATTTCTTCCAGCTCTACAATTGTTTGTTGCCTTTCATGCATAATCTGGGTCATTTTCACATGAAAATTCTCCCAATTAGCTTTCCTTGTGTTGTAAGACCGGGTGGTTCTCTCCACTCTATTTCCTCTTATGGTCTCTAGCCGAATATTAAAAGATATTGCGTTGTGGTCCGAGCTTACGAGTTTTTCTTCTACCTTCCACTTTTCCACATTACTAAGGACGTCCAATGAACAGGCTGTGAGATCTATGAAGCTGAAGTACCTTTTATCACCTCTGATTGTGTCGAAAGTTGGAATTTCGCCGTCGTTGAGAATATGAAGACCCATTTCATTTAAAGCGCCAGCCATACATTCGCCTCTATGATCTTCTTTTAATCCTCCCCACCACGTGCTTTTGGCATTGGCGTCGCCGCCCACTATTATCCTATTTGGACCTAATTCCTCATGAATTACTTTTAACTTCTCCAAATAAGGCTCTAGTGGGCTTAGAGGTTCGAAATAGAAGGAGACCATGACAATCTCTCCAATTTGCGTGTGTAATTTTACGACTGCTATATTGTTGGTTGTGTACTTTGGGCATTGTGTAATTTTAAGTTTTTGGTCAAACACGGCTATGGCGGCCTTAACGGTTCCCTCTTGTTGTTCCGAGGACTGAAAAATTCGAACTCCGTTGTACGGCTTCATTTTCTTAATTCCGCCAACATATGGCTCCTGCAGTAATGCCACAGCTACATTGCGTTTTTTAGCCTCGATCATGAGCTCGTAGGTCGCTATCTCTTTTCTTTGTAGGTTCGCCTGGACCATGAAGCAACTGTGTTCGTCCTGTCGTGGGTTGAGTTTGTGGGCGTCGTCTGATCTTGATCCCTTTGTGACCACCTTAGCAATACGCGATTGCTTCGCGTGCTATCGCATCCCATTTCCTTCTTACTGGGCAATCCTGGCTGTATACCGAGTGGTCGGTGTCTAGGTTTTTGGCTTTTATACAATTTTTACATTGTGGGGCCTCCCCCACCGTCCATTTTGGGCAGTCAGCTTTTTGGTGCCGGTCACCGCAGTGGTTACAGAGATCCGATACTTCCGTGCATGATTTACGTCCATGCCCAAACTCCAGGCATTTCGTGCACTGGATTAGGGGTGTTTGGTCGAACACTTTCACCTGCTGCAGATCTATAAAGACTCTACCCACCGTTGTCAACCTCTGCCACATCTTTGGAGATACTTGAAGGACAACGTGGTTCTCGAGCGGGTTCCTCGCTTTTCTCCGATATTTGACGGTAACAGATTTCTCCTCCTCGGTCAGGTTTTCTAAAAGACGCGCGTTTTGTGTTTTAATTGCTGTTTTTATATCATCATCGGTGTTGTAGGCCATAACATTGTTTAATATAACGAGTGGATTTTTATTGTTCACCTGTTCCATTTTTAAATTCTTGTCTTCCTTTAGTTTCCCAGCAGCTCTATCCAATTCCTCTTTACTGGCACAGCTTAATACTACTTTCTGGTCTCTCACTTTTCTTAGTCTTTCGACCTGGATTCCGCTGGATTTGGCATTTAGCGCCTGGCGTAGTCTATCCACTACCTCGGCGCTAGTGTCATCTCCATCGGTCGAGGATACTATCATCGAGTACTTAGGTCTTTCCATGTGTATTTTTCGTGTTTGAGATACTACATCTGCGTACGACCGCTGTCCCTCGTTTTGACTTATCCTCTGCCCTATCTCTTCAGTAGTGTTATGTAGCTGTTTTATTTTGTCCAAAATCTCTATATTCTTTCTTGCATCGGTCTTTTCAGCTTCTTCTGTGCGTTTAGTTTGTTGCTCTATTGCCTGATTTAGTTTTCTCATCTCATCCATACTTTTTTGCAGAAGAGTGGTGTGTTCTTCGATTTTTATTTGCAAATCCTTGCTTTCGTCTTGGTTAACTTCATTCCTGTTTTCTCGTGATATCTGTTCGCTTGGTTGTTTTTCTTCCCCTCTTCCTTTCGCCATCTCAGATTCCTTTACAAGGTTATACAGTCTCTCTATTGCTTGTGTTACTTCTGTCTTGATCTCTGCTTTTAGGTTTCGAGAGTTATTTAAATGTGTTTTGGCTCTAACCAGGCACTCTCTTGCCTCCATGGTCCTGTTTTTAGGTCTTATGTTTTTCGGCTTTGGTGCTTCCTTTTTGGAAGCTTCCCATTCACCGATGCTCCTTCTTACGATTGAAGGTTGGCTTAGGGATGTTCCTGGCTGTGGGGACTTGTCCTCTTGGCTTTCGCTCTCAGGTGCTTCCTGCATCCTCTTAGCGGGTGTATGGAAGCCAAACATTACGTCAGGGGGGTAGTTGGGTGCCTACGTCAAATTATACAAGGGTATGTAAATGGTACCCTGTCAAAGTTTAAAAAAAAACGATATTTATATTATTGATAAGTAAACGTCAATACTTAAGGTTGCTTCCAAGTGTATAGAAATGATCACCGAGAGGTGCTCTTTAATTGTCAACTATAATAAATTTTTGCTAAAATTTTTAGCTTCCAACCTTTGTTAGTTACAATAGGGCGGATGGGAGGGCCGCGGGAATCGGTTTTTCCTAAATATCTCCGAAAGTATGCGTCCTAAAATTATAAATGAGATGCCGAAAGATGCGTCTCGTCAAGCCGCACGATATAAGTCAAAAAGAATTTTGAAATTTGGAAAATTGGATTTTTCCCTTGAGGAAAACGAAAATTTTCTCTAAAAATGCTATAACTCCCGACTGGATAAGCCGATCGGGGTGTGCTATGTGTCTAAAAATAGCTATTAGAGAGCTCTAAATAGCTGTTAAATAAATTTTTGAAAAGAAATAAAAACAAAAAATTTTTTCTAACAAAAACAATAATTTTTATGGAAAATTCGAAAATTTTCCGCCCGAGGATGACTTTTCACTATCGCGAGTGGCACCGAAAGATGCGCCTCAACGATGTCTATAAGTCGTCTGAAGGTTTGGAAAAGCTGTGATTTTCCTATAAAAAGTTATTAACTAAAAACTATCGAAAATGTGAATTTTGTATGGAGATTATTAAAAATTTGGATATTTTCCTCAAAATGAAAAATTTACTAATAAAATTTAATAAAAACTGTACTAGTATGCTAAGACCAGCTAGTCACAGTAGAAATGTCAAAAAATTTGAAGAAAAACGACTCGGAACCACCAATTTAATACAATATATTGTTGGTTAGGTTAGGTTAGGTTAGGTTAGGTTAGGTTAGGTTAGGTTAGGTTAGGTTAGGTTAGGTTAGGTTAGGTTAGGTTAGGTTAGGTTAGGTTAGGTTAGGTTAGGTTAGGTTAGGTTAGGTTAGGTTTTTTTTTTTTTTTTTTTTTCAAGGCACCCGCCATCGCAGAGTGCTGTCGTTGCTATTCCCCTGACGGAGTCAGAGTCCATTTTTTATTATTTTGTTTTATATTTAGATAATTTATTTATTTAAACTTGTTTTTTTTTTTTTTTTTTTTTTTTTTTTTCATAATGTTTTGAACTGCTATATAGTAATTGAAAGTCCCACAGGTAGAGCGTCCCTATAAAACACTTCACAACTCTCTCACTTACATACTCATTTTCCTTTACTCTTATTCTAGTATTATATCTACTTTTATTTATGTTGTTTTATATTTATATCCTTATCTTTTGTATTCTTAATTACTAGTCCTAATATCTATTTTAAATTTAGCTTTACACATACACTCATTTTAACATTTCACATTTACTGCATAGATCTTATACTATCTATCTATCTATAACTGATTAAACATCTGTATCACTTCTTATGCTTTCCGTATATATACATTTTATATATAGGAATCATTTATTATTTGTCCTTGTTCCTTGAAATTACAATTTTTCCTAAGTCTACACAATATTTTAGAAATACATCTCTATTTATTTTATCATTCATTATTTTACTAATAGTAACTAAATCTAATTTTTCTTCTATTTCCAGTTCCAGGTCGCTTCGCTTGTTGCCGAAAGTTGGACATTCAAGAATGATGTGGCTCACCGTCTCCGCCACTCGAGGGTCGCAGGTACATGCCGGGTTCTCCTTGCACTTGAACCTGGTCAAGTACTCGGAGAACCCACCATGTCCAGACATCACTTGGGTGAGTATTCCGCTTGGCTTTATTTTCTTTATGATTGGGTAGGCCTGCACCGCATCCGGAAAGAAGATCTTGGTCGTCGACGCCGTCTCACCTCTCTCGTACCTCTCCTTCCATTGGTTTAGGGAAGCCGATCGGATCTCTCGTCTTATGAAGGAAATGGGGCATTTATCATAATCTGGCCTCTTTTTTGATTTTGTCGCAGCTTCCTTAGCTAAGTGGTCTGCTCGCTCATTCCCCGGTATGTCCGCGTGTGCTTTGACCCAGAAGAAAGCCACAGCTTTCCCCTGATTCAGAGCCTGACTAATGTTTCTTCTTGCCTCTACAGCCAGTGAATGAGGGGCGTCGTTATTTGTGATGGTTTGTAATGCTGCTCTGGAATCGCTGTAAATTCCGTAGGACACCTCCGGACGCCGCAAGATTTCCCTTGTTGCCCTGCATATGGCCAATAGTTCTGCCTGGTAAACCGTACCGAACGATGGCAGACAGAGTTTAACGGCTTTAATTTCATTCTCTCCCCTCCAGAATGAAAGAGCCGCTCCGACCTTACCGTCTATTCTGCTGCCATCGGTAAAGACACGAATGTCCTGCGCACTATTTTCCTCGACTTGTCTCAGGTTTTCCAGGCACACCAACTTTATGTCGAAATGCTGAGCAGGATGTGGCTTTTCTTCGAAAGCCACGGGTATCTCCACATCCCTTCCAAAGATTTCCGGCCTTTGTAGGCCCTTCCTAGCTTCGAATAGTGCAGCCGACTCCTTAATCCTCAGATCCAGAGGCAAGAGGCCAGTTAAGAGCAAAGCTGAGTTCAGAGAGGTCGTGTGGTAAGCTTGGCAGAGTTTCTGTGCGAATCCTCTCTGAACTCCATCCAGCTGCTTCCTAACGCCTAATTTATCAGCCGCGGGCGCCCATGCGCCAGCCGCGTAGGTGATAATGGGTTCTACCGCTGCCCTGTAGATTGCCCTAATCACCCCCGGATGAAGACCCCAACTGACTTTAGCCGCTCTCGATAGACGCTTGTAAATCCCAATGGCTTTGGCACATACATTTGTGACGTGGGCATTAAAAGTGAGCTTGTCGTCTATCAAGAGCCCCAAAATCCTCATTTCTCGGCACATTCCAATGTCGCTCCCCCCCATGCTCAGGCGTGGCACATCGTACTTTAGCCTCCGCGTGACAACCATCGCACAAGTTTTGTGCGGTGCGAATTTCAGCCTATTCCGAGTACCCCAATCATGAACATGTCTGAGAGCGGCATTGGCCTGCCCCTCGATCTCCCGTGCCGTATCACCATCAAAGACCATTGTCACGTCATCGGCAAAAGCCTGGCAATAGATGCCGTACCCCTCCAGTAACTTCAATAAAGGATCCAGCAGCAAATTCCAAAGAATCGGACCCCCTATGGATCCCTGTACGCATCCTTTATGAGTCTGTCTGGTTACTTCCTGTCCGGCGTACCTGACTTTCACCACCCTATCGTACAGATAACTGTCCATTACCCGTCTTAAATTAACCGGACACTTTTCCTCAGCCAAACGTATTTTTATTGCCGGCCACCAAGCTCCATCAAACGCCCCCTCTATATCTAATGAGACTATTGTAGTTATGCGCTTTTGGTCAAGTTTGCTGCGAATATGTTTCATAAGATCAAAGAGAGCGTCTTCTGTGCTTTTCCGTGGCATGAACCCGTATTGGCGTGTACTAATCTTCGGTATTAGATAATATTTAAGACGGGTAATCAGCATCTTTTCATAGATTTTTCCCATAATGGGCAGAAGCCCTATGGGTCTATAAGATTTGGGCGTTGTATACGACGTTTTTGCCGGCTTCCTTAATACCACCACTATCGCCTTTTTCCATAGTTTAGGAAAGATTCCGTGCGCCATACACAAATTAAGCAGGGCCAAGAAGAATTTAGGATTACATCCTATGGCGTGACAGCAGATGTCGGCAGTGAATCCCTCTTCGCCTGGAGCTTTTTTCGGATTAAACGACTCGGTAGCCCTACTTAGCTCAATTTGGGTAAACGGCGGATCATGGACTTCATTATGATGTCGTTCGTTTACCTTCTCTGCCATTATTCGGGTTTCCTTGTGTTCCTCGTTATCCTCTTCCTCATTATCTTCTGGGTAGAAAGATTCAGCCAGCAGCTCTGCCGAGCCTTTCGCGTCCAATGTTGTCCCATCAATTTGCAGAGGTAGATCCTCCTCTCTAGTTTCCGTCCTTTTTATTACTCTGTAGATTCCTTCCCAAACTCCCTCTCTATTCTGCTTTCCGCAAAATTCTTTCCAGCTAAGTATTTGTGCCTTTTTAGCCTCTGCTTCATAATTTTCTTTCTCTTGCAGGTACCGTTCTACGACAGTGGGTCTTCGTGTCGGTGCGGCGCACCTAATTCTTCGACGCTTCGTGGCTACGCTTCTCTTCAGCGCCTCCAGCTCCTTGGACCACCACGGTAAGGTAAGTATCTCTCTTTTTTTCTTTTCTGGTATGGTTTGTTTGCATGTATCTGTTATCGCATTTGTGTATGTTTCTACCATTGCTTCTATTTGTGTTACTTCCTTTAATTCTGTTAGATTTGATATTTCCAAATTTCTATCTCGCATAATTTGTGTCAATTTCTCATGAAATTGACCCCAATTCGCTTTTTTTGTATTATAGTACCTGGTTGTGCGCTCTATTTTCATGCCTTTCGATTTCTTTAGTTGTATTTTAAACAGGATACCATTGTGGTCCGAATTTGTGAGGTTTTCCACGACTTCCCAATCTTCTATCCGGTCCATTATATCCGTGGAGCAGGCGGTCACATCTACATAACTACTGAACCTCTGGTTTCCTCTCACAGTGTCGAAGGTGGGTATATCTCCTTGGTTTAGTATATGGGGGTTCATCTCTCCCAACACTCCGGCCATACTCTCTCCCCTGTGGTCCACCCTTGAGCTCCCCCACCAGGTGCTTTTTGCATTCGCATCACCTCCTATTATGAGGTGTCTGGCCCCGGTTTCGTTTTGTATCCTCTTTAGATGTTCCAGGTATGGCTCTATTGGCTTGTCGGGTTCAAAGTAATAAGAGACCACAGTGATCTCCCAGGTGCAGGTTCGGATCTTCAGCACGACGACGTTGGTCGTGGTAAATTCCGGATACTGTATGACATCTAGGTCCTGGTCGAATACAGCTATAGCCGCTTTCACCGTCTCCTCTCCTGATCCCGCGCACTGATAGACCCTCACTCCCTGGTAGTCCCTCATTCTTCTAATGCCACCGACGTAAGGCTCCTGTAGCAGTGCAAGAGCAATTTTCCTCCTACCGGCTTCGATGATTACTTCTTGTGTTGCCAATTTTTGCCGTTGCAAATTCGCCTGAACCACGAGATATCCCATTTGTTTTTTGGTGTCTTTATTAGTGTCAGAAGGAACGCCCGAGACCACTTTAGCAATACGCTATTGCGGCTCTCGCTATGGCGTCCCACTTCCTCCTCACTGGACAGTCTTGGCTGTAAACCACATGGGCGGTATCTGGCATCCTCGCTCTTGAACAATTTTTACAGGTGGGTGGATCTCCTGCAGAATAACCGGGGCAGTTCATCTTGAGGTGGGGGCCGCCACAGAATGTGCAGAGTTCCTCCACCTCTGTGCACAGTTTCCTTCCGTGTCCATATTGTAGGCATTTCGTGCATTGTATTAGGGGACTTTGGTCGAAAACCTTGACAAATTGCAGGTCGACAAAAATCCTGCCTGCGGAAGTGAGTCGTTGCCACATCTTAGGGGAAACTTGGAGAACAACGTGATTTTCTAATGGGTTCCTAGCCCTCCTCCTATACTTGACCGTGACTGCAGCGTCCTCGTCCGTCAAATCCCCCAACAAACGCATGTTTTGGGTTTTGAGTGCAGTCTTTATGTCTTCGTCGGAGTTGTAGGCCATGACGTTATTCAGTATTACGAGTGGGTTTTTGTTGTTTACCTCTTCCACTTTTAAATTCTTATCTTCCTTTAGTTTCCCAGCAGCTCTATCCAATTCCTCTTTACTGGCACAGCTTAAGACTACTTTTTGGTCTCTCACCTTCCTTAGTCTTTCGACCTGGATTCCGCTGGATTTAGCATTTAGCGCCTGGCGTAGTCTGTCAACTACCTCGGCGCTAGTGTCATCTCCATCAGTCGAGGATACTATCATTGAGTACTTAGGTCTTTCCATGTGTTTTTTTCGTGTTTGAGATACTACGTCTGCGTACGACCGCTGTCCCTCGTTTTGACTTATCTTCTGCCCTATCTCTTCAGTAGTGTTATGTAGCTGTTTTATTTTGTCCAAAATCTCTATATTCTTACTTGCATCGGTCTTTTCAGCTTCTTCTGTGCGTTTAGTTTGTTGCTCTATTGCCTGATTTAGTTTTCTCATCTCTTCCATACTTTTGTGCAGAAGAGTGGTGTGTTCTTCGATTTTTATTTGCAAATCCTTGCTTTCGTCTTGGTTAACTTCATTCCTGTTTTCTCGTGATATCTGTTCGCTTGGTTGTTTTTCTTCCCCTCTTCCTTTCGCCATCTCAGATTCCTTTACAAGGTTATACAGTCTCTCTATTGCTTGTGTTACTTCTGTCTTGATCTCTGCTTTTAGGTTTCGAGAGTTATTTAAATGTGTTTTAGCTCTAACCAGGCACTCTCTTGCCTCCATGGTCCTGTTTTTAGGTCTTATGTTTTTCGGCTTTGGTGCTTCCTTTTTGGAAGCTTCCCATTCACCGATGCTCCTTCTTACGATTGAAGGTTGGTGGCTTAGGGATGTTCCTGGCTGTGGGGACTTGTCCTCTTGGCTTTCGCTCTCAGGTGCTTCCTGCATCCTCTTAGCGGGTGTATGGAAGCCAAACATTACGTCAGGGGGGTAGTTGGGTGCCTACGTCAAATTATACAAGGGTATGTAAATGGTACCCTGTCAAAGTTTAAAAAGTGATATTTATATTATGGATAAGTAAACGTCAGTACTTAAGGTTGCTTCCAAGTGTATATAAATGATCACCGAGAGGTGCTCTTTAATTGTCAACTATAATAAATTTTTGCTAAAATTTTTAGCTTCCAACCTTTGTTAGTTACAATAGGGCGGGTGGGAGGGAGCGGGAATCGGTTTTTCCTAAATATCTCCGAAAGTATGCGTCCTAAAATTATAAATGAGATGCCGAAAGATGCGTCTCGTCGAGCCGCACGATATAAGTCAAAAAGAATTTTGAAATTTGGAAAATTGGATTTTTCCCTTGAGGAAAACGAAAATTTTCTCTAAAAATGCTATAACTCCCGACTGGATAAGCCGATCGGGGTGTGCGATGTGTCTAAAAATAGCTATTAGAGAGCTCTAAATAGCTGTTAAATAAATTTTTGAAAAGAAATAAAAACAAAAAATTTTTTCTAACAAAAACAATATTTTTTATGGAAAATTCGAAAATTTTCCGCCCGAGGATGACTTTTCACTATCGCGAGTGGCACCGAAAGATGCGCCTCAACGATGTCTTTAAGTCGTCTGAAGGTTTGGAAAAGCTGTGATTTTCCTATAAAAAGTTATTAACTAAAAACTATCGAAAATGTGAATTTTGTATGGAGATTATTAAAAATTTGGATATTTTCCTCAAAATGAAAAATTTACTAATAAAATTTAATAAAAACTGTACTAGTATGCTAAGACCAGCTAGTCACAGTAGAAATGTCAAAAAATTTGAAGAAAAACGACGCGGAACCACCAATTTAATACAATATATTGTTAACCAATACTAATTGTTAGTATAGCTTAGGTGGTTTTTTAGTAACTATAGGAATCGGTTTTTCCTAAATATCTCCGAAATTATGCGTCCTAAAATTATAAATGAGATGCCGAAAGATGCGTCTCGTCGAGCCGCACGATATAAGTCAAAAAGAATTTTGAAATTTGGAAAATTGGATTTTTCCCTTGAGGAAAACGAAAATTTTCTCTAAAAATGCTATAACTCCCGACTGGATAAGCCGATCGGGGTGTGCGATGTGTCTAAAAATAGCTATTAGAGAGCTCTAAATAGCTGTTAAATAAATTTTTGAAAAGAAATAAAAACAAAAAATTTTTTCTAACAAAAACAATATTTTTTATGGAAAATTCGAAAATTTTCCGCCCGAGGATGACTTTTCACTATCGCGAGTGGCACCGAAAGATGCGCCTCAACGATGTCTTTAAGTCGTCTGAAGGTTTGGAAAAGCTGTGATTTTCCTATAAAAAGTTATTAACTGAAAACTATCGAAAATGTGAATTTTGTATGGAGATTATTAAAAATTTGGATATTTTCCTCAAAATGAAAAATTTACTAATAAAATTTAATAAAAACTGTACTAGTATGCTAAGACCAGCTAGTCACAGTAGAAATGTCAAAAAATTTGAAGAAAAACGACGCGGAACCACCAATTTAATACAATATATTGTTAACCAATACTAATTGTTAGTATAGCTTAGGTGGTTTTTTAGTAACTATAGGAATCGGTTTTTCCTAAATATCTCCGAAATTATGCGTCCTAAAATTATAAATGAGATGCCGAAAGATGCGTCTCGTCGAGCCGCACGATATAAGTCAAAAAGAATTTTGAAATTTGGAAAATTGGATTTTTCCCTTGAGGAAAACGAAAATTTTCTCTAAAAATGCTATAACTCCCGACTGGATAAGCCGATCGGGGTGTGCGATGTGTCTAAAAATAGCTATTAGAGAGCTCTAAATAGCTGTTAAATAAATTTTTGAAAAGAAATAAAAACAAAAAATTTTTTCTAACAAAAACAATAATTTTTATGGAAAATTCGAAAATTTTCCGCCCGAGGATGACTTTTCACTATCGCGAGTGGCACCGAAAGATGCGCCTCAACGATGTCTTTAAGTCGTCTGAAGGTTTGGAAAAGCTGTGATTTTCCTATAAAAAGTTATTAACTAAAAACTATCGAAAATGTGAATTTTGTATGGAGATTATTAAAAATTTGGATATTTTCCTCAAAATGAAAAATTTACTAATAAAATTTAATAAAAACTGTACTAGTATGCTAAGACCAGCTAGTCACAGTAGAAATGTCAAAAAATTTGAAGAAAAACGACGCGGAACCACCAATTTAATACAATATATTGTTAACCAATACTAATTGTTAGTATAGCTTAGGTGGTTTTTTAGTAACTATAGGAATCGGTTTTTCCTAAATATCTCCGAAAGTATGCGTCCTAAAATTATAAATGAGATGCCGAAAGATGCGTCTCGTCGAGCCGCACGATATAAGTCAAAAAGAATTTTGAAATTTGGAAAATTGGATTTTTCCCTTGAGGAAAACGAAAATTTTCTCTAAAAATGCTATAACTCCCGACTGGATAAGCCGATCGGGGTGTGCGATGTGTCTAAAAATAGCTATTAGAGAGCTCTAAATAGCTGTTAAATAAATTTTTGAAAAGAAATAAAAACAAAAAATTTTTTCTAACAAAAACAATAATTTTTATGGAAAATTCGAAAATTTTCCGCCCGAGGATGACTTTTCACTATCGCGAGTGGCACCGAAAGATGCGCCTCAACGATGTCTTTAAGTCGTCTGAAGGTTTGGAAAAGCTGTGATTTTCCTATAAAAAGTTATTAACTAAAAACTATCGAAAATGTGAATTTTGTATGGAGATTATTAAAAATTTGGATATTTTCCTCAAAATGAAAAATTTACTAATAGAATTTAATAAAAACTGTACTAGTATGCTAAGACCAGCTAGTCACAGTAGAAATGTCAAAAAATTTGAAGAAAAACGACGCGGAACCACCAATTTAATACAATATATTGTTAACCAATACTAATTGTTAGTATAGCTTAGGTGGTTTTTTAGTAACTATAGGAATCGGTTTTTCCTAAATATCTCCGAAATTATGCGTCCTAAAATTATAAATGAGATGCCGAAAGATGCGTCTCGTCGAGCCGCACGATATAAGTCAAAAAGAATTTTGAAATTTGGAAAATTGGATTTTTCCCTTGAGGAAAACGAAAATTTTCTCTAAAAATGCTATAACTCCCGACTGGATAAGCCGATCGGGGTGTGCGATGTGTCTAAAAATAGCTATTAGAGAGCTCTAAATAGCTGTTAAATAAATTTTTGAAAAGAAATAAAAACAAAAAATTTTTTCTAACAAAAACAATAATTTTTATGGAAAATTCGAAAATTTTCCGCCCGAGGATGACTTTTCACTATCGCGAGTGGCACCGAAAGATGCGCCTCAACGATGTCTTTAAGTCGTCTGAAGGTTTGGAAAAGCTGTGATTTTCCTATAAAAAGTTATTAACTAAAAACTATCGAAAATGTGAATTTTGTATGGAGATTATTAAAAATTTGGATATTTTCCTCAAAATGAAAAATTTACTAATAAAATTTAATAAAAACTGTACTAGTATGCTAAGACCAGCTAGTCACAGTAGAAATGTCAAAAAATTTGAAGAAAAACGACGCGGAACCACCAATTTAATACAATATATTGTTAACCAATACTAATTGTTAGTATAGCTTAGGTGGTTTTTTAGTAACTATAGGAATCGGTTTTTCCTAAATATCTCCGAAAGTATGCGTCCTAAAATTATAAATGAGATGCCGAAAGATGCGTCTCGTCGAGCCGCACGATATAAGTCAAAAAGAATTTTGAAATTTGGAAAATTGGATTTTTCCCTTGAGGAAAACGAAAATTTTCTCTAAAAATGCTATAACTCCCGACTGGATAAGCCGATCGGGGTGTGCGATGTGTCTAAAAATAGCTATTAGAGAGCTCTAAATAGCTGTTAAATAAATTTTTGAAAAGAAATAAAAACAAAAAATTTTTTCTAACAAAAACAATAATTTTTATGGAAAATTCGAAAATTTTCCGCCCGAGGATGACTTTTCACTATCGCGAGTGGCACCGAAAGATGCGCCTCAACGATTTCTTTAAGTCGTCTGAAGGTTTGGAAAAGCTGTGATTTTCCTATAAAAAGTTATTAACTAAAAACTATCGAAAATGTGAATTTTGTATGGAGATTATTAAAAATTTGGATATTTTCCTCAAAATGAAAAATTTACTAATAAAATTTAATAAAAACTGTACTAGTATGCTAAGACCAGCTAGTCACAGTAGAAATGTCAAAAAATTTGAAGAAAAACGACGCGGAACCACCAATTTAATACAATATATTGTTAACCAATACTAATTGTTAGTATAGCTTAGGTGGTTTTTTAGTAACTATAGGAATCGGTTTTTCCTAAATATCTCCGAAAGTATGCGTCCTAAAATTATAAATGAGATGCCGAAAGATGCGTCTCGTCGAGCCGCACGATATAAGTCAAAAAGAATTTTGAAATTTGGAAAATTGGATTTTTCCCTTGAGGAAAACGAAAATTTTCTCTAAAAATGCTATAACTCCCGACTGGATAAGCCGATCGGGGTGTGCGATGTGTCTAAAAATAGCTATTAGAGAGCTCTAAATAGCTGTTAAATAAATTTTTGAAAAGAAATAAAAACAAAAAATTTTTTCTAACAAAAACAATAATTTTTATGGAAAATTCGAAAATTTTCCGCCCGAGGATGACTTTTCACTATCGCGAGTGGCACCGAAAGATGCGCCTCAACGATGTCTTTAAGTCGTCTGAAGGTTTGGAAAAGCTGTGATTTTCCTATAAAAAGTTATTAACTAAAAACTATCGAAAATGTGAATTTTGTATGGAGATTATTAAAAATTTGGATATTTTCCTCAAAATGAAAAATTTACTAATAAAATTTAATAAAAACTGTACTAGTATGCTAAGACCAGCTAGTCACAGTAGAAATGTCAAAAAATTTGAAGAAAAACGACGCGGAACCACCAATTTAATACAATATATTGTTAACCAATACTAATTGTTAGTATAGCTTAGGTGGTTTTTTAGTAACTATAGGAATCGGTTTTTCCTAAATATCTCCGAAAGTATGCGTCCTAAAATTATAAATGAGATGCCGAAAGATGCGTCTCGTCGAGCCGCACGATATAAGTCAAAAAGAATTTTGAAATTTGGAAAATTGGATTTTTCCCTTGAGGAAAACGAAAATTTTCTCTAAAAATGCTATAACTCCCGACTGGATAAGCCGATCGGGGTGTGCGATGTGTCTAAAAATAGCTATTAGAGAGCTCTAAATAGCTGTTAAATAAATTTTTGAAAAGAAATAAAAACAAAAAATTTTTTCTAACAAAAACAATAATTTTTATGGAAAATTCGAAAATTTTCCGCCCGAGGATGACTTTTCACTATCGCGAGTGGCACCGAAAGATGCGCCTCAACGATGTCTTTAAGTCGTCTGAAGGTTTGGAAAAGCTGTGATTTTCCTATAAAAAGTTATTAACTAAAAACTATCGAAAATGTGAATTTTGTATGGAGATTATTAAAAATTTGGATATTTTCCTCAAAATGAAAAATTTACTAATAGAATTTAATAAAAACTGTACTAGTATGCTAAGACCAGCTAGTCACAGTAGAAATGTCAAAAAATTTGAAGAAAAACGACGCGGAACCACCAATTTAATACAATATATTGTTAACCAATACTAATTGTTAGTATAGCTTAGGTGGTTTTTTAGTAACTATAGGAATCGGTTTTTCCTAAATATCTCCGAAATTATGCGTCCTAAAATTATAAATGAGATGCCGAAAGATGCGTCTCGTCGAGCCGCACGATATAAGTCAAAAAGAATTTTGAAATTTGGAAAATTGGATTTTTCCCTTGAGGAAAACGAAAATTTTCTCTAAAAATGCTATAACTCCCGACTGGATAAGCCGATCGGGGTGTGCGATGTGTCTAAAAATAGCTATTAGAGAGCTCTAAATAGCTGTTAAATAAATTTTTGAAAAGAAATAAAAACAAAAAATTTTTTCTAACAAAAACAATAATTTTTATGGAAAATTCGAAAATTTTCCGCCCGAGGATGACTTTTCACTATCGCGAGTGGCACCGAAAGATGCGCCTCAACGATTTCTTTAAGTCGTCTGAAGGTTTGGAAAAGCTGTGATTTTCCTATAAAAAGTTATTAACTAAAAACTATCGAAAATGTGAATTTTGTATGGAGATTATTAAAAATTTGGATATTTTCCTCAAAATGAAAAATTTACTAATAAAATTTAATAAAAACTGTACTAGTATGCTAAGACCAGCTAGTCACAGTAGAAATGTCAAAAAATTTGAAGAAAAACGACGCGGAACCACCAATTTAATACAATATATTGTTAACCAATACTAATTGTTAGTATAGCTTAGGTGGTTTTTTAGTAACTATAGGAATCGGTTTTTCCTAAATATCTCCGAAAGTATGCGTCCTAAAATTATAAATGAGATGCCGAAAGATGCGTCTCGTCGAGCCGCACGATATAAGTCAAAAAGAATTTTGAAATTTGGAAAATTGGATTTTTCCCTTGAGGAAAACGAAAATTTTCTCTAAAAATGCTATAACTCCCGACTGGATAAGCCGATCGGGGTGTGCGATGTGTCTAAAAATAGCTATTAGAGAGCTCTAAATAGCTGTTAAATAAATTTTTGAAAAGAAATAAAAACAAAAAATTTTTTCTAACAAAAACAATAATTTTTATGGAAAATTCGAAAATTTTCCGCCCGAGGATGACTTTTCACTATCGCGAGTGGCACCGAAAGATGCGCCTCAACGATGTCTTTAAGTCGTCTGAAGGTTTGGAAAAGCTGTGATTTTCCTATAAAAAGTTATTAACTAAAAACTATCGAAAATGTGAATTTTGTATGGAGATTATTAAAAATTTGGATATTTTCCTCAAAATGAAAAATTTACTAATAAAATTTAATAAAAACTGTACTAGTATGCTAAGACCAGCTAGTCACAGTAGAAATGTCAAAAAATTTGAAGAAAAACGACGCGGAACCACCAATTTAATACAATATATTGTTAACCAATACTAATTGTTAGTATAGCTTAGGTGGTTTTTTAGTAACTATAGGAATCGGTTTTTCCTAAATATCTCCGAAAGTATGCGTCCTAAAATTATAAATGAGATGCCGAAAGATGCGTCTCGTCGAGCCGCACGATATAAGTCAAAAAGAATTTTGAAATTTGGAAAATTGGATTTTTCCCTTGAGGAAAACGAAAATTTTCTCTAAAAATGCTATAACTCCCGACTGGATAAGCCGATCGGGGTGTGCGATGTGTCTAAAAATAGCTATTAGAGAGCTCTAAATAGCTGTTAAATAAATTTTTGAAAAGAAATAAAAACAAAAAATTTTTTCTAACAAAAACAATAATTTTTATGGAAAATTCGAAAATTTTCCGCCCGAGGATGACTTTTCACTATCGCGAGTGGCACCGAAAGATGCGCCTCAACGATGTCTTTAAGTCGTCTGAAGGTTTGGAAAAGCTGTGATTTTCCTATAAAAAGTTATTAACTAAAAACTATCGAAAATGTGAATTTTGTATGGAGATTATTAAAAATTTGGATATTTTCCTCAAAATGAAAAATTTACTAATAAAATTTAATAAAAACTGTACTAGTATGCTAAGACCAGCTAGTCACAGTAGAAATGTCAAAAAATTTGAAGAAAAACGACGCGGAACCACCAATTTAATACAATATATTGTTAACCAATACTAATTGTTAGTATAGCTTAGGTGGTTTTTTAGTAACTATAGGAATCGGTTTTTCCTAAATATCTCCGAAAGTATGCGTCCTAAAATTATAAATGAGATGCCGAAAGATGCGTCTCGTCGAGCCGCACGATATAAGTCAAAAAGAATTTTGAAATTTGGAAAATTGGATTTTTCCCTTGAGGAAAACGAAAATTTTCTCTAAAAATGCTATAACTCCCGACTGGATAAGCCGATCGGGGTGTGCGATGTGTCTAAAAATAGCTATTAGAGAGCTCTAAATAGCTGTTAAATAAATTTTTGAAAAGAAATAAAAACAAAAAATTTTTTCTAACAAAAACAATAATTTTTATGGAAAATTCGAAAATTTTCCGCCCGAGGATGACTTTTCACTATCGCGAGTGGCACCGAAAGATGCGCCTCAACGATGTCTTTAAGTCGTCTGAAGGTTTGGAAAAGCTGTGATTTTCCTATAAAAAGTTATTAACTAAAAACTATCGAAAATGTGAATTTTGTATGGAGATTATTAAAAATTTGGATATTTTCCTCAAAATGAAAAATTTACTAATAGAATTTAATAAAAACTGTACTAGTATGCTAAGACCAGCTAGTCACAGTAGAAATGTCAAAAAATTTGAAGAAAAACGACGCGGAACCACCAATTTAATACAATATATTGTTAACCAATACTAATTGTTAGTATAGCTTAGGTGGTTTTTTAGTAACTATAGGAATCGGTTTTTCCTAAATATCTCCGAAATTATGCGTCCTAAAATTATAAATGAGATGCCGAAAGATGCGTCTCGTCGAGCCGCACGATATAAGTCAAAAAGAATTTTGAAATTTGGAAAATTGGATTTTTCCCTTGAGGAAAACGAAAATTTTCTCTAAAAATGCTATAACTCCCGACTGGATAAGCCGATCGGGGTGTGCGATGTGTCTAAAAATAGCTATTAGAGAGCTCTAAATAGCTGTTAAATAAATTTTTGAAAAGAAATAAAAACAAAAAATTTTTTCTAACAAAAACAATAATTTTTATGGAAAATTCGAAAATTTTCCGCCCGAGGATGACTTTTCACTATCGCGAGTGGCACCGAAAGATGCGCCTCAACGATGTCTTTAAGTCGTCTGAAGGTTTGGAAAAGCTGTGATTTTCCTATAAAAAGTTATTAACTAAAAACTATCGAAAATGTGAATTTTGTATGGAGATTATTAAAAATTTGGATATTTTCCTCAAAATGAAAAATTTACTAATAAAATTTAATAAAAACTGTACTAGTATGCTAAGACCAGCTAGTCACAGTAGAAATGTCAAAAAATTTGAAGAAAAACGACGCGGAACCACCAATTTAATACAATATATTGTTAACCAATACTAATTGTTAGTATAGCTTAGGTGGTTTTTTAGTAACTATAGGAATCGGTTTTTCCTAAATATCTCCGAAAGTATGCGTCCTAAAATTATAAATGAGATGCCGAAAGATGCGTCTCGTCGAGCCGCACGATATAAGTCAAAAAGAATTTTGAAATTTGGAAAATTGGATTTTTCCCTTGAGGAAAACGAAAATTTTCTCTAAAAATGCTATAACTCCCGACTGGATAAGCCGATCGGGGTGTGCGATGTGTCTAAAAATAGCTATTAGAGAGCTCTAAATAGCTGTTAAATAAATTTTTGAAAAGAAATAAAAACAAAAAATTTTTTCTAACAAAAACAATAATTTTTATGGAAAATTCGAAAATTTTCCGCCCGAGGATGACTTTTCACTATCGCGAGTGGCACCGAAAGATGCGCCTCAACGATGTCTTTAAGTCGTCTGAAGGTTTGGAAAAGCTGTGATTTTCCTATAAAAAGTTATTAACTAAAAACTATCGAAAATGTGAATTTTGTATGGAGATTATTAAAAATTTGGATATTTTCCTCAAAATGAAAAATTTACTAATAGAATTTAATAAAAACTGTACTAGTATGCTAAGACCAGCTAGTCACAGTAGAAATGTCAAAAAATTTGAAGAAAAACGACGCGGAACCACCAATTTAATACAATATATTGTTAACCAATACTAATTGTTAGTATAGCTTAGGTGGTTTTTTAGTAACTATAGGAATCGGTTTTTCCTAAATATCTCCGAAATTATGCGTCCTAAAATTATAAATGAGATGCCGAAAGATGCGTCTCGTCGAGCCGCACGATATAAGTCAAAAAGAATTTTGAAATTTGGAAAATTGGATTTTTCCCTTGAGGAAAACGAAAATTTTCTCTAAAAATGCTATAACTCCCGACTGGATAAGCCGATCGGGGTGTGCGATGTGTCTAAAAATAGCTATTAGAGAGCTCTAAATAGCTGTTAAATAAATTTTTGAAAAGAAATAAAAACAAAAAATTTTTTCTAACAAAAACAATATTTTTTATGGAAAATTCGAAAATTTTCCGCCCGAGGATGACTTTTCACTATCGCGAGTGGCACCGAAAGATGCGCCTCAACGATGTCTTTAAGTCGTCTGAAGGTTTGGAAAAGCTGTGATTTTCCTATAAAAAGTTATTAACTAAAAACTATCGAAAATGTGAATTTTGTATGGAGATTATTAAAAATTTGGATATTTTCCTCAAAATGAAAAATTTACTAATAAAATTTAATAAAAACTGTACTAGTATGCTAAGACCAGCTAGTCACAGTAGAAATGTCAAAAAATTTGAAGAAAAACGACGCGGAACCACCAATTTAATACAATATATTGTTGGGTTAGGTTAGGTTAGGTTAGGTTAGGTTAGGTTTTTTTTTTTTTTTTTTTTTTTATTTTTTTTTTTTCACCTTGTTGCTCTGCCGTTCCGCAAAGCTTTACAGACATGTGTACTATGTACTGTAAGATTCGGTACATATTCGGTAGTAGGGTTACATTTAGCTTATTATTATATTTACTATTTTTCTCTTTTTTATATATACAACGTGTTCCTTAATTCTAGTGTTTTACTTATTTTTCTAATGTCTTACTTATTTTCTGCTATTTCTATTCTACTTATATTATACTATTTTACAGTTACTTCTATTTTCCATTTACTTATTTACACTACTAGTTGCTTATGCTAATCTACTAATATACTTAATATATTGTGTTAACATATTTAAATTTCTTTATTTCTTATATTTACTAATTTAATTATTTTATGTGCGTATCTTAGGAAAATTTTTCGCTTATATTTGTCATTTATAATTATTGGCAGATTTTCTACAGTCATTTTTTCGTCCATTTCATTTTCACATTCGATTCGTTCAGCCATGTGCATCGAGCAGTCCGTTATTACATGCATAACTGTTTCAGGTTCTCCAGTTCCGCAAGGACACGATGGGTCCGCCTTGCATTTGAATCTATTCAAATACTCGGAGAAGCCACCGTGTCCCGTCATCAACTGGGTGGTTGTGCTCGTTACTTCTAGGTTTTTGACCATACTGTATGCGGCAACGGCGCAGGGCAAGAAAACCTTTGTGACGGCAGCAGTGCTGCTCTCTTCATATCTTCTGCTCCATGTTTTAACGGTTTCGCTGCGAATCGCACGCTTAATGTAGGATACTGGGTACATGTCATACTCGGGTCTCTTTTTCGACCGCAGTGCGGCCTCCTTGGCAAGATGGTCGGCTCTTTCATTGCCGTCTAGCCCAATATGGGCCTTGATCCAAAATAGTGCGACGGTTTTGTTTTGGATGAGGCAACCGCGAAGAGCGACCCTCGCCTCCACCGCCAGTGGATGACGAGAGTCGCTCCTCGCGACTGACTGGAGTGCCGCCTTGCTGTCGCTAAAGATCCCGATCATGGAGTCTTTCAGTTTGAGGGCTTCTTGCGCAGCCCTACATAGTGCCAGTAGTTCCGCCTGGAAGACGGTGCAGTGCGACGCTAGAGCAAGCTTGAGCGCTCGGATCTCGGTGCTGCCCCTCCATATGGATAGGGCAGCCCCGACCCTGCCCTCAATCTTGCTCCCGTCGGTGTATATGCGAATACTGAAGGTATTGCAGTTGTTGTATTGTTCCTCGTCTTCCAGGCTGCCGAACTCTAGGTTTAGGAGCTTCGCAGGGTGGGGTGCTTCCGCCACGGGAACCATCCGTTCGATCTCCCTGTCTCCCATCCATGGCAGTGGAATTCCCTTCCTAACTTCATATAGCGAAGCTGCCTCCCTGATCCTAAGATCTAGGGGTAGAATTCCAGCCAGGATTAGTGCGGAGTTCAGGGAGACCGTACGGTAGGCTTTACAAATTTTTTGTGCGAAGGCTCTTTGCACCATGTTCAGCTGCTTCTGAACTCCCAACTTATTGGCAGCTCGATACCACGCACTTGCCGCATACAGTATGGTAGGCTCGACTACCGCAGTGTAAATTGTCTTGATTACTTCTGGGCTCAGACCCCAACTCAACCTTGCCGTACGTGTAAGAATTTTATATCTGTTAATGGCCTTTTTACATATATTTGTTATGTGTGTGTTGAAGGTTAAGTGGCGGTCTATGGTGAGTCCCAGAATCCTCAAATCCTCGGACATGGCAATGTCCACCCCCGCCATGCTTAGGCGTGGTGTGTCGTACTTAAGCCTTCGTGTGATTGTTATTGCACATGTTTTATGTGGCGCGAATTTCAGCTTATTTCGGACACCCCACGCCCGAACATGTTCGAGGGTGGCGTTTGCCTGTCCCTCAATCTCCATGGCTGTGTCGCCATCGAAAACAATCACGATGTCATCGGCATAAGCCTGGACATGAACCTTTTTGGTCTCCAGTTCGTGCAATAGCGGGTCCAATATGAGATTCCATAATATTGGCCCCGCAATAGAGCCCTGGACGCACCCCTTGTTAGTGTCCCTGAAACTTTCGGTCCCCGCGTATCGTACCCTAACTTTTCTATTACTGAGATAGCTGTCTATCACCCGTCTCAAGTACTCTGGGCAGTTGGCTTCCTTCAGTCGGACTCTGATGGCTGGCCACCAAGCACTGTCGAAGGCTTCCTCTATATCCAGTGATACTACAGTGATAATGCGCTTGTTCGATAATTTGTTGTATATATGTTGCATCAGGGTATAGAGGGAGTCTTCCGTGCATCTTTGTGGCATGAAACCATATTGGTTTCTGCTCATAGATGGTAAGATGTAATACTTGAGGCGGGTGACCAACAGCTTCTCGTAAATTTTCCCGAAGACAGGTAGGAGGCCTATGGGCCTGTATGATTTAGGGGTAGTGTACGTGGTTTTACCCGGTTTCTTTAACACCACCACCGTCGCTTCTTTCCAGATGGTCGGGAATATTTGAAATCTTAGACATTTGTTGATAATCTTTAGGAATAGTTCGGGGTTCTTGCGTATGATTTGATCGCAAATGTCTGCGGTGAGACCGTCCGCTCCGGGGGCCTTCTTCGGGTTAAAGGTCTTTATTACACCGAAGAGCTCGTTATCTGTAAACGGGATGTCATCAAAATTATGGTGGTCCACGTTTAACTTTTCCGCTTTGCTTCTGATGTGTCGATGATAGTCATCGTCGTCTTCAGGAGGGTCTTGAGGATAAAAGGTTGTGGCAAGCAATTCTGCTGACTTCTGTGGGTCGAGAGTGGTCCCGTTTTTATCCACGAGAGGCAAATCCTCTTCCCTTTTTGTCACCTTGCACATGACCCTATATATACCGTCCCATAAAGTTTCTTTATTTTGTTTTTGGCAGAAATCCTGCCAGCTGCTAATTTGAGCCTTTACCACTTCTTCTTCATATAACTCTTTATGTTTCAGGTACTGCTGGATGACCCACTGTCTTCGTGCCGGCGCTGCGTTCCTGATACGACGTCTCCTGGTGGTGACCTCCTTCTTCAGAGTGGCGAGCGACTCCGACCACCATGGCATGGTAAGTGTGTTTTTATTTTTCTTTAATGGTAATATTTCTTTACAGGTTTCTTCTATTGTGTTAGTGTATGTATTAATGATATCTTCCAACTCTTCTATATTATGTATGTTTTCAATTCTATCTAATGTTATTTTATTTTCTTGTAGTAATTGGGTCAGTTTCTCATGAAACCTGGTCCAATTTGCCTTTTTCGTGTTATACTTTCTTGTTGTCCTTTCTATGCGTATGCCTTTTGATTGTTTAAGTTTGATGTTGAAAGTTATGCCATTGTGGTCCGAACTTATCAGGTGCTCATCAACTTTCCAGTCGTCGATCAGGGGCAGCATATCCTCTGAGCACATGGTGATATCGATGTAGCTGCAGTACCTTTTTTCTCCCCTTATGGTGTCAAAAGTTGGGGTATCTCCGGCGTTAACGATGTGCAGTCCCAGTTCATTCACCACACCCATCACCGAATCCCCTCTGCTGTCCTGAGTCCGGCCGCCCCACCAAATGCTCTTGGCGTTAGCATCCCCACCCAACACCATCTTACCCGGGCCCAGCTTGCTGTGTATATTTTTGATTTGTGACAGGTATTCGTCGATATTACACCCGGGTTCGAAGTAAAATGATACCATAGTGGTCTCCCAGGTGTTTGTGCGGACCTTGACTACCACTATGTTGCTGGTGGTTAGCTCCGGGTGTAGAATTACGTCTAGGTCCCCATCTAATACGACTATGGCAGCCTTGACCGTGGTGTCGCTCTGGTTGGCCGCTTGATACACGCGGGCTCCATTGTAGTTACGCAGACGTTTTTCTCCTCCGACGTAGGGCTCTTGGACGAGTGCAATTGCTATTTTAAGTTTAGACACCTCTATAAATAGCTCGTCAGTTGCCAGCTTGCGTCTTTGGAGATTCGCCTGGATGATCCTGTACGGGTGTTGTGTTGTCGATTCAGTATTAGGGACTTTAGCAGTGATACTGCACTGCTTGTCTTGCTATCTTATCCCACTTCTTCATAACAGGGCAATCTCCGCTGAAGGCGTTGTGCTCAGAGTGCCTGATATTTGCTTTTTGGCAATTACGACAACATGGTGGGGTTCCCGCTAGTCTGTCTTCACACTCGGCGCTCAGGTGAAGGCCTCCACAGTGGCTACAACTTGGTTCGGTCTCCTTACAGAACCTTTTACTATGTCCGTAACCTAGACATTGCGTACATTGCACTAGTGGCGTCTGGTCCGCCACTCTGACTGGTTGAATGTCGATGTGCAATGTACCTTTCTTTGTAGCTCGTTTCCAGATTACAGGGGAGACTTTAATTACCACGTGGTGCGTGTGGGGATTGCGGGCTCTCTTTTTATATTTTACTTCCATCCTGTCATCTTCTTTATTTAAATTTTGAAAAATGTCTTTGTTTTTGTTTCTTATTGCTCTCAGGATTTCTTCATCTTTATGAAGCTTGAGGACACCATAAGCTATAATGAGGGGGTCTTTGTTTTTTATTTCCTCTACCACCAGGTTTTTATCTATCTCTTGTATCCTTTCTTTTGCTTTCCTTCTTTCATCTTCCGTCTTGTACCCCATTATAACCTTTTTATCCTTTCCTCTTCTCACTTTCTCTACTGTTATCCATCCTTCGTCTTCGCTCGCTCTCTTTCTAAGTTGCGTCATTATATCTTCACTAGTGTTCATATCGTCCGCGGATGATACCACCATAGAGTGGAGAGCTTTTTGAGGGGACCTAACGTTGTCCGTTACCTTCTCCGTTGTCTTAATGGTCTTTTCTTCAATTATTTTTCTTAGATGTTCAAGCTATTCACTATTTTCTTTTATTAGTTCCGTTTGTGATTTGATTAAACCCTCCAGCTCCTTTTCTCTCCTGTCTTTTTCTTCATCTTTATTTTCAAGTATCTCGTAATTTTCAATTGTCACTCGCTTGTCACCTTCGCTTTTTTCCCCGCCTAGCTGTTTTACAATTTGATAGAGTCGTTCGGTGCCTTCCAGTACTCCTGTTTTTATCTCTCCTTTGATGTTTCTCGAGTCCCGCATGTGTTGTTTTATCCGGATTAATAGTTGCCGAGCTTCCAATACAGGGTCTGAAGACGTTTTAGTGCCCAGCCTTGGCGGGCTGACCGCCTTTTCAACGGAGAGCCTGCGTATGGCTGGGATCTTCTTTATAGGCGCCACCGCTTGAGGTTTTTTAGGGGGGGTCACACTTTTCACAACTGTTTCAACATTTCCGCTCTCCCACTCCCCGATGCTCTTCCTAACATTTGGGGAGGGTTCACTCTCATCGTTTGCTCCTTGCAGGGTCACGGTTGCATTCATGTCTTTCTTTGCAGGAGTTCGGTACATCTCAGGTAATGTACAGGTTTAGCAGAGCTCAAGGTAAGTCAATAATATATCAAAATTGTATAAAGTGTAAAATACAGTCAAAGAGTAAATTGTATAAGGATTGTATATTGTATTAATTATTAATAATTTATTAATTGTTTTGTTTCAGGTGATGCCCAGTCGTCGAGTCTCCAGAGGGAGTCAGTCAACTTCGGGTACGTGTCAAAATTTAAATTGTTATTTATAATATAATTAAGTAAACGTCCGTACTTAAGTTACCTTCAAGTGTATATAAATGACCACCAGTTGGTGCTCTATAATGTTCAGTTTAAAGAAATTTTTACAAAAATTTTTAGTCTCCAATCTTTCTTAGTTATAAAAGGGTGGGTGGGAGGGCCGCGGGAATCGGTTTTTCCTAAATATCTCCGAAAGTACCACAAATTTAATACAATATATTGTTAACCAATACTAATTGTTAGTATAGCTTAGGTGGTTTTTTAGTAACTATAGGAATCGGTTTTTCCTAAATATCTCCGAAAGTATGCGTCCTAAAATTATAAATGAGATGCCGAAAGATGCGTCTCGTCAAGCCGCACGATATAAGTCAAGAAGAATTTTGAAATTTGGAAAATTGGATTTTTCCCTTGAGGAAAACAAAAATTTTCTCTAAAAATGCTATAACTCCCGACTGGTTAAGCCGATCGGGGTGTGCGATATATCGAAAGATAGCTATTAGAGAGATCTAAATAGCTATTAAATAAATTTCTGAAAAGAAATAAAAACAAAAAATTTTCTCTAACAAAAACAATAATTTTTAAGGAAAATTCGAAAATTTTCCGCCTGAGGATGACTTTTCACTATCGCGAGTGGCACCGAAAGATGCGTCTCAACGATGTCTATAAGTCGTCTGAAGGTTTGGAAAAGCTGTGATTTTCCTATAAAAAGTTATTAACTAAAAACTATCGAAAATATGAATTTTGTATGGAGATTATTAAAAATTTGGATATTTTCCTCAAAATGAAAAATTTACTAATAGAATTTAATAAAAACTATACTAATATGCTAAGACCAGCTAGTCAAAGTAGAAATGTCAAAAAATTTAAAGAAAAACGACGCGGAACCACCAATTTAATACAATATATTGTTGGTTAGGTTAGGTTAGGTTAGGTTAGGTTAGGTTAGGTTAGGTTAGGTTAGGTTAGGTTAGGTTAGGTTAGGTTAGGTTAGGTTAGGTTAGGTTGACCATCTCCCCAGAGGCCGAGGAGCGGGGTGAGACGTACGAGTCCGTGCTGACTCGGGCTCGAGCGCACATCAACCCCGTAGAGCTGGGGATGAAGGTCACCTGCCGCCGGACCCAAACGGGAGCCCGAATATTCGAGTTCCCAGGGGTGACGGGCGGGCAAAACGCTGACCTTTTTGCCACTAAACTGCGGGAGGCCGTGGCGGACGTGGCGAAGGTGGCCAGGCCGACGAGGTCGGTAACCTTGGAGGTGACCGACTTGGACGACTCTGTGACCAAGGAGGAAGTAGTGGCCGCTATTTCGGCAGCAGGGGGCTGTCCCGTCGAGGCAGTACAGGGTCGGGACATTAGAGCCGGGCGCGGTGGTCTGGGCGCCGTGCGCCTGCAATGCCCGGTTGTTGCGGCTAAAGCCGTACTAGCCAAGGGGCGGATACTGGTCGGGTTCAGCTCGGCCGCGGTCCGAACACTTGACAGCGTGCCTTTCCGCTGCTTCAAGTGCTTCGGGATCGGGCACACCCGGGCCATGTGTCCGGCCACGGTGGATCGGGTGGACACGTGCCTCCGCTGCGGGATACGGGGCCATATGGTGGCATCCTGCACAGCTGCCAAGCCGCACTGCGCAGTGTGCGCCGCGAGTGGCCGCCCAGCCAACCATGTTATGGGGAGGAAAAAGTGTAACCCCCCAAAAAAGATGGGGAAGCCGCAGGCGCCAAAGCGCCCTGCCGCCACTGCCAACGCCGCCTCCGGGTCGGTCGCGCCAGTAGAGGGTGAAGCAATGGACGAGTGATGGGGTCAATCCATCGCTTCCTCCAAACCAATATCAACCACTGTGCAGCGGCTCAGAACCTGCTCGTGCAGGCCATGGCTGAGTGGTTGGTGGACGTAGCGGTGGTTGCCGAGCCGTACTCGGTCCCTGGTCATTGGCTGAGCGATAGGGACGGCTTGGTGGCGATAGCGACGCGGTCTTCCTCAGACTCCCCTCCTCTCTCGCCCTTAGAGAGAGGACCGGGATACGTGGCTGCCGCGGTCGGAGACCTGGCCCTTGTAGGTGTTTACTTCTCTCCCAACCGCCCCCTTCGGGACTTCGAGAATTTCCTCGGTGTCCTGACCACCGTGGTTGGGAGAGCAGCACCACGCCAGGTCTGTGTGTCGGGGGACTTCAACGCGAAGTCGGTTACTTGGGGCAACCCAGTTTCCGACGCGCGCGGGAGAGCAGTGGAGCTGTGGGCGGCGTCGACTGGTCTCTCTCTGCTGAACAGGGGGAGAGTCCAGACATGCGTGCGGCGGCAGGGTGGGTCCATAGTGGACCTCACATTTGCCACCTCTGCGATAGCCGCGCGTGTCAGCAATTGGCGGGTGGAAATGGTGGAGACGTTGTCGGACCACCGCTACGTGCGGTTCGACGTCTCCACCCAGAGCCAGAGGGGCAATGCCCGATCAAGGCTACGCCAATCCCCGTTTCCACGATGGGCTCTCACTCGCCTGGACCTGGAGGCGGCAAAGGAGGCCGCGTTCCTGCAAGACTGGCTCTCGCCCGAGGCCGTCCTGGTCGACGTAGACACTGCGGCTGCCCAGCTGAAGGTGTCCCTGACCGAGGTGTGCAACTCCAGCATGCCTCGGTCCTGCCGTCCTCCCCCCCGACGCACCGTATACTGGTGGTCGCAGGAGCTAGCGGAGCTGCGGACCGCCTGCATGGCCGCCAAGAGGGCGTTCTCGAGGAGCCGCCGGAGACGCCATCGAGACCTGGCCGAAGAAGATCGCCTCTACGACGCGTATGTGGAGGCCAAGTCTGCGCTGAAGTCGGCCATTGGCGCAGCCAGAGACTCGGCGGGGGCCGAGATGTTGGTGGGCCTCGACGCCGACCCGTTCGGGAGGCCTTACAAAGCGGCGAGCAACAAGTTGCGCCCCTTTGGCCCCCCGGTCGCCGAGACCCTGGAGCCAACGGTGCTGGACGGGGTGGTCCGGGCATTGTTTCCGGGCAGGGACGCGGGCTTTGCCCCCCCATTAATGGCACCCCCGCGGGAAGCTGCTCCTATGGAGGAGGAGGACGAGACGGCTCCGGTAACGGCGGGCGAACTTGGCGTGGAGGTGTTCAAGCTCCGCGCCAAAAGAACGGCACCAGGTCCGGACGGTGTGCCGGCGAGGGTGGTGGCCATCACCGCCACTCACATGGAGGAGCGGTTTCGGGAACTTTTCAGCGCGTGTCTAGCGACTGAGAGGTTCCCGAAACCATGGAAGGAAGGCAAGCTTTGCCTCCTTCACAAAGAAGGCCGGCCAGCGGACTCACCCTCGGCTTACCGACCCATCGTTCTGCTCGATGAGGTCGGTAAGACGTTCGAGGGCATAATCGCCGCCCGGCTAAACCGCCACCTGCGGGACGTGGGTCCAAAGCTGTCTGACGCCCAGTTCGGTTTTCGGGCTGGGCGTTCGACAGTGGACGCCCTAACCCGGCTCAAGAGCCAGGTACAAGAGGCGATGGCAGAAGGGGAGGGGCTGTTGGCTGTGTCACTCGACATAGCCAATGCCTTCAACTCTCTCCCCCATTCTACCATTCTTGAGGCACTCCGCTTTCACGGAGTGCCTCGGTATTTGCGGGGCCTCTTGGCCAACTACTTGGAGGACCGGATAGTTCTCCTCGTAGACAAAGCAGGCCAACTCCGGCGGTTCAATGTCGGGTCCGGTGTTCCGCAGGGGTCAGTCTTGGGACCCCTCCTGTGGAACATTGGGTTCGACTGGATCCTGCGGGGAAGGCTACCTCGTGGCACGGGTGTCATATGCTACGCAGATGACACCCTCCTCACTGCCCGCGGCAGTTTTAGGACGGCGGCTGACCTTGCCTCGGCCGGTGCGTCGACAGTGGTCGAGAGGATCGGCAGGCTAGGTCTGACGGTGGCGCTGCAGAAGACCGAAGCCGTGTATTTCCACGGCCCGCGGCAGCGCTCTCCTCCTGATGCCCACATTTTCGTGGCGGGTGTCCGGGTAAAAGTGGGGGCCCAGATGAAGTATCTGGGCCTATTGTTGGACAGCAGGTGGCACTTCGGCCCGCATTTGAGCGGGCTGTCCGTGCGCCTGCTGAAGACGGCAAACGCCCTTTCTGGGCTGATGCCCAACCTGGGGGGGCCCAGCGCTAGATGCCGGCGATTATATGCCGGCATCCTGAAGAGCATGGCTCTGTACGGGGCGCCCATCTGGGCGGACTCCCTTCGGAGAAGGGAGAACACAACCGCTCTTCGGGCGCCCCAAGGGGCCATTTCAAAAAGGGTGGCAAGAGCCTACCGCACGGTAGGTTTCGCAGCGGCGTGCGCTCTGGCCGGCACACCGCCTTGGGAGCTGGAGGCGTGGGTGCTCGCCAGAGTGTACGAGTGGACGGCGGGGAAGCGGGCGCGTGGAGAGCATCCGGCCCCGCAAGAGAAGGCGGTAGTGCGGCGTGAGGCGAAGGAGGCCATCATTCGTCACTGGACGGAAGACCTTGCCTCCGCCCCATTCGGTCGTCGCACACTGGATGCCCTCGGGCCTGTCCTGAAGGACTGGCTCGAGAGGCCGCGAGGTTTCCTCTCCTTCCGCTTGGTGCAGGTAATGACAGGCCATGGCTGCTTCGGCTCGTACCTGCACCGCATCGGGCGGGAGGAGAGTCCGACGTGCCGCCACTGCGGCGCGCCAGACGACACGGCACAGCACACTCTTGAAGTGTGCTCTGCATGGTCCGAGCTCCGCCGCAGTATGGCTGCGGAAATCGGCCCCGACCTCTCGCTCCCCGGTGTCGTCAAAGGCATGTTGGGGAGCGAAAAAGCTTGGGTAGCGGTCGCCTCCTTCTGCGAAGAGATAATGCAGCAGAAGGAGGCGGCGGAGCGTGCGAGGGAGGAGGACCCTTTCGCACCTCCGCACAGAAGACGGCGGATACGCAGGAGAACGCGAGTCGCCTCTCCTGTGCGGCGGTGAGCAGCGGGCGCAGGCGCGGGGGCGCCTGCGTCCGCTACAAATGCTCACCTAAAGAGAGGTGAGGAAGCGGTCGCTCACTATGACCGCTTCCTGGCATGAGCGGCCTGCAAACTTGCGGGAATCGCCGGAGGGGTCCTGGTCGTAAAGGCTATGCCGGTCTCCCAGAACCCTTCCCTAACGGCGAAGCCGGAAATGTCCCCGGGGTTTTAGTGGGTATACCGGTCCATTCTAGACCGGGAGTCCCACACTACCACCGCTCCCTCCCAAAGGTCCCCCCCCTCTACACCTTTGGGAGTCGTTAACATCTTGGCGGTGGTGTGCGTAACGCATTTCCCCGGGAAAAAAAAAAAAAAAAAAAAAAAAAAAAAAAAAAAAAAAAAAGGTTAGGTTAGGTTAGGTTAGGTTAGGTTAGGTTAGGTTACGAACAACGGTAGGTAGAGAGAGATCCGCCCCGATAACCGAGCTTAAGACCAATCGCTCCGTTTGCCATGCTGGGCAAACTTCCAGAGTGTGTTGGGCCGTGTCCACAGGGCAGTCGTCACAGTGATGACACATCGATGAAGGTTCTCTTCGCGCAATACGACATAGATAGTCTCCAAAACATCCGTGGCCAGTGAGGATCTGCGTCAATCGGAAAGTTAAGGATCCATGATTCCTATTTAGCCACTGCTTTAAGACGGGAGCCACTGCTTCAACGGTCCTGAGTCCCGAGTTAGCTTCCTTCAACCTTTCCTCCCATTCTGTAAGGGCGTTGTCTGATATGGCTCGCTGTGTACTGTGTGTGTAGTCTTGGATTTGCGGCCCCCCACGTCGGTGAAACCTCGCTGCAAGGGCTCTCGCATCGAGATCCCACGGCAGAGAACTCGCGAGAAGACAAGCAGCCTCATATGATAGAGTGCGGTAGCCACGAGTCAACCTGATCGCCATCGCTCTCTGCGGTCTCCGCAGGAGAGCGATATTCCGGCTATTCAGGGACTCGGACCACACTGGTGCTCCATACATGGCCATAGATTTTACGACTGATGTATATAGACGTCGACTCAGCGTGTTTGGTCCTCCTAAGTTCGGCAATAGTTTACCGAGAGCTGCCGCAGTTACAACAAGCCGCGGAGTTAGTCGTTCAAAGTGAGCGGTAAAATTCCATCTGCTGTCGAGAACAAGACCGAGATATCTCATCGTCGACCCGATGCAGATGCGGATACCGCCCACGTTGATATAGGCGTCTGGTGATGGCGCATTCCGAGGTCCATGAAAACATAGAGCCTCGGATTTGTTAATGGCCACTTTGAGACCCAGGCGTCGAATTCGCTCTATTACATGGGATACGCCCACCTCTGCTAGGATGATTGCCTGCCTTGGGTTTTTGGCGCGAGCTGTCACTAATGTGTCGTCGGCATAACAATTGACTTCGACACCCCTGATGTTGTCCCCGCGTAGGACCCAGTCATAACCGAGGTTCCACAGAAGCGGCCCGAGAACCGAACCCTGTGGAACCCCGCAGGACATACTTCGAGTCTTTAGCCCTCTTCGTGTAGGGTATATAATGGAGCGGTCAGAAAGGTAACTATGAATAGTGCTGCGCAGGTAAGAAGGAACTCTGTGGTATTGGAGTGCTGTTGTTATGCAACTCCAGGGCATGCTGTTAAAGGCATTGGCGATGTCTAAAGACACCGCCAGCACAACCTCTCCTTTTTCAACCGCTTCATTCGCTACGGTTTTTACACGCATGATGGCGTCTACAGTTGAACTCCCTCTGCGGAATCCAAACTGGTTCTTTGCCAGGTTAGGTCCAGTACTTTCGAGGTGAGAAACTATTCGTGAGGCAATTAAGCGCTCGAAAAGCTTACCCACCTCGTCCAGCAATACAATGGGACGATAAGAAGAAGGTGACTCGGGTGGACGTCCATCTTTATGGAGCAGCACTAAGCGGCCTGTTGTCCATAGTCGAGGAAATTGCGACTGTAGTAGACACGCATTTAGTAGCCTCCTAAGTCTGGGTTCCAACATCTTCAGAGCCAAGCCTA
The DNA here is from genome assembly GCA_959347395.1 of Mechanitis mazaeus. Lineage (NCBI taxonomy): Eukaryota > Metazoa > Arthropoda > Insecta > Lepidoptera > Nymphalidae > Mechanitis > Mechanitis mazaeus. Next base: position 7,303,663 of record OY365757.1, read on the forward strand.
ATACCCGACCAGGTATTCCGTCTGGACCGGGTGCGGTGGTCTTGGCCTTCAGCCTGGCTACCGCCATACTGAATTCCGTGTCGGTTAATACAGGGGTTTCAGTTCGTTCCAACGCATGTGTTGATGGCGCCATTGGGGGGGGTGAGAACTCTGCTGTGTGAGGAAAAAGAGTCACCACTATCTGTTCTGTCAATTCCGGTTGGAGAGTCTGGGTTAGTGGAGGGGCCCAAGGTCGAAGTTTTCCTCTTACCATCTTGTACGGCCGCCCCCATGGGTCTCTGTCGACGGATTCTAACAGTTCCGCTCTTGCTGAATCTTTTGAACGAGCTATGCAGTCTTTGAGCTTTTCTTTTGCGGAAACGTAAAGAGAGTAAAGGTTTGCCTCGTGGTCTAAGTTACGCTGCCTTCTTCTCCGACTACGCATATACTGGCGTCTCGCTGACACGCATGCTATTCGTAGCTGCGCGATTTCCACGGACCACCAGTATACCTTCTCAAGCGGAGGCTTTAATTTAGTACGGGGCATAGACGCATCACAAATCTGCGTCATTACTCCTCGAAAGCACTTCACTTCATCTTCCACCTGAACTAAGTCGTTCGGAACAGGCAGCCAGGACTGGACGATAGCCGATTCGATTAGCATACTTTTATCTAAATATTTTAGTTGCCATCTGGGACCTTCGCTGATGGGCGGCCCGGTGGGGTCACGATGAGAGGCGGACTGTTGAATAACCTCGAACCGTATGTATCGGTGGTCCGATAGTGTTTCGACATCTTCGAGAACTCTCCAACCTTGAACTCGATTTGACAACGAAGGACTTGCAAAAGAGATGTCCACTATAGAACCACCCTGTGACCGCACACACGTGTGAACACATCCTTTATTCAGGACAACTAGCCCAACTGATAGTAACCAGACTTCGAGGACGCTACCGCGAGCATCTGTAGCGGGAGAACCCCAAGTCTGTGATTTAGCATTGAGATCTCCTACAACGATCACCTGGTATGGAAGAAACTGCCCTATGATTGCTCCAAGTTCTGTTAGGAAATCTTCAAATTCTGCTAGTGCTCTGTTGGGAGAGAAGTAAACTCCAATAACTACTATTTCACCTATTAAAACCGTAACGCATCCACGTATCTTGATGATCTTTGTGAAAGAATATCCAAAAGTCCTGTCGGGTGTGACGATTGCTACTAAATTGTCCTGGTCACTAATCCAATTTGACGAGGAGGGAACACAGTATGGTTCAGCTACTACCGCCACCTGGATTGAACACTCTACTAAGCTTTGGAGGAGCAAGTCCTGAGCCCTTGCACAGTGGTTTAAGTTACTCTGTATGAAGGACCACACAGCCATTACTCATGTTCAATCTGTACCTCTTCTCTCGACGTCGCCCTATTCGCCGAAGGTTCGAAATGACGTTGTTGCAGTCTCCTTTTACGGTAAGCAGAGCAGGTTTTGCTGCCAACTATGTGAGCTGACGGTCTTTTAGCATCAGCGCATAGCACACAATGAGGTGTTCCGAAACAGTTACCAGCTCTATGGTCAGGCATACCGCAACGGAAGCAGAGATTGCTGCGGTCGATCTCGGAAGTACAGCCCTCTCTCACGTGTCCCACCTCAAAACACCGCCAACAATGTTTTGGTTTCGATGCCAATAACTTCGCTCGAGCAGAGATTAAACCAACAAGAATACGGCCGCTTTCATAGATTTTCTTGGCGGCGACAACTGGACAGCGCACCCATATAGTGAACAGGCCCCTTCTATCTTCTCGTAGGTTTCCTGTCCTGATGTGGCTTTCAGAGCAACCACCTATGCAGGAAATAGCTGCAACCACCTCCTCTTTCGTGACTGAGTCATCTAGTTCCGAGACGAGCATTTCTACGCACTTTGTTACCCTAGATATTCGAACATCACCTTGATCCAAGATAGTCTCCAGTCGCTTTGCTACTTCATCCGCCTTTTCCATATTGGCTGAACCTGGTATTTCGATGAGCCTGGCTCCCGTTGCAGTTTTCTTAACTCGGATGGAGGTGAGTCCGATTCCAGAGAAATCTGTACTCTTCGCTTTTCGAAGAACACTGGCGTACGAGATCCCTTTTTCCTCGGCTCCTGGCTTCAAGGTAAGGACTATTGCCGCTGAGCGTGGAGGGCGAAGGCTGAGAGAACAAGAGAGGCAACAAGCTCTCTTTCTATGCGGCGCCGTAAAAGGGGTCGACGAAGGGAGGCGTACATTCGTCACCTCCCACCCTAACATTAGCTAGTGGGTGGTGGACCCGGGGGAGTCCACTTCCCAACTCCAACTAGCCCGAGTAGGCGTGGGCGTGTTCTTGCACGCCACTCTGACTGTGGTTGCACAGTGGAAGGACGACCACCTATCTTCCACTGTAACTGAGAAGGGGTCTGCTGAGACCGCATCGTCGCCGGGTCGCGGAAGATTGCCAGTTGGATGTTCCCGTGACCCCGGCACATGGCGACGAGTAGGACACCGTGGGGTTTTAGCCGGTTAAAGTCCGGCATAACCAAGTCGTCTCCCCCGAGGCGGCGGGGTATCCGTGTGGATTTCCCCACGAAAAAAAAAAAAAAAAAAAAAAAAAAAAAAAAAGGTTAGGTTAGGTTAGGTTAGGTTAGGTTAGGTTAGGTTAGGTTAGGTTAGGTTTTTTTTTTTTTTTTTTTTTTTTTTTTTTTTCTAAATACGTTGTTTTTAGACTTTGACTGCGAGCGCTCATAACCGGTGAGGGACGGACTGGATCAGCCCGCCCTTCCATGTTCTGAGCGCTCGCAGTCGCAGCATTAGTGTAAAATAAGTTTTTCAGAGGGGATTTTTTATTTTTGTAAGATGGTGTAGGGGGAATGAAAATGTGATGCAGAAGTGCCGAGTGGAATATGCTATTTGATACAATGTCCACTCGACACTTTGGTGCACAAAAGATGAAATGGGGGTGAATGATAAACATATAACGAACAATAAAAATATAAAGTAATAAAATCACACAGTATAGAAACATAATTAAGCATTGTGGAATAAATACGGATATATATAAACAAACAGAATTACAAGACACAAGATAAATCGTAAAAACTATATTGTAAAACAATAAAAATGAGTATAAGAATGGTCATGGTTTTTTTTTTTTTTTTTTTTTTTTTTTAAATAAATACTTTTATGTTATTTTGTATATATATTGCAATATTTTTTTTTTTTTTTTTTTTTTTTTTTTTTAAAAATTACAACATACAGCAAGAATATAAAATAATAAAAACACCCAATATAAAAAACAACAACAAACAACAAAGTGGAACATTATGGAATATATACAGATATATACACAAACAAAATTACCAGTAATCTTAAAGCTATATATAAAACAGTAATAAAATGATATTTTTTTTTTTTTTTTTTTTTTTTTCCCAAATATATAAAGTAATCTTAAAATAACAATAATAGATATAAGACAATAGTAATTTGAGTCATCATTTGTTAAAAAGTAAACAGGCAAAATTTAAAGTATAATACAAACACGATAAAGTTGGAAAGTAATAAGAGACACGACAAATTGAAAAATAAAGAACACGAGCATAATAAAAATTGTAAAAATAAACGAAGACACAGTTTAAATAAGTACAGGTAAGGTAAAAGTAAATATTTACATTGGTGGTATGTACAATGTCTTACGTGCTATTGAAGGATTTTAAACAGGTAATAACAATGTTTGCAAGTTTTGCGTATGAGTTAATGGTGGCCCCATGCTTCAAGAGCGACGCTACGTCAAAGGCGCCAACCCCGAAGCAGCCACAGAGTATCCGGTGGTCGAGTCGTGCGACGGCAAACCTAGGGCATTCCCTGAGCACGTGGTCCAGGGTCTGAACCGAGGCGCCGTCGCAAGGGCAGGTGTTATTGCCGGAAATCCCGAACTTGTGGAGGTAGTGTCGAGTGTAACTGTGGCCGGTAAGTGTTTGTGTGAGTGTAAAGGTAGTGTCTGTGAGTGAGTGTAGCTGTTTGATGTGTCTGATTGTTGGTAGAAGATGCTTAGTGTGTTGTCCTTGTGGCTCGCTGTCGTATCGCGACTGCCAAACTGAGGCGTGGTGAGTACGTGTGGAGTGTTTAATGTATGACATAGGGAAGTGTGAGTAGTCCGGGGCCTTGTGGAGCTTGGCCGCCCGCTTTGCGGCGGTGTCGGCAGCCTCGTTACCGGCTATACCGACATGGGCCTTGACCCACACAAGCTCTATGGTCCCGGGGGCGTTATGAATAGTGGCGTGCGTCTGCGCGACTAAGGGATGTGTGTTGCTGCGGTTCTGGGTGGCGAGAATGGCGGCTCTCGAATCTGTATAGATAACCGCGTGTGTGTGATTCTGGGAAGAAGCCCACTCGCAAGCCTTGAGAACGGCTAGAAGTTCAGCTTGAAAGACAGAACAGCTGTCATGAAGCTTGAACTTCTTGCTGACCGGGCGTTGCCCCTCGCCGTAAGCGACGAAGGCGGCCCCCACAGCACCGTCCTCAAGTTTGCTCCCATCTGTATAAATGTGGGTGGTTTGAGGGTGGAGTTTTGTCTGGAATTCCTGGACCTTATCGACGGTCCAGAGGTCGGGGTGTGTGACAGGTGCCTGTCTGTGTGCTGGATGTAAGAGAAGATGTGGAGGAGTTGGAAGCTCCAGTGTGATGTCAGCTGGAAGTAGGGGGGACACGCCAGAAAGGCGGGTGGTTTCGACCCGGTTCACCTCTTTGACTTTGAGGTCCAGGGGGGTGAACAAGGCGAGTGCGAGGGCCGCAGAGGTGGACACAGTCCTAAACCCTCTGATGGCCCTAAGAGCGAAGGTCCTCTGCATGCTAAGCAGCCTCTTCCTCACGCACTTCTTATCAGCCACATGTCCCCAAACTCCGGCGGCGTATGTAATGATAGGTTGGATAACCTGTAAGTAAATTGTACGAATATTCTCGGGGTGGGCCCCCCATGTGTGTCTGCAATACAAAGAGAGTCTCTGGAAAATTTTTGTGGCCTTGTCGATAACGTGATGTACGTGTTCGTGAAAGTTGAGTTTTTCGTCCAGAATCACACCAAGTAATTTGATGCTCTTCTGGAAGTGGATCGTGTGCGAGTACATGGTGAGGTGTATCTGTTTGGCCTTGGGGCTAAAGGCCAAGGCCTGTGTTTTGGTGGGGCTAAAGGAGAGTTTAACCCCCTCGCCCCACGCTGTGATTGTCTGCAGTGCGGCGTTAATGTTGTCCTGCAGATCAGGCGCCGATTCGGCCGATGCGATCAGAAGGACATCATCCGCGAAGGCCTGGACGCGACAGCCCGGAGGCAAGTCGATCTCCAATAGCTCATCTAGGATGATGTTCCACAAGTGAGGACCGCAAGTCGAGCCTTGGATACAACCCTTTGACAGGGTCTTAGAGACCCTACAGCAGGCATGGTCAAGAATGACTGTACGTGATTGTGTGTAGCTGCTGATGAGTCCAAAGATGTTACGTGGGCAGTCGATATGCCGCAGCCGGTGGAAGAGAGCAGGCCACCAGGCGTTGTCAAATGCGGCTTTAATGTCTAGAGACACCGCGACTGTCATAAGTTTGTCGGTCTTGGCTTGTCGGACGGCTTCAATGGCTGAGTTAATGGCAGCCGTCGTATTGGTCTGCGGCCTGAATCCGAATTGCTTCTTGCTCAATTTACCGGCCTTGTCCGCGACGTAGGTCACTCGGCCGATAAAGAGCTTCTCGAGAAGCTTTCCGAACACAGGCAACAGGCCAATAGGTCTGTAACCGGTCAAGTCCGTATGGTCAGTCTTGTTTGGTTTGGGGATGATCTTTACGTAGGCTCTCTTCCACTGTCGAGGGAAATGTTGGAGGGAGAGGCAACGATTCATTAAGTCGGTTAATAGTCGGGGAAAGGAGAGGAAAAACTGTAGACAAATGTCAGAAGTCAGTCCGTCGAGTCCGGGGGCTCTCTTCGGGTGCATTCCCTTAAGTGCCTCCAGAATCTCTCCCTCAGTGAAGGGGAGGTCATCGGGAGTCTCAGGGAAGTCCCTAGTGTGAGCCCTCAGGTCGTGTCGAACGTCATCGTCGACTATGTCGTCAGGGTAAAAGTGGTCGAGTAGGGCGTTAGCAGTATCGACTGGGTCTGTGGTGTAGCGGCCGCCGACTTTAAGCGTGACAGGTGGTCGTCGTGGAGCCGATTCCCTGAGAAGACGATTGGTCAAAGACCAAACGTTCTCCTTCGTTTGGAGTTCACAGAACTCCTTGAAGTGGGAAGTCGACTCCGCTTTCAGTGCGGCGGCGTATTTCGCCTTTAGTGCGTGTAACTGTTGGGCCAAGGAGTCCAGCGGTTGGCGAGACTTCTTGGCCGCGTGTAGTTTGTGGTGGGTGTGTATGACCTCCTGCTTGAGGTCCTCCAAGGACCCCGTCCACCAAGGAGGCTTATATCCCGAACCAGACGACCTGATGGGCATAGAGCTCCCGCAGGCAGTGTGGATGGTTTCGGTGATAGTATCGATGAAGTCTTCCAATTGACATGTGTCTAGTGCTTGAATGTTTGTGTCGAGGGTGTCACTGCAAGTGAGTAATGTGCTAATTGAATCCTTGAAGAGTCTCCAATTAGCCTTGTTGCTTTTGTAGCGGAAGGTGGATGTGTTGGTGAATTGTGGAGAGTGCGTAGGTGTGTGAGTGTGACAGTGAGTATATGTGAAGTCTATTGCGTTGTGTTGTGAAGACGGACATACGTCTAGGTTCACCTTCCAGTCAGTGATGTGATCGAGAATGGACGAGGACACAAGTGTGATGTCTATGATGGAGGAGCGAGCGCGACCGTGCGTGATTGTCTCAAATGTGGGTGTGTGTCCCACATTGCACACTTGTAGGTCTTGGGCGAGGGACAACTCGATGACGTCATTCCCTCTGGCGTTCGCGCGGGCGCTCCCCCAGAGTGGGTGCCAGCCATTAAAGTCGCCGCCGAGAATGCAGCGAGTGTTGGTGTTGTCGGAGAGAAGATGTTCTATTGAGTGTAGTGTATCCGCCTCATCGACGTTAGGTTCGATGTAGGCGGAGGCGATGAGTATCTGTTGGTGGCTGAGTTGTGTCCGAACCACACAGAGATTGGGGGTGGAGTACTGGGAGAGGCCCAAGAATGTGGACTGGTCCTTAACCACGATACAGGCCTTGACTCTCCCAGTTGGGCCGCACGGGAACTGGAATATACCCAGCCCCGTGATGGCCTTGACCTCGTTCCCCGCCCCCGTGTACGGCTCGGACACCAGGGCGACGGTGTGTGGGCTGTTGATGAAGAAGGAGAGGAATTCGTTGAAGGAAGTTTTGGAGCGGTCGGTGTTGATTTGAAGGATACGGGTATTATACTTAGGGTTGTGTATGTCCATAGTCAATCATATTGTTAAGTTTGGTCTTGATAAGGGAAACAATGGCGCATGTCTGAGACGTAGCCCTGTGAGTCGTGTTATATTTGTTGGTAAACTTTGTATTGTGGATTGTACAGTTATGGCAGCTTGGTTTATTGTCGTCCTTAGTCGGGCAGGTGTCGATGGTGTGGGTGTGTGACGCGCAGTGAGCGCAGTGTCTGTCTTCAGTTTGGCAGTGTTTATGGGTGTGGCCAAATTGGAGGCACGTTTTACATTGTAAAAATGGTAAGAAGGGTTCAACATGAACCCGTTGATGGTCCAGGCGAACCCGGACAATCTTAACTAGATCATGCCAGATAGCTGGGTTAGCCACAAGGACGGCGTTGTAAAGTATAGTGCTGCGGTTGTTAGCTCTCTTAAATTTGAATGTGAGATCCGAGTGTGTGTAGCTGTTGAGTTCGGGATTCTGGGTGAGTATAGTACTCACCAGATCCTCCGGGGCCATGTCGGGGCTGATGCCCTTCAGCAGCAGCATGGGGCGAAGTTTCTTAGCGGATTCGGCGGTAACGGTGGCTTCAGGAGAGTTGGACAGACGCTTGAGGGCATCGTCCCTGTCAGCTGGACTGTCGAACTCTACCCTTATCTTATTGTTGGATATACTAGATACCTTGGCAGGAGCGTAGGTGCTTTTCCGGAAAGAAATACTCTTCCGGAAAGCCTCCACTACCTCCTGCCTGGATTTGGCGGGTTGCTTGGTGGCCACCACGATGGCGGGTCGGTTAATCTTGGGTTGAGCGGCGACAGGAGCTGGTGGTGCGGGAGCCGGTGCTCGCCTGAGCGGTGCCGGACGACTCGCCTGTTGGGCGTAGGTAAGCGCCCCGGTGGCCGCAGGGGCCGTAGGGGCGGCCGAGGGTGTGGCGGGAGCTGCAGCAGCCCGCTTTGGGCGCGCAGCTCTCGCGGGTGCTGGCGCGGTCCCGGCGGACGGAGAAGGTGCAGCAGCGGCGACAGCGGGAGCAGGAGCGGGTGGGAGGGGCGCGCTAGGGCGAGCGAGAAGCGGCCTGAGCTTGGCCACCTCCTCCCTAACGCAGGCGCCCACCTCCTGGCGAACGCAGGACGCGATCTGCTCCTTAAAATGAGCCTCCCACTGGGGCGCAGTTGTAGACGCGTCTGAGCCCGGAGTAGTAGATGAAGCGGCATTGATTTTGGAGAAGTGCGTCACCGCTCTTCTGATCTCCTCCGAGGCCTGCATAATGAAGGCCTTGGAGGCCGCGGTGACGCTCTTAGCCGAGCCCACCGTTGAGATGATTTCGGTGGTGAGGGTGGTAATAGTGGCCTCTAACGAGGACGCGTCCGTCACGTCCTCGGCGAACGCCGGAAGGGGCTTGGGGATGGTAGGTGGGGCCATGTCGATGGTTTAAAAGTCCAATTATGTAAAAGTCCAATTATTTAAACTAAACTTACACTAACTAGACACTAGGTACAATTATTAAAATGTAAAAGATAAAATTTTAAAAACATATTAATGAAATTAGACTAAAATTTAAATTAAAACTAATAAGAAAAATAAAACTTAGTCTAACAAGAGTAAATGACAATATACGACTAATAAGAAATAAAATCTAATTTGAAATTGCAAGTCTATATCTAATAAGAAATAACAGAAAATAAGTCTAATAAGAATATAAGTCTAGTTAGGATAATCCAATTGGAATTGAACAATAAGATTTTAGTTAAGTAAGTAATGCTCAGAAAATATATTATAGAGATAGAATAAAAGGATAATAATAACTGATAATATTGTATGCAAATAAAATAAATAAATAGAAAGGATAAAAATAATAATTTAATATGACCGCCCCCTGGTGGCGAGTGGTTTGGGCGCTAAAGGAGACGGACCGCTTGGAGCAGCGCCCTCTAAAGATGGGGTGGGAAACTGGGAGTGTTAAGAATTTAATATTTAATAAATGGATATACTATTGTGTGTAAGATGCTAGTAATAAGATATATAAAAGGGAATGCTGCCTAAATATAATTATACGAGTACGTAAATATATGAATTAAATGAGATAAACATAAATAAGTAAAAAGGGTCAAAATTTTTAAAAAACAGCCATCTAGTGGCCAAAGGATGAAACAAAACTAAAGAATTCTAGAAGGTTCTATGGAAAATATGGAATAAATGTGAATATTTAATAAAAGGAGATGCTATTATGTTTGAAATACTAATAATTAAATAGATAAAAGGGAAAGACACTTAAATATATTAAATAGAATATGTAAATATCTGAATTAAATAAAATAAACGTAAATTAATGAAGAGTATCAAAATTTTTAAAAAACAGCCATCTAGTGGCCAAAGGATGAAACAAAACTAAAGAATTCTAGAAGGTTCTATGGAAAATATGGAATAAATGTAAATATTTAATAAACGGAGATGCTATTATGTTTGAAATACTAATAATTAGATAGATAAGAGGGAAAGACACTTAAATATACTAATTGGGGTGCGTAAATATCTGCATTAAATAAAATAAACGTAAATTACTGAAAAGTATCAAAATTTTTAAAAAACAGCCATCTAGTGGCCAAAGGATGAAACAAAACTAAAGAATTCTAGAAGGTTCTATGGAAAATATGGAATAAATGTGAATATTTAATAAACGGAGATGCTATTATGTTTGAAATACTAATAATTAGATAGATAAGAGGGAAAGACACTTAAATATACTAATTGGGGTGCGTAAATATCTGCATTAAATAAAATAAACGTAAATTAATGAAAAGTATCAAAATTTTTAAAAAAAAACAGCCATCTAGTGGCCAAAGGATGAAACAAAACTAAAGAATTCTAGAAGGTTCTATGGAAAATATGGAATAAATGTGAATATTTAATAAAAGGAGATGCTATTGTGTTTGAAATACTAATAATTAGATAGATAAAAGGAAAAGACACTTAAATATATTAAATGGAATATGTAAATATCTGAATTAAATAAAATAAACGTAAATTAATGAAAAGTATCAAAATTTTTAAAAAACAGCCATCTAGTGGCCAAAGGATGAAACAAAACTAAAGAATTCTAGAAGGTTCTATGGAAAATATGGAATAAATGTGAATATTTAATAAACGGAGATGCTATTATGTTTGAAATACTAATAATTAGATAGATAAGAGGGAAAGACACTTAAATATACTAATTGGGGTGCGTAAATATCTGCTTTAAATAAAATAAACGTAAATTACTGAAAAATCTCAAAATTTTTTAAAAAACAGCCACCTAGTGGCCAAAGGATGTGACAAAACTAAAGGGTTCTAGAGAGTTCTATAGATAAAATGGAATTTCAGTAAATTAACTAACTAAGGGGTGTGGAAAGGATCTAAAAATATAATAAAAAGGACTATAGGCTATTTTTGTACTATTACATATGTTACTTTAAATAGATATTGTTCAGAAGGATAATAAATAAATATATTAAGAGCAATACTACGAAAAGCGGCGCCGTCTGGCGGCTATTGGCAGCAACTGGGTATGTAGTAGTAAAGTATGGATTGAGTATAAGGAAAGAATGTCCGGATACTAACTTTAAAAACTGTAAATAATATAGAACATGGGAGTATATGTACAGTTGGGGAGGGTGTGGTGAGTGAAAATAAAATGAAAATAATATGTAAGATAAACTATTTGGACGTAAACTTAAGAAATAACTGGAAACTGGGAAGTATGTAATTTGACCTGCATCTAATATGACTACTACTCGTTAGAACTTTCCAGAATAGGATCGGCAGCGACTCCAAGTGGTAAGTAGGGGAGTTGGAATGTTGTAGTTTAAGTTATATATATATATAAGATATTGAAATATGTAAAATGACCAGAAATATGAAAATAAAATATGAAAAGAGGAATATAATAATTATAATTATTTTAAATAAGACATAAACTACTTAAGTGATAATAAATGTGATAGATATTTATATTAAATATGATATTTAATGATGAAATTATGGAAATAAAATTAAATTAAAATAATATTAATTAATAAATTAAAATTTAAATGCTAATAGTGTATAGTGAAAGGGAGAGATATAAGAAAAATGAATAAAACATATACTAATATTAATAAAAACTGGGCAACTTACTTTTACAAAATTTTTTATGAACTACGACATGGACTTAAAATTTAAAGTTATCTAGGTCAAGTATAAAATTATGTGTGAAAATAAAATGAAAATAATATGTAAGATAAACTAATTGGACGTAAACTTAAGAAATAACTGGAAACTGGGTAGTATGTAATTTGACCTGAATCTAATATGACTAATACTAGTTAGAACTTTCCAGAATGGGATCGGCAGCGACTCCAAGTGGTAAGTAGGGGAGTTGGAATGTCGTAGTAAGAGTTATATAAAAATATTGAAATATGTGAAATTACCAGAAATATGAAAATAAAATATGAAAAGAGGAATATATTAATTATAATTATTTTAAATAAGACATAAACTACTTAAGGGATAATAAATGTGATAGATATTTATATTAAATATGATATTTAATGATGAAATTATGGAAATAAAATTAAATTAAAATAATATTAATTAATAAAATAAAATTTAAATGCTAATAGTTTATAGTGAAAGGGAGAAATATGAGAGAAAGAATAAAACATATATTAATAATAATAAAACTGGGCAACTTACTTTTACAAAATTTCTTATGAACTACGACATGAACTTAAATTTTAAAATTATCTAGGTCAAGTATAAAATAATGCGTAAAAAGTTAATTAATTGTCCGATATTAAAACTAAAAACAGTTTTGGAATGGTCTTGGCACTGCCTACGTAACTGTGTTTTTGGAAAAGCTCTGACGCTTTTCCGGAGCGAGAAAATGAAGGAAAATGCCTCTCTTTAGTAAATGAGGAATAACTCACTGAATTTAAACACTAAAATTATAAAAAATATGTCTATCGAAAGGTCTTTAAATGCTGAATCTAATGATAATTAAAAATATGGGGGTCGTCACTTTGGAAAAAAAGATTTCAGAGCTTGAAGTTGTAGCAAAAAAATCACTCTCACTAAAACAGTCGTAACTTTTACAAAAATAATCGGATTTTTGAAAATTAAACGGTTATGAGAAGGTCTTTTAGAGTAACACAGCACTGTATATTTAGATTTTAGAAAACTCACCCAGAAAAGTTTTTTCGACCACGCCCTAATTCGGAAAATTTGCAATAAAAAAGAAACTGTAAGTCGGAAAAATCTAAATGATGGCTTAAACGAAGGGTCTCGATAGGGCGCAGCTAATGAATATAAAAAAACTAGGGGTCGTCGCTCAAAATCAAGCAGCGTTTCTATTTTAAGTTTTGAAAGCACTGTTTTTTTAACTTTTCACTTGCATATAAAATTTCCTGGGCTTTTCCGAGGAAAACAAATGACACTACCGTGTTGTGTGAGTTTTTTAGCACTGAATTGACGTAAAAATCACTTGATTCGGTAAACTTTAACCGTATTTTCGATTTTTATGAGTTTTGAAGGCGAATTAAAAGCCGCGGAGCGTTTTTATTGAGTACGGGACGCGTGTTGACGCTACGGGAGCTGGGTGATGACTGGTTAGGTTAGGTTAGGTTAGGTTAGGTTAGGTTAGGTTAGGTTAGGTTAGGTTAGGTTAGGTTAGGTTAGGTTAGGTTAGGTTAGGTTAGGTTAGGTTAGGTTAGGTTAGGTTAGGTTAGGTTAGGTTAGGTTAGGTTAGGTTAGGTTAGGTTAGGTTAGGTTAGGTTAGGTTAGGTTAGGTTAGGTTAGGTTAGGTTAGGTTAGGTTAGGTTAGGTTAGGTTAGGTTAGGTTAGGTTAGGTTAGGTTAGGTTAGGTTAGGTTAGGTTAGGTTAGGTTAGGTTAGGTTAGGTTAGGTTAGGTTAGGTTAGGTTTTTTTTTTTTTTTTTTTTTTTTTTCTAAATACGTTGTTTTTAGACTTTGACTGCGAGCGCTCATAACCGGTGAGGGACGGACTGGATCAGCCCGCCCTTCCATGTTCTGAGCGCTCGCAGACGCAGCATTAGTGTAAAATAAGTTTTTCAGAGGGGATTTTTTATTTTTGTAAGATGGTGTAGGGGGAATGAAAATGTGATGCAAAAGTGCCGAGTGGAATATGCTATTTGATACAATGTCCACTCGACACTTTGGTGCACAAAAGATGAAATGGGTGTGAATGATAAACATATAACGAACAATAAAAATATAAAGTAATTAAATCACACAGTATAGAAACATGATTAAGCATTGTGGAATAAATACGGATATATATAAACAAACAGAATTACAAGACACAAGATAAATCGTAAAAACTATATTGTAAAACAATAAAAATGAGTATAAGAATGGTCATGGGTTTTTTTTTTTTTTTTTTTTTTTTTTTTTTTTTTTTTTTTTTTTTTTTTTTTTTTTAAATTACAACATACAGCAAGAATATAAAATAATAAAAACACCCAATATAAAAAACAACAACAAACAACAAAGTGGAACATTATGGAATATATACAGATATATACACAAACAAAATTACCAGTAATCTTAAAGCTATATATAAAACAGTAATAAAGTGATATATTTTTTTTTTTTTTTTTTTTTTTTTTTTTTTTTTTTTTTTTTTTTTTTTTAAATATATATACTCTTAAAATGTTTATTTTTGCATATATGTTGAAAAATTTTTTTTTTTTTTTTTTTTTTTTTTTTTTTTTTTTTTCCAAATATATAAAGTAATCTTAAAATAACAATAATAGATATAAGACAATAGTAATTTGAGTCATCATTTGTTAAAAAGTAAACAGGCAAAATTTAAAGTATAATACAAACACGATAAAGTTGGAAAGTAATAAGAGACACGACAAATTGAAAAATAAAGAACACGAGCATAATAAAAATTGTAAAAATAAACGAAGACACAGTTTAAATAAGTACAGGTAAGGTAAAAGTAAATATTTACATTGGTGGTATGTACAATGTCTTACGTGCTATTAAAAGATTTTAATCGGGTAATTACAATGTTAGCAAGTTTTGCATATGAGTTAATAGTGGCCCCATGCTTCAAGAGCGACGCTACGTCAAAGGCGCCAACCCCGAAGCAGCCACAGAGTATCTGGTGGTCGAGTCGTGCGACGGCAAACCTAGGGCATTCCCTGAGCACGTGGTCCAGGGTCTGAACCGAGGCGCCGTCGCAAGGGCAGGTGTTATTGCCGGAAATCCCGAACTTGTGGAGGTAGTGTCGAGTGTAGCTGTGACCGGTAAGTGTTTGTGTGAGTGTAAAGGTAGTGTCTGTGAGTGAGTGTAGCTGTTTGATGTGTCTGATTGTTGGGAGAAGATGCTTAGTGTGTTGTCCTTGTGGCTCGCTGTCGTATCGCGACTGCCAAACTGAGGCGTGGTGAGTACGTGTAGAGTGTTTAATGTATGACATAGGGAAGTGTGAGTAGTCCGGGGCCTTGTGGAGCTTGGCCGCCCGCTTTGCGGCGGTGTCGGCAGCCTCGTTACCGGCTATACCGACATGGGCCTTGACCCACACAAGCTCTATGGTCCCGGGGGCGTTATGAATAGTGGCGTGCGTCTGCGCGACTAAGGGATGTGTGTTGCTGCGGTTCTGGGTGGCGAGAATGGCGGCTCTCGAATCTGTATAGATAACCGCGTGTGTGTGATTCTGGGAAGAAGCCCACTCGCAAGCCTTGAGAACGGCTAGAAGTTCAGCTTGAAAGACAGAACAGCTGTCATGAAGCTTGAACTTCTTGCTGACCGGGCGTTGCCCCTCGCCGTAAGCGACGAAGGCGGCCCCCACAGCACCGTCCTCAAGTTTGCTCCCATCTGTATAAATGTGGGTGGTTTGAGGGTGAAGTTTTGTCTGAAATTCCTGGACCTTATCGACGGTCCAGAGGTCAGGGTGTGTGACAGGTGCCTGTCTGTGTGCTGGATGTAAGAGAAGATGTGGAGGAGTTGGAAGCTCCAGTGTGATGTCAGCTGGAAGTAGGGGGGACACGCCAGAAAGGCGGGTGGTTTCGACCCGGTTCACCTCTTTGACTTTAAGGTCCAGGGGGGTGAACAAGGCGAGCGCGAGGGCCGCAGAGGTGGACACAGTCCTAAACCCTCTGATGGCCCTAAGAGCGAAGGTCCTCTGCATGCTAAGCAGCCTCTTCCTCACGCACTTCTTATCAGCCACATGTCCCCAAACTCCGGCGGCGTATGTAATGATAGGTTGGATAACCTGTAAGTAAATTGTACGAATATTCTCGGGGTGGGCCCCCCATGTGTGTCTGCAGTACAAAGAGAGTCTCTGGAAAATTTTTGTGGCCTTGTCGATAACGTGATGTACGTGTTCGTGAAAGTTAAGTTTTTCGTCCAGAATCACACCAAGTAATTTGATGCTCTTCTGGAAGTGAATCGTGTGCGAGTTCATGATGAGGTGTATCTGTTTGGCCTTGGGGCTAAAGGCCAAGGCCTGTGTTTTGGTGGGGCTAAAGGAGAGTTTAACCCCCTCGCCCCACGCTGTGATTGTCTGCAGTGCGGCGTTAATGTTGTCCTGCAGATCAGGCGCCGATTTGGCCGATGCGATTAGAAGGACATCATCCGCGAAGGCCTGGACGCGACAGCCCGGAGGCAAGTCGATCTCCAATAGCTCATCTAGGATGATGTTCCACAAGTGAGGACCGCAAGTCGAGCCTTGGATACAAGGTTAGGTTAGGTTAGGTTAGGTTAGGTTAGGTTAGGTTAGGTTAGGTTAGGTTAGGTTAGGTTAGGTTAGGTTAGGTTAGGTTAGGTTAGGTTAGGTTAGGTTAGGTTAGGTTAGGTTAGGTTAGGTTAGGTTAGGTTAGGTTAGGTTAGGTTAGGTTAGGTTAGGTTAGGTTAGGTTAGGTTAGGTTAGGTTAGGTTAGGTTAGGTTAGGTTAGGTTAGGTTTTTTTTTTTTTTTTTTTTTTTTTTTCTAAATACGTTGTTTTTGGGCTTTGACTGCGAGCGCTCATAACCGGTGGGGGACGGACTGGATCAGCCTGCCCTTCCATGTTCTGAGCGCTCGCAGTCGCAGCATTAGTGTAAAATAAGTTTTTCAGAGGGGGATTTTTTATTTTTGTAAGATGGTGTAGGGGGAATGAAAATGTGATGCAGAAGTGCCGAGTGGAATATGCGATTTGATACAATGTCCACTCGACACTTTGGTGCACAAAAGATGAAATGAGGATGAAAGATGACAAATTACATACAACAATAATATATAGAATAAAGGCACATAGTGTAGACAGCAAAATTGGACATTATCAAACATATACAGATATATATAAACAACCAGAATTACCAGAAAACAATAAAATGTGTATAAAAATGGGCATGTAATTTTTTTTTTTTTTTTTTTTTTTTTTTTTTTTTTTTTTTGTTAATAAATACTTTTAAGAATTGTTATTTTGTATATATATTGCGATATTTTTTTTTTTTTTTTTTTTTTTTTTTTTTTTTTTTTTACAACATACAGCAAGAATATAAAATAATAAAAACACACAATATAGAGAACAACAACAAACAACAAAGTGGAACATTATGGAATATATACAGATATATACACAAACAAAATTACCAGTAATCTTAAAGCTATATATAAAACAGTAATAAAATGATATTTTTTTTTTTTTTTTTTTTTTTTTTTTTTTTTTTTCCCAAATATATAAAGTAATCTTAAAATAACAATAATAGATATAAGACAATAGTAATTTGAGTCATCATTTGTTAAAAAGTAAACAGGCAAAATTTAAAGTATAATACAAACACGATAAAGTTGGAAAGTAATAAGAGACACGACAAATTGAAAAATAAAGAACACGAGCATAATAAAAATTGTAAAAATAAACGAAGACACAGTTTAAATAAGTACAGGTAAGGTAAAAGTAAATATTTACATTGGTGGTATGTACAATGTCTTACGTGCTATTGAAGGATTTTAAACAGGTAATAACAATGTTTGCAAGTTTTGCGTATGAGTTAATGGTGGCCCCATGCTTCAAGAGCGACGCTACGTCAAAGGCGCCAACCCCGAAGCAGCCACAGAGTATCCGGTGGTCGAGTCGTGCGACGGCAAACCTAGGGCATTCCCTGAGCACGTGGTCCAGGGTCTGAACCGAGGCGCCGTCGCAAGGGCAGGTGTTATTGCCGGAAATCCCGAACTTGTGGAGGTAGTGTCGAGTGTAACTGTGGCCGGTAAGTGTTTGTGTGAGTGTAAAGGTAGTGTCTGTGAGTGAGTGTAGCTGTTTGATGTGTCTGATTGTTGGTAGAAGATGCTTAGTGTGTTGTCCTTGTGGCTCGCTGTCGTATCGCGACTGCCAAACTGAGGCGTGGTGAGTACGTGTGGAGTGTTTAATGTATGACATAGGGAAGTGTGAGTAGTCCGGGGCCTTGTGGAGCTTGGCCGCCCGCTTTGCGGCGGTGTCGGCAGCCTCGTTACCGGCTATACCGACATGGGCCTTGACCCACACAAGCTCTATGGTCCCGGGGGCGTTATGAATAGTGGCGTGCGTCTGCGCGACTAAGGGATGTGTGTTGCTGCGGTTCTGGGTGGCGAGAATGGCGGCTCTCGAATCTGTATAGATAACCGCGTGTGTGTGATTCTGGGAAGAAGCCCACTCGCAAGCCTTGAGAACGGCTAGAAGTTCAGCTTGAAAGACAGAACAGCTGTCATGAAGCTTGAACTTCTTGCTGACCGGGCGTTGCCCCTCGCCGTAAGCGACGAAGGCGGCCCCCACAGCACCGTCCTCAAGTTTGCTCCCATCTGTATAAATGTGGGTGGTTTGAGGGTGGAGTTTTGTCTGGAATTCCTGGACCTTATCGACGGTCCAGAGGTCGGGGTGTGTGACAGGTGCCTGTCTGTGTGCTGGATGTAAGAGAAGATGTGGAGGAGTTGGAAGCTCCAGTGTGATGTCAGCTGGAAGTAGGGGGGACACGCCAGAAAGGCGGGTGGTTTCGACCCGGTTCACCTCTTTGACTTTGAGGTCCAGGGGGGTGAACAAGGCGAGTGCGAGGGCCGCAGAGGTGGACACAGTCCTAAACCCTCTGATGGCCCTAAGAGCGAAGGTCCTCTGCATGCTAAGCAGCCTCTTCCTCACGCACTTCTTATCAGCCACATGTCCCCAAACTCCGGCGGCGTATGTAATGATAGGTTGGATAACCTGTAAGTAAATTGTACGAATATTCTCGGGGTGGGCCCCCCATGTGTGTCTGCAATACAAAGAGAGTCTCTGGAAAATTTTTGTGGCCTTGTCGATAACGTGATGTACGTGTTCGTGAAAGTTGAGTTTTTCGTCCAGAATCACACCAAGTAATTTGATGCTCTTCTGGAAGTGGATCGTGTGCGAGTACATGGTGAGGTGTATCTGTTTGGCCTTGGGGCTAAAGGCCAAGGCCTGTGTTTTGGTGGGGCTAAAGGAGAGTTTAACCCCCTCGCCCCACGCTGTGATTGTCTGCAGTGCGGCGTTAATGTTGTCCTGCAGATCAGGCGCCGATTCGGCCGATGCGATCAGAAGGACATCATCCGCGAAGGCCTGGACGCGACAGCCCGGAGGCAAGTCGATCTCCAATAGCTCATCTAGGATGATGTTCCACAAGTGAGGACCGCAAGTCGAGCCTTGGATACAACCCTTTGACAGGGTCTTAGAGACCCTACAGCAGGCATGGTCAAGAATGACTGTACGTGATTGTGTGTAGCTGCTGATGAGTCCAAAGATGTTACGTGGGCAGTCGATATGCCGCAGCCGGTGGAAGAGAGCAGGCCACCAGGCGTTGTCAAATGCGGCTTTAATGTCTAGAGACACCGCGACTGTCATAAGTTTGTCGGTCTTGGCTTGTCGGACGGCTTCAATGGCTGAGTTAATGGCAGCCGTCGTATTGGTCTGCGGCCTGAATCCGAATTGCTTCTTGCTCAATTTACCGGCCTTGTCCGCGACGTAGGTCACTCGGCCGATAAAGAGCTTCTCGAGAAGCTTTCCGAACACAGGCAACAGGCCAATAGGTCTGTAACCGGTCAAGTCCGTATGGTCAGTCTTGTTTGGTTTGGGGATGATCTTTACGTAGGCTCTCTTCCACTGTCGAGGGAAATGTTGGAGGGAGAGGCAACGATTCATTAAGTCGGTTAATAGTCGGGGAAAGGAGAGGAAAAACTGTAGACAAATGTCAGAAGTCAGTCCGTCGAGTCCGGGGGCTCTCTTCGGGTGCATTCCCTTAAGTGCCTCCAGAATCTCTCCCTCAGTGAAGGGGAGGTCATCGGGAGTCTCAGGGAAGTCCCTAGTGTGAGCCCTCAGGTCGTGTCGAACGTCATCGTCGACTATGTCGTCAGGGTAAAAGTGGTCGAGTAGGGCGTTAGCAGTATCGACTGGGTCTGTGGTGTAGCGGCCGCCGACTTTAAGCGTGACAGGTGGTCGTCGTGGAGCCGATTCCCTGAGAAGACGATTGGTCAAAGACCAAACGTTCTCCTTCGTTTGGAGTTCACAGAACTCCTTGAAGTGGGAAGTCGACTCCGCTTTCAGTGCGGCGGCGTATTTCGCCTTTAGTGCGTGTAACTGTTGGGCCAAGGAGTCCAGCGGTTGGCGAGACTTCTTGGCCGCGTGTAGTTTGTGGTGGGTGTGTATGACCTCCTGCTTGAGGTCCTCCAAGGACCCCGTCCACCAAGGAGGCTTATATCCCGAACCAGACGACCTGATGGGCATAGAGCTCCCGCAGGCAGTGTGGATGGTTTCGGTGATAGTATCGATGAAGTCTTCCAATTGACATGTGTCTAGTGCTTGAATGTTTGTGTCGAGGGTGTCACTGCAAGTGAGTAATGTGCTAATTGAATCCTTGAAGAGTCTCCAATTAGCCTTGTTGCTTTTGTAGCGGAAGGTGGATGTGTTGGTGAATTGTGGAGAGTGCGTAGGTGTGTGAGTGTGACAGTGAGTATATGTGAAGTCTATTGCGTTGTGTTGTGAAGACGGACATACGTCTAGGTTCACCTTCCAGTCAGTGATGTGATCGAGAATGGACGAGGACACAAGTGTGATGTCTATGATGGAGGAGCGAGCGCGACCGTGCGTGATTGTCTCAAATGTGGGTGTGTGTCCCACATTGCACACTTGTAGGTCTTGGGCGAGGGACAACTCGATGACGTCATTCCCTCTGGCGTTCGCGCGGGCGCTCCCCCAGAGTGGGTGCCAGCCATTAAAGTCGCCGCCGAGAATGCAGCGAGTGTTGGTGTTGTCGGAGAGAAGATGTTCTATTGAGTGTAGTGTATCCGCCTCATCGACGTTAGGTTCGATGTAGGCGGAGGCGATGAGTATCTGTTGGTGGCTGAGTTGTGTCCGAACCACACAGAGATTGGGGGTGGAGTACTGGGAGAGGCCCAAGAATGTGGACTGGTCCTTAACCACGATACAGGCCTTGACTCTCCCAGTTGGGCCGCACGGGAACTGGAATATACCCAGCCCCGTGATGGCCTTGACCTCGTTCCCCGCCCCCGTGTACGGCTCGGACACCAGGGCGACGGTGTGTGGGCTGTTGATGAAGAAGGAGAGGAATTCGTTGAAGGAAGTTTTGGAGCGGTCGGTGTTGATTTGAAGGATACGGGTATTATACTTAGGGTTGTGTATGTCCATAGTCAATCATATTGTTAAGTTTGGTCTTGATAAGGGAAACAATGGCGCATGTCTGAGACGTAGCCCTGTGAGTCGTGTTATATTTGTTGGTAAACTTTGTATTGTGGATTGTACAGTTATGGCAGCTTGGTTTATTGTCGTCCTTAGTCGGGCAGGTGTCGATGGTGTGGGTGTGTGACGCGCAGTGAGCGCAGTGTCTGTCTTCAGTTTGGCAGTGTTTATGGGTGTGGCCAAATTGGAGGCACGTTTTACATTGTAAAAATGGTAAGAAGGGTTCAACATGAACCCGTTGATGGTCCAGGCGAACCCGGACAATCTTAACTAGATCATGCCAGATAGCTGGGTTAGCCACAAGGACGGCGTTGTAAAGTATAGTGCTGCGGTTGTTAGCTCTCTTAAATTTGAATGTGAGATCCGAGTGTGTGTAGCTGTTGAGTTCGGGATTCTGGGTGAGTATAGTACTCACCAGATCCTCCGGGGCCATGTCGGGGCTGATGCCCTTCAGCAGCAGCATGGGGCGAAGTTTCTTAGCGGATTCGGCGGTAACGGTGGCTTCAGGAGAGTTGGACAGACGCTTGAGGGCATCGTCCCTGTCAGCTGGACTGTCGAACTCTACCCTTATCTTATTGTTGGATATACTAGATACCTTGGCAGGAGCGTAGGTGCTTTTCCGGAAAGAAATACTCTTCCGGAAAGCCTCCACTACCTCCTGCCTGGATTTGGCGGGTTGCTTGGTGGCCACCACGATGGCGGGTCGGTTAATCTTGGGTTGAGCGGCGACAGGAGCTGGTGGTGCGGGAGCCGGTGCTCGCCTGAGCGGTGCCGGACGACTCGCCTGTTGGGCGTAGGTAAGCGCCCCGGTGGCCGCAGGGGCCGTAGGGGCGGCCGAGGGTGTGGCGGGAGCTGCAGCAGCCCGCTTTGGGCGCGCAGCTCTCGCGGGTGCTGGCGCGGTCCCGGCGGACGGAGAAGGTGCAGCAGCGGCGACAGCGGGAGCAGGAGCGGGTGGGAGGGGCGCGCTAGGGCGAGCGAGAAGCGGCCTGAGCTTGGCCACCTCCTCCCTAACGCAGGCGCCCACCTCCTGGCGAACGCAGGACGCGATCTGCTCCTTAAAATGAGCCTCCCACTGGGGCGCAGTTGTAGACGCGTCTGAGCCCGGAGTAGTAGATGAAGCGGCATTGATTTTGGAGAAGTGCGTCACCGCTCTTCTGATCTCCTCCGAGGCCTGCATAATGAAGGCCTTGGAGGCCGCGGTGACGCTCTTAGCCGAGCCCACCGTTGAGATGATTTCGGTGGTGAGGGTGGTAATAGTGGCCTCTAACGAGGACGCGTCCGTCACGTCCTCGGCGAACGCCGGAAGGGGCTTGGGGATGGTAGGTGGGGCCATGTCGATGGTTTAAAAGTCCAATTATGTAAAAGTCCAATTATTTAAACTAAACTTACACTAACTAGACACTAGGTACAATTATTAAAATGTAAAAGATAAAATTTTAAAAACATATTAATGAAATTAGACTAAAATTTAAATTAAAACTAATAAGAAAAATAAAACTTAGTCTAACAAGAGTAAATGACAATATACGACTAATAAGAAATAAAATCTAATTTGAAATTGCAAGTCTATATCTAATAAGAAATAACAGAAAATAAGTCTAATAAGAATATAAGTCTAGTTAGGATAATCCAATTGGAATTGAACAATAAGATTTTAGTTAAGTAAGTAATGCTCAGAAAATATATTATAGAGATAGAATAAAAGGATAATAATAACTGATAATATTGTATGCAAATAAAATAAATAAATAGAAAGGATAAAAATAATAATTTAATATGACCGCCCCCTGGTGGCGAGTGGTTTGGGCGCTAAAGGAGACGGACCGCTTGGAGCAGCGCCCTCTAAAGATGGGGTGGGAAACTGGGAGTGTTAAGAATTTAATATTTAATAAATGGATATACTATTGTGTGTAAGATGCTAGTAATAAGATATATAAAAGGGAATGCTGCCTAAATATAATTATACGAGTACGTAAATATATGAATTAAATGAGATAAACATAAATAAGTAAAAAGGGTCAAAATTTTTAAAAAACAGCCATCTAGTGGCCAAAGGATGAAACAAAACTAAAGAATTCTAGAAGGTTCTATGGAAAATATGGAATAAATGTGAATATTTAATAAAAGGAGATGCTATTATGTTTGAAATACTAATAATTAAATAGATAAAAGGGAAAGACACTTAAATATATTAAATAGAATATGTAAATATCTGAATTAAATAAAATAAACGTAAATTAATGAAGAGTATCAAAATTTTTAAAAAACAGCCATCTAGTGGCCAAAGGATGAAACAAAACTAAAGAATTCTAGAAGGTTCTATGGAAAATATGGAATAAATGTAAATATTTAATAAACGGAGATGCTATTATGTTTGAAATACTAATAATTAGATAGATAAGAGGGAAAGACACTTAAATATACTAATTGGGGTGCGTAAATATCTGCATTAAATAAAATAAACGTAAATTACTGAAAAGTATCAAAATTTTTAAAAAACAGCCATCTAGTGGCCAAAGGATGAAACAAAACTAAAGAATTCTAGAAGGTTCTATGGAAAATATGGAATAAATGTGAATATTTAATAAACGGAGATGCTATTATGTTTGAAATACTAATAATTAGATAGATAAGAGGGAAAGACACTTAAATATACTAATTGGGGTGCGTAAATATCTGCATTAAATAAAATAAACGTAAATTAATGAAAAGTATCAAAATTTTTAAAAAAAAACAGCCATCTAGTGGCCAAAGGATGAAACAAAACTAAAGAATTCTAGAAGGTTCTATGGAAAATATGGAATAAATGTGAATATTTAATAAAAGGAGATGCTATTGTGTTTGAAATACTAATAATTAGATAGATAAAAGGAAAAGACACTTAAATATATTAAATGGAATATGTAAATATCTGAATTAAATAAAATAAACGTAAATTAATGAAAAGTATCAAAATTTTTAAAAAACAGCCATCTAGTGGCCAAAGGATGAAACAAAACTAAAGAATTCTAGAAGGTTCTATGGAAAATATGGAATAAATGTGAATATTTAATAAACGGAGATGCTATTATGTTTGAAATACTAATAATTAGATAGATAAGAGGGAAAGACACTTAAATATACTAATTGGGGTGCGTAAATATCTGCTTTAAATAAAATAAACGTAAATTACTGAAAAATCTCAAAATTTTTTAAAAAACAGCCACCTAGTGGCCAAAGGATGTGACAAAACTAAAGGGTTCTAGAGAGTTCTATAGATAAAATGGAATTTCAGTAAATTAACTAACTAAGGGGTGTGGAAAGGATCTAAAAATATAATAAAAAGGACTATAGGCTATTTTTGTACTATTACATATGTTACTTTAAATAGATATTGTTCAGAAGGATAATAAATAAATATATTAAGAGCAATACTACGAAAAGCGGCGCCGTCTGGCGGCTATTGGCAGCAACTGGGTATGTAGTAGTAAAGTATGGATTGAGTATAAGGAAAGAATGTCCGGATACTAACTTTAAAAACTGTAAATAATATAGAACATGGGAGTATATGTACAGTTGGGGAGGGTGTGGTGAGTGAAAATAAAATGAAAATAATATGTAAGATAAACTATTTGGACGTAAACTTAAGAAATAACTGGAAACTGGGAAGTATGTAATTTGACCTGCATCTAATATGACTACTACTCGTTAGAACTTTCCAGAATAGGATCGGCAGCGACTCCAAGTGGTAAGTAGGGGAGTTGGAATGTTGTAGTTTAAGTTATATATATATATAAGATATTGAAATATGTAAAATGACCAGAAATATGAAAATAAAATATGAAAAGAGGAATA
The DNA here is from genome assembly GCA_959347395.1 of Mechanitis mazaeus. Lineage (NCBI taxonomy): Eukaryota > Metazoa > Arthropoda > Insecta > Lepidoptera > Nymphalidae > Mechanitis > Mechanitis mazaeus. The sequence continues at coordinate 7,328,531 of OY365757.1, forward strand.
TAATAATTATAATTATTTTAAATAAGACATAAACTACTTAAGTGATAATAAATGTGATAGATATTTATATTAAATATGATATTTAATGATGAAATTATGGAAATAAAATTAAATTAAAATAATATTAATTAATAAATTAAAATTTAAATGCTAATAGTGTATAGTGAAAGGGAGAGATATAAGAAAAATGAATAAAACATATACTAATATTAATAAAAACTGGGCAACTTACTTTTACAAAATTTTTTATGAACTACGACATGGACTTAAAATTTAAAGTTATCTAGGTCAAGTATAAAATTATGTGTGAAAATAAAATGAAAATAATATGTAAGATAAACTAATTGGACGTAAACTTAAGAAATAACTGGAAACTGGGTAGTATGTAATTTGACCTGAATCTAATATGACTAATACTAGTTAGAACTTTCCAGAATGGGATCGGCAGCGACTCCAAGTGGTAAGTAGGGGAGTTGGAATGTCGTAGTAAGAGTTATATAAAAATATTGAAATATGTGAAATTACCAGAAATATGAAAATAAAATATGAAAAGAGGAATATATTAATTATAATTATTTTAAATAAGACATAAACTACTTAAGGGATAATAAATGTGATAGATATTTATATTAAATATGATATTTAATGATGAAATTATGGAAATAAAATTAAATTAAAATAATATTAATTAATAAAATAAAATTTAAATGCTAATAGTTTATAGTGAAAGGGAGAAATATGAGAGAAAGAATAAAACATATATTAATAATAATAAAACTGGGCAACTTACTTTTACAAAATTTCTTATGAACTACGACATGAACTTAAATTTTAAAATTATCTAGGTCAAGTATAAAATAATGCGTAAAAAGTTAATTAATTGTCCGATATTAAAACTAAAAACAGTTTTGGAATGGTCTTGGCACTGCCTACGTAACTGTGTTTTTGGAAAAGCTCTGACGCTTTTCCGGAGCGAGAAAATGAAGGAAAATGCCTCTCTTTAGTAAATGAGGAATAACTCACTGAATTTAAACACTAAAATTATAAAAAATATGTCTATCGAAAGGTCTTTAAATGCTGAATCTAATGATAATTAAAAATATGGGGGTCGTCACTTTGGAAAAAAAGATTTCAGAGCTTGAAGTTGTAGCAAAAAAATCACTCTCACTAAAACAGTCGTAACTTTTACAAAAATAATCGGATTTTTGAAAATTAAACGGTTATGAGAAGGTCTTTTAGAGTAACACAGCACTGTATATTTAGATTTTAGAAAACTCACCCAGAAAAGTTTTTTCGACCACGCCCTAATTCGGAAAATTTGCAATAAAAAAGAAACTGTAAGTCGGAAAAATCTAAATGATGGCTTAAACGAAGGGTCTCGATAGGGCGCAGCTAATGAATATAAAAAAACTAGGGGTCGTCGCTCAAAATCAAGCAGCGTTTCTATTTTAAGTTTTGAAAGCACTGTTTTTTTAACTTTTCACTTGCATATAAAATTTCCTGGGCTTTTCCGAGGAAAACAAATGACACTACCGTGTTGTGTGAGTTTTTTAGCACTGAATTGACGTAAAAATCACTTGATTCGGTAAACTTTAACCGTATTTTCGATTTTTATGAGTTTTGAAGGCGAATTAAAAGCCGCGGAGCGTTTTTATTGAGTACGGGACGCGTGTTGACGCTACGGGAGCTGGGTGATGACTGGTTAGGTTAGGTTAGGTTAGGTTAGGTTAGGTTAGGTTAGGTTAGGTTAGGTTAGGTTTTTTTTTTTTTTTTTTTTTTTTTTGTGGGAGCGAGCCCCACGTCCTGGCACCTTTGACGTTGTCAAAGTTGTTTTTATAATTTTGTTTCATTTAAAACTGGAAGTAGAAGGTTACACTATGGCCCTGATTGGGTCCGTCAATTTTTATTTTACTTTATTTTATATTCTCTTTTATATTTTTACAATTATGCCTTATTTTTATATTATTATATTATGTTTTTTTACAGTTGTAGCTATGGAGTACTATATTTACATCTTTATATTAAATCTTATCTGACTACCTTAATATACCTTAAAATCTAATGTAATTTTTAATGCTAACATTTAATTTTCCTTAACATCTAAGCTTTACTATTATTTACATTTTTTGCTTAACCTATTTCTATTTTAACTAAAACTCTTTTTTTTTTTTTTTAAATTATTGTTATTGGTATTCTTATAATACCAGTATACAATTAATTTTTTGTTTTGCCATTTCTCTTATTTACAAATTTTACAATTTTATGGGCGTAATTTAGGAATAGGGTTGTGTGGTCTTGCATGAGGATGGGGAGGTTTTCTGTGACTATTTTTAAATTTGTGCTGCTCTCCAACTGGATCCTTTCGAGGCCATGAATGGGACAGCTCGTCAGGAGATGGACGACAGTCTCGTCGATCCCCGGTTCGCAGGCACACGATGGGCTCTCCTTACACTTGAAACGATTCAAGTATTCGGAGAACCCACCGTGCCCCGTCAGCATCTGGGTTGTAGGGCCGGCAATCTCCATTTTCCGGACGACTCTGTAAGCGGTCACCGCGCACGGGAGGAAGAGCCTCGTGACGGTGGCGGTTTCGCCCTCCTGATACCGCTTGTTCCATTCGCTGAGGGTGGCCTGACGGAGACCACCCTTAGCGAATGAAACCGGGCATAGGTCGTAGTCGGGAGCTCTCTTCAGTGACAGAGCCGCACATCTGGCGAGGGTATCCGCTCGCTCGTTCCCTCCTAGCCCTGCGTGTGCCTTGACCCAGTACAAGGATATTCCTTTACCCTGGGCCATGCCACGATATATATTGGCTCTGGCTTTCACTGCCAGGGGATGGAGGGCGTGACGATTGGTCACCGCCAGGAGTGCGGCCCTGCTATCACTGAAGATGCCAAACGTGGACTCGCTTCGCCTGAGGACCTCATCCGTCGCCTTCCACAGCGCCAGCAGTTCGGCCTGGTAGACGGTGCAATGGGACGACAGAGCAAGCTTGAGGGCCTTGGTTTCGGCCTCGCCGTTCCAAACGGATATCGCGGCGCCGACCCGGCCCTCAATCTTGCTCCCGTCCGTGAAAACGCGTACTTCGGTGTTGACACGCTGGAGTTGTTCCTCGTCTACCATGCTATCGAACCCCAGGCTCATGTGAACTGCGGGATGAGGTGCCTCTATCGCCGGGGCCATTCGCTCGATCTCTTTGTCCCCTAGCCAAGGCAAGGCTACTCCTCTCTTGGCCTCGTACAGCGAGGCCACCTCACGGACTCGGAGATCCAGAGGGAGCATTCCCGCCAGGATCAGGGACGAGTGCAAGGAGACCGTGCGATAGGCCTTACACAGCTTTTGGGCGAATCCGCGCTGTACCACGTTCAGCTGCTTCCGAACACCCAGCTTATTCGCCGCTCCGTGCCACGCGCTGGCCGCATACAGAATCGTCGGTTCCACGGCTGCTACGTAGATTGTCCGGACCACCTCGGGATGTAATCCCCAGCTGATCCGGGCCATCCGCGCCAGCTTCTTATAAATATTGATCGCCTTTCTGCACACCTCGGAGACGTGGGTGTTAAAGGTGAGTTTGTGGTCGATGGTGAGGCCGAGGACCTTAATGTCCTTGGACAGGCCGACGTCTATCCCGCCCATGCTCAGGCGTGGGTTGTCGTACTTGAGCCTCCGCGTGATGACCATCGCACAGGTCTTGTGCGGTGCGAATTTCAGCTTTATACCGGCACCCCACTCCCGAACATGTTCGAGAGAGGCATTGGCCTGTCCCTCTATTTCGAGCGCTGTCTCACCATCGAACACCAAAACTATATCGTCGGCAAAAGCCTGCACATATCCCGCTCCAGTTTCAAGGGACTTTAACAGAGGATCCAAGAGAAGATTCCAGAGCAGGGGACCTCCTATTGATCCCTGTACGCAACCCTTCTCCGTGGAACGACAACATTCTTCGCCCGCATACCTAACCCTCACTCTTCTGTCACTCAGGTAGCTGCTGACCACTCGTCTCAGATTTGCCGGACATTTTTCCTCAGCCAGTCGTACCTTTATAGCCGGCCACCAGGCGCTATCGAAAGCGCCCTCTATATCCAGGGACACCATAGTGACTATCCTCTTTTGATTGAGTTTTGCCACTATGTGCCCCATAAGATCATAGAGGGCGTCCTCGGTACTTTTCTGGGGCATGAAGCCGTACTGGCGAGTACTCATCCGTGGCAATAGGTGGAATCTGAGTCGACCGACCAGCATTCTTTCGAACACTTTTCCGAGGACAGGCAGTAGCCCGATAGGCCTGTATGATTTTGGAACGGAATACGTCTCCTTACCTGGCTTTTTCAGCACCACCACCACGGCCTCCTTCCATATCTTTGGAAAGTGGCCGTGGCGGAGGCACTGATTAAGCAGTTCCAGGAAGAGCGAGGGGTTAGCGCCTATGGCGTGGGTGCAGATATCCGCAGTAAATCCGTCAGCACCCGGGGCTTTTTTACTGTTAAACTTCGCGAGGGCATCCATCATCTCGCCTTCGGTAAAGAGTGGGTCATCATTATGATGGTCTTTAATTTCTTCCACCTCTTTCGCTTTCTTTCGAGTGCTGCGGTGTCCCTCATCGTCTTTCCTCTCTTCATCATTGGGATAGAAGGTCTGCGCCAGCAGTTCCGTTGAGCTCCTCGCATCCAGGTGGTTCCCTTCATGTATGAGTAGCTGGTCTTCCTCTCTCACTGTAGCTCGTCCTATTACCCTATATATTCCCTCCCACACTCCTTCTTTATTTTGTTTGCTGCAAAAATCCTTCCAACTATCGATCTGTGCCTTCCTCACTTCATTCTCATACAGCTCTTTCTGTTCCAAGTACTGAGAAACTACCCACGCTCTGCGGATTGGCGCTGCGTTTCTTATTCTCCTCCTTTTCGTGTTAACCTCCCTCCTAAGTCCTGCGAGTCTCTCCGACCACCACGGCATTGCTTGAATTTCTTTTTTACTAAATTTTGTTAATGTCCCCTCACATGTTTCCCTAATTGCTTCACTATATTCATTAGTTACCCGCTCTAACTCGTTCGTGTCATCTATATCTTTTGGACGTAGATTCCGGTTGTTGAGTTCTTGTACCATTTTAGTTTTGAATTCCCCCCATTTTGCTTTTTTTGTATTGTAAATTCTTGTAGTGCGTTCTATTTTGGTGCCCTTTGCCCTAGCCAAATTAATATTAAAAGCAATGCCGTTGTGATCAGAGCTCACGAGGCTCTCCAGGACTTTCCACGAGTCGACAAGGGTGAGCATATTGCTTGTGCACGCCGTGATATCCACGTAGCTGCTATATCGCACTCCACCCCTTATCGTGTCGAATGTCGGTATCTTGCCACTGTTTAGGATTTGGAGGTCCATTTCTTCAAGGGCTCCCCGGAAGATCTCACCTCTGCTGTCTTCGACACTACTGCCCCACCAGGTACTCTTAGAGTTAGAGTCACCCCCAAAGACGATACGCTGAGACCCCGTCTCATGCGAGACCCTCTTCAATCGCTGCAGATATGGTACCAGGGACTCATTTGGCTCGAAGTAGAAGGACACCAGCGTGATCTCCCAGGCACTGGTTCGGATCCCCACCACCACGATGTTGTCGGTGGTGAGTTTCGGGTACTGGACAACGTCTAGGTCAGGATCGAACACCGCGATCGCTGCCTTAACAGTCCCTTCTCCTTGACCAGTGTTCTGGAAGACCCTTACGTTCTGGTAGCCCTTCATTCTGCCTATATTACCAACATAAGGCTCCTGTATCAGAGCGATTGCAACTTTTCGCCTGGTGGCCTCAAGCAGGAGCTCTTCGGTGGCCAGCTTCCGCCTTTGGAGGTTTGTCTGCAGTACTCTGTATGGGGGTGTATCCTCCGAGGAGACCTTAGCAGCGGTATTGGGTAGTCGCCCTCGCTATTCTATCCCATTTTGCTCTTATCGGGCATGAGTCGCTAAGGGCGCTGTGACAAGCATTGCTCAGTTTCTCCCTCTGGCAATTACAGCAATTGGGCTCTGCGCCGATAGCGTATTCCGGGCACTCCGCTTTCATGTGGAGGCCCCCGCAATAGCTACATTTCGGCTCCGTAGTGGTGCAGAATTTCTTACTGTGGCCGTACCCCAGGCACAGGGAGCACTGCACCAAAGGTGATTGATCTGCCACTCTAATCGGTTGCAGATCAATGTGCAGTCTCCCCATACCTAGGGCGCGGTTCCAGATGGCCGGGGAGACCCTGAGCACTACGTGGCACGTATGAGGGTTGCGTGCCGCCTTCCTGTAAAGAACTGACAACCTGTCCTGTCCCGGGTCCAGGTCGGAGACCACCTCGCGGTTTTTGGTTCTTATGGCCTTGAGCAGGTCCTCATCTCCATGGGTTTTCAGTACTCCATAGAGAATGAGGAGGGGGTCTTTATTCTTGACCTCTTCGATCCGCAGGTTTTTGTCTTGTTCTTCCAGTCTCTTCTGGGCCCTCTTTCTTTCTTCTTCCGTTTTATAACCTATAATCACCCTTCTCTCCTTCGCCTTCCTTACTTTTTCAACTTTAACCCATCCCTCGTCCTCACTCGCTACCTTTCTAAGACGCTCCATCACCTGTTCCCCTGTTTCTGTTTCGTCCTTGGAGGTAATGACGACAGAGTGCAGAGTCGTTCGATCCGATATCGGTTTTTCGATCCGATTCGCCACCACTCCTGCATACGTCATTTCTCTACTATTTTCTCTCTCTTTCTCTCTCTGGTCTTGTTTCTCAATCCTTTCTTTCAGTTCTAACATTACTTTCCCATTCTCCCTTATTAACCTTTCGTTCTCCTCAATCTTTCTAATTATTTCCTGTCCTGAGGGTGTGATTTTCTCCGGCACTTCGTCTGTTTTTGTAATTTCTACTCTCTTCAGTTTTTTCCTCTCCTCCTCATATGCTTTAGTTATTCTAAGTAATAGGTCTGTCCTGTCCTCGACTTCCTTTCTGATTTCACGTTTTAAATTCCTCGCTATACTCAGCTGGTATTTTATGATTTCGCAACATCTCGTCGCAGCTGAGTATCGCGTTTGTGGTGCTGGGAGCATCAGTGAGGATTGTGAGGCCGGAACTTCTCTAAAGTTGGACGGCTGTGATTGCGCCCTCAAATCCCCGATCGGTTGAGTTCCTTCTCGCAGCTCTAACTCGTCCACACTGCGTCTAACGGGCCTGATTGATCGGTTCTCTACCCCGGGGCTGGTTTTACCGGCAGAAGAGACTGAGTCTGATGGTGAGGCGGTCGAGTTCTTTGAGGGTGTTCTAAGCATTGTCAAAGGTGCGCTGTCAAAGTTGTGTAAAAAGTGTAAAATAAAGTCAATGTGTAAATTGTATAAAGATTGTATATTGTTTTAATTAATTGATTAATTAGTTGTTTTGTTTCAGGTGCTGCCCGAGTCGTCGAATCTCCAGAGGGAGTCAGTCAGCTTCCGGTATGTGTCAATATTTAAGTTATGTTATTTAAAGTATAATTCAGTAACGTCCGTACTTAAAGATACTTTCAAGTATATATAAATGATCACCAGGTGGTGCTCTTTAATTTTCAATTGAAAGAAATTTTTACAAAAATTTTTAGCCACCAACCTCTAATAGTTATAATAGGGCGGGTGGGAGGGCCGCGGGAATCGGTTTTTCGGGATGACTTTTCACTATCGCGAGTGGCACCGAAAGATGCGCCTCAACGATGTCTATAAGTCGTCTGAAGGTTTGGAAAAGCTGTGATTTTCCTATAAAAAGTTATTAACTAAAAACTGCCAAAAAAGTGAATTTTGTATGGGAATTATTAAAAATTTGGATATTTTCCTCAAAATGAAAAATTTACTAATAGAATTTAATAAAAACTATACTAATATGCTAAGACCAGCTAGTCACAGTAGAAATGTCAAAAAATTTAAAGAAAAACGACGCGGAACCACCAATTTAATACAATATATTGTTAACCAGTACTAAATGTTAGTATAGCTTAGGTGGTTTTTTAGTAACTATAGGAATCGGTTTTTCCTAAATATCTTCGAAAGTATGCGTCTTAAAATTATAAACGATATGCCGAAAGATGCGTCTCGTCGAGCCGCACGATATAAGTCAAAAAGAATTTTGAAATTTGGAAAATTGGATTTTTCCCTTGAGGAAAACGAAAATTTTCTCTAAAAATGCTATAACTCCCGACTGGTTAAGCCGATCGGGGTGTGCGATATATCGAAAGATAGCTATTAGAGAGATCTAAATAGCTATTAAATAAATTTCTGAAAAGAAATAAAAACAAAAAATTTTCTCTAACAAAAACAATAATTTTTAAGGAAAATTCGAAAATTTTCCGCCTGAGGATGACTTTTCACTATCGCGAGTGGCACCGAAAGATGCGCCTCAACGATGTCTATAAGTCGTCTGAAGGTTTGGAAAAGCTGTGATTTTCCTATAAAAAGTTATTAACTAAAAACTGCCACAAAAGTGAATTTTGTATGGGAATTATTAAAAATTTGGATATTTTCCTCAAAATGAAAAATTTACTAATAGAATTTAATAAAAACTATACTAATATGCTAAGACCAGCTAGTCACAGTAGAAATGTCAAAAAATTTAAAGAAAAACGACGCGGAACCACCAATTTAATACAATATATTGTTCGGTTAGGTTAGGTTAGGTTAGGTTAGGTTAGGTTAGGTTAGGTTAGGTTAGGTTAGGTTAGGTTAGGTTAGGTTAGGTTAGGTTAGGTTAGGTTAGGTTAGGTTAGGTTAGGTTAGGTTAGGTTAGGTTAGGTTAGGTTAGGTTAGGTTAGGTTAGGTTAGGTTAGGTTAGGTTAGGTTAGGTTAGGTTAGGTTAGGTTAGGTTAGGTTAGGTTAGGTTAGGTTAGGTTAGGTTAGGTTAGGTTAGGTTAGGTTAGGTTTTTTTTTTTTTTTTTTTTTTTTTTTTTTTTTTTTTTTATTTTTTAAATATCAGCACACCACCGGCTGCAATGCCGCTGATTTTACTTTTCGATCGACTCATTCATTCCAGTTCTCGCATCTACACTATCTGTCATACTGCATACTATGTCTTTCTTTTGCTCTCCTCGCTATTATTAATTTATTCTTACTTTGTTTTAAGTTGTGGGTAAATAACTTGCAACTACAATTCTTTTCCTTAGGAACACACTTACCGATTTTTACAAGCAACTTATAACTACTATATTACATCCAATTTCTTTCCTTACTTTATTCACAATAGTTTAAGCTTTTACGAATTTACTTATTATTAAGTTTACAACCTTAATTTTTTATATGTTATACTAAAATATGTACATATATTTTGCTAACATATATTTCCTTATGCTACTTATTTCTATTATTTACAGTACTAACGATTTTCTTACAAGATTCTAAAAACTTATCCCTATTTTCACTTAACATTATTACACTTATATTTTCTAGACTTATATTAATACCTAAACTATTTTCTATGTCCATTCTTTCGACGGAATGCACCGGACACTCAAGAAGCAGATGCAGAAGAGTCTCCGCACAGCCAGGCTGGCAGATACACGATGGGTTCTCCTTACGCCTGTAACGGTGCAGGTATTCGGAGAACCCACCGTGGCCCGTCAGGACCTGGGTGAGCGTGCCGGACAGTTTTATTTTTCGTGAGACCTTGTAAGCGACCGCGGTGTTTGGGAGGAAGATTTTCGTAATGTTGGCCGTTTCGCCATTTATGTAACGGTCATTCCATTCCGCAACAGACTTTTCTCTTATGGTCATCTTGACAAAAGAGATGGGGCATTTGTCGTAACTATGTTTCTTTTTTGATCTAAGTGCCGCCTCCTTAGCCAATATATCAGCACGTTCATTGCCATCCAGGCCAGCATGCGCCTTTATCCAGAATAAATTTACAGCTTTATTTAGCTGTGATAAATTCCGCATGTTTGCTCTAGCCTGGACGGCTAGGGGATGGTATGACTCAAAGTTGGTCAGAGTCTGAAGAGCCGAGAGAGAATCGCTGTATATAGCGACCCCCGTTTCCTTCCTATCAAGGGCCATTTCCGTAGCCCTGCATATGGCCAGGAGTTCCGCCTGGTAGACCGTACAGTATGACGGCAAGCTAAGTTTGGTGGCTTTGGTTTCGGTCTCGCCATTCCAAAAGGATAGCGAGGCCCCAACCTTGCCCTCAATCTTGCTGCCGTCAGTGAAGATACGAACAGCGTAGTCGCTGTTCTCTTCGTACTGTTGACGATCTACCAGGAGACGGAACCCCAGGCTGGTTTGCTGGGCCGGATGCGGGGCGCTCGTGATCGGAGCTTTCCGCTCAACCTCCCTATCGAACAGTTCCGGTTAGGTTAGGTTAGGTTAGGTTAGGTTAGGTTAGGTTAGGTTAGGTTAGGTTAGGTTAGGTTAGGTTAGGTTAGGTTAGGTTAGGTTAGGTTAGGTTAGGTTAGGTTAGGTTAGGTTAGGTTAGGTTAGGTTAGGTTAGGTTAGGTTAGGTTAGGTTAGGTTAGGTTAGGTTAGGTTAGGTTAGGTTAGGTTAGGTTAGGTTAGGTTAGGTTAGGTTAGGTTAGGTTAGGTTAGGTTAGGTTAGGTTAGGTTAGGTTAGGTTAGGTTAGGTTAGGTTAGGTTAGGTTAGGTTAGGTTAGGTTAGGTTAGGTTAGGTTAGGTTAGGTTAGGTTAGGTTAGGTTAGGTTAGGTTAGGTTAGGTTAGGTTAGGTTAGGTTAGGTTAGGTTAGGTTAGGTTAGGTTAGGTTAGGTTAGGTTAGGTTAGGTTAGGTTAGGTTAGGTTAGGTTAGGTTAGGTTAGGTTAGGTTAGGTTAGGTTAGGTTAGGTTAGGTTAGGTTAGGTTAGGTTAGGTTAGGTTAGGTTAGGTTAGGTTAGGTTAGGTTAGGTTAGGTTAGGTTAGGTTAGGTTAGGTTAGGTTAGGTTAGGTTAGGTTAGGTTAGGTTAGGTTAGGTTAGGTTAGGTTAGGTTAGGTTAGGTTAGGTTAGGTTAGGTTAGGTTAGGTTAGGTTAGGTTAGGTTAGGTTAGGTTAGGTTAGGTTAGGTTAGGTTAGGTTAGGTTAGGTTAGGTTAGGTTAGGTTAGGTTAGGTTAGGTTAGGTTAGGTTAGGTTAGGTTAGGTTAGGTTAGGTTAGGTTAGGTTAGGTTAGGTTAGGTTA